>CM044441.1:148847473-148878992 GCA_024363595.1 Xenopus borealis
GGGTTCTTGGGAAAAAGTGATGCTGGGGAGGGAGGGGTAAGAGCAGAGAAATTTAATTTGGGGAGGAAGGGGGGAAAGAGTAGAGAAGATCCTGTTGAGGAGGGAAATAGTAGAGAGGGAGGGACAGGAGAAAGATAAGCTGGGGAGGGAGGGTAAGAGTGGATAAAGTTGCTATAGTTCTTCTAATAAATATTTTCGTGAGTCCTCTTTAGATTTTCCCACAATAGAAAAGCCCAGAGCCTCTTAACATTGACTGTTCCGTTTAAGCCAAGCGATGTCTGTAGCGTCTCAAATTATCGCAGGGGGGCACAGCGGGGCTATTAGAGCCTGAGAAGCGCTAAATCATTTCTGTAATACGCCGCGTGTGTTTTTATCATTATCATTTCAGCACCTCGGACAGCGGCTCCTCCGCACAGTACAATCCAGCCGGTTCTCATCAAGTATATAGGACCCAGCAGCACCGGCGGTTCCTGCTCATCACTAAGCCCCTCCCACAAGGCTGGCAACTTACTGACTGGGCTGCTGCAGGCACAGCGACGAGCCACACTCCGGCTTCTGCTCTCAGACAAGGAGCCTGGAGAAATCACTCGCACAGCTTTTAGGCTGGAGCCTGAATTTACGACCAGAGGAGGGAGAGCAGCAGTGGATTCTCACCAGAACTGATCAACTGAAGAATTACAGAAGTTCTTCCCTACAGCAGGAGTGATGGGCTGGATCCCTTTGCTGAAGGAAATCTACACCTTCCCATCATTCATCTGACACTACAGGGATTGCTGGAAGTTTAATGAATGGTGACAGCGGCTCACACAAGTCCTTGACCAGGATGGGACCAAGACTATCTGGTCCTGCTGCTTCTAAGCGACCCCTGATGGATTTGGCCTCTGTAAATCAAGCAACTATCCAGTCATCTGCTCAGTAACCGAACATATGTATATACCCTGCTATATAGGATTGCTCTAGCACTGTATAACTTTGCTGTGCATTATTCTGTCTATAGCATATTTATATATATATATGGAGCAGGATCTGCTTCTGTTCTCCAAGGCAATGGAATTATTGCAAATGTACCCAGCTCCTCTTATTGCCTAATGACCTTACAAAAGACCTTGATCACATCTGGAGCACTTTATGCCAAGGTCAATGATATCAACACAGTAACCCTGTCCTTAATCAAGAGATTGCCGGCATTGATTCCTATAATGTGGCAACTGCCATGGTCCTCATTTGGCGAAAGGCAAGGGAATATCACCATCCTGGACTTTCAACTCCAGGTTCCAAAGCTGCTCTTGGGATCCCGAAGATGTGATGTTGCTGTCTAAATTACAAGCGGACACTAGATTGCCCTTTAGGAGGTTCCAGGCGAAGGTTTTTAAATATGAATGGACTTAATGTCTGCTCCCTCCGTGCTTTGGACCCTGCAACTGTTTGGGGGAAATGAAACGCGGCAGAAAGGTTCATGAATCAACGTGTTGCAGGGAACAAAAGAGGAGAAACTCAAAGCAAAGCACAAGACTGTCGGCAGCCAATCAGGTTGGCTCATAAAATGATCACAGATGTATTTCAGTAAACTTCAAAGAAGAAAACAGCAAGAAATCTACAGATCAACCATGGAGCTGTCCGAAGTGAGGTGCTCCAGTACCAGCGATGAACTTTACACCATCAACAAAACCCCGACCCTTAACAGTGGCACAAGACCTAAGAGACTTCTCTGGCAGACTGCAGTGAGGCATATCACGGAGCAGAGGTTTATAACCGAACAAAGCAGTGCCAAACCCCTTTCTTCAGATGATTCCTATATGCACCACGCCAACAGGCAATCTATAGGCAAACTTACTGGGGGGGACAGACATAACAATGGGGGCACTAAAGTCTTCCCAGAGAGGACAAGCAGCGACTTGGGCTTCCTTCATTTAGATTGCGCCCCTAGCAATTCTGATTTCTTTTTGAACTGGGGCTACACCTACAGAGGAGTCATTTTCCCAACACTGAGAAATTCATTTAAATCTAGAGATCTGGAGAGACTCTATCAACGATATTTTCTGGGCCAACGGCGAAAATCTGAAGTGGTCATGAACATTCTGGATGTTTTGACCAAACTCACTTTACTGATTCTTCATCTCACCTTGGCCTCTGC
The DNA here is from genome assembly GCA_024363595.1 of Xenopus borealis. Taxonomy (NCBI): domain Eukaryota; kingdom Metazoa; phylum Chordata; class Amphibia; order Anura; family Pipidae; genus Xenopus; species Xenopus borealis. The sequence goes on from CM044441.1 coordinate 148,849,608, forward strand.
TCCCATGGACCCTATCAAAGGCATTCTGCTGGGGTTTTTTACTGGAATTGAAGTGGTTATATGTGCCTTAGTAGTTGTCAGGAAGGACACCACATCGTATACCTATCTCCAGCTCAGTGGTGTTGTGACCTGGGTAGCCATGGCTACTCAGATACTGGCAGCAGGGCTCGGATATGGCCTTTTAGGGGACGGTATTGGTTATGTACTCTTTACACTTTTTGCTACCTACAGCATGCTTCCATTGCCCCTGACCTGGGCTATCTTGGCTGGATTGGTCACCTCCCTTCTACAAATTGTGATGCAGTTGGTAATCCCAAGACTTGCAGTAACTTCCATAAACCAGGTACCTCTCATACTTAAGATATGGTGTTCCTAATGTCTTGTAAAGCCATCTCTCTGCACACACTATCCCTCTAGTGAAACATAGGGGGTCTTTCTGAAATCTTCCCTCACACACAGAATAGCAGATTTGTCTTGCATGAAAGAGATTAGCAGGACTTTCATCAGTGACTCACAGGAATCTCAGGATCCTGCTGGAAATTGTCCACTAGCTCCTTTATCTTAGTGCCAGACTTAAGTCTTTATGTCATTTTGTGCCCTGGGATTCCTACTTCCTTCTGTGGAAACCGCTTTGTACTCATATTAATCACATACTGTACTGTAGCACTTAATTCCATTTAATGGGGTTTTCCCTATGACAACCCTAATTCATACAGTAAATAAGGAAATGCAGTTACATATATCCTTTGTGCTGACCTAATATCTATCCATTCATCCATCTATCTATCTATCTATCTATCTGTCTGTCTGTCTGTCTGTCTGTCTGTCTGTCTGTCTGTCTGTCTGTCTGTCTATCTATCTATCTATCTATCTATCTGTATCTATCTATCTATTATCTATCTATTATCTATCTATCTATCTATCTATCTATCTATCTATCTATCTATCTATCTATCTATCTATCAGTGTATCTATCTATTATCTATCTATCTATCTATCCATCTATCTATCAGTGTATCTATCTATCTATTATCTATCTATCTATCTCTCTATCTATCTATCAGTCTTCCATCTATATGCCAATCATCTATCTATCTATCAATCATCATCCATGATCAATATCATCCATCTATCTATCTTCTATCTATCTATCTATCTATCTATCTATCTCTCTATCTATCTATCTATCAGGCTTCCATCTATATGCCAATCATCTATCTATCTATCAATATTTATTTATGTTTGTCTTTCATCTAACTACCTTTTTGTCCATCCATCTATCCAAATCTGTCCATTAAGAGTATGTTTACTACTTATCTTCTATCTGCAAGATCCATAACACACACACATAGTATATAAAGATCATTGTTTTACAACTGCTGTTCCCACAATGCTGAATTCTATAGCTGGTAAATGAATAGATTGGGATGATTGGTAATAATTACTTTCTTGCCCTGAATTCCTCGTCGGATCCTCCTGTCTATGGATGATGAATGGGTGCTCTCCAGTATTTTGTGGTGCTGAACGCATTGTGTTGTTTTCTTATTCTAAACAAATCCTTGGCTCCCTCTACTGGTGCATGGAATTCCCTAATAGTAAACATTCCCTCTTCTAAATAGAAATAAAGGAGAGAAACTTGTGCTTGGAGTCCACATGAGACTTCTATACCTCGCTCATTCTTGAGATTCCTACATTCTTGCTGAGTGTTTCCACCAAAGCTGTGCAAGGCCTCCTCAAGCAAACACTCCATTAGCAAAGCAACGGATCATTAAAAGCTTGGATTATTGATAGTGCACATACTGCGAGTACATTCACATAATCTGCACAATAATTACATGTTACAATCTCCCTGGTGATTTTACAGTAACTAAACTGAATGTTTGAATGTTTCCGACAGTAGCAGGCATTGGGTTTGACAAAGGAATGACGTCCAGTGAACAACACTGAATGGTGAAGTCAGAAAAGGATAAATGTAATATACTGTACGTTCAAGAATGAATTAGTGAAAGCGGTGCAGGCAGCAGTGCCAGATACATTGTATATACCGTACAGGCAAAATGTTCTTATCAATGGATGTATACATAAGGCTTAATGTAAATCTTCTCACTGAATGAAGGAAACATTTACAATCTTTTTTTTTTGATGATTTGGCTGTGACATTAATCTTTATGGTAACTAGTACAACTATGGGATCTGTTATCCGGTAACCTGTTATCCAGAAAGCTCCAAATTACAGAAAGGCTGTCTCCCATAGACTCCATTATAATCAAATAATCCACATTTTTAAAAATGATTTGTCTGTAGTAATAAAACAGTAGTTTGTACTTGATCCCAACTAAGATACAATTGATCCTTATTAGACACAAAACCAGCTCATTGGGTATATTTAATGTTTACATTATTGTCTAAGGGATGAAGATCCAATTTAATTAAAAGATCGGATATCCGGAAAACCCCAGGTCCTATAACAGGTCCCATACCGGTACTATACTGGAAATGTCTTTTTGTGAGTGTGTTTTATATACAGTGTCTAATCCCTGCTGTATTCATTCAGTTTTTACAGTCTGGATGGCCTGTTTATATTTAAAGATGTTTAGAGTATTTGTCATTTCAGAGATGAGGGAATATCGATGTGCCAGAGAAGGTACACTGGTCTGCAGTTAAGACCACTATTAAGGTAGGACAGAGGTCTACAGGGCACATATCTAGGGCCTCGGGCATCAGAGGGGCCCATATAAGGAGCAATATGTGCCAACTGCTCATGCTTTTGATTAAAACATGGAGGACCATCAGCCTCTGGTGGGTGTTCATCCCGGATTAAATAATATTTTCCCTTAGATTCCAGCAACTCAAAGCCTTTGTCACTGACGATACCCTATAAAAACACAGGGCATTAATGGGAAGGTTTACCTTTCAATCAAACAATTTAAGAAAGCTCCAGAAAGGAAATATTTTCAGTAGACCTGCCTATTTTACTTCTCTCCATAAGGTCAGTGATTGTAGCAACAACAACACTGCAGGCAGATTGGAACACTGGAAGCTTATTGTTATTGTCTAGTTTTGTTATACAGTATTTCTATCCAAACTGTTAATTACTGAATGCCTGGTGTAAAGGTACGGGTAGAGGATTCGTTATCAGGAAAACTGTTTTACAGAAAGCTCCAAATTACGTAAAGGCCATGTCCCTTGGACTCCATTTTATCCAAATAATCCACATATTTTGTTATGATTTCTTTTTTCTCTGTTATAATAAAACAATACTTGATCCAAACTAAGATATAATTAATCCTTTTTTGGAAGCAAAACCAGCCTCTTGGGTTTATTTTATGTTTATATGATTTTCTAGTAGAATAATGAAGATGAAGATCCTAGAATGCCCCAGGTCCCAATCATTCTGGATAACAGGTCCCTTACCTGTATATTGTGATATTCACATCCTTTTATTAAGAGCTTTATCTTTTCTGAGTTCACAATCCAGTAGGTGGAACAAAACTAGCAACTTACTTTACCATAGTGATGAATAGATAGACTGAAACTCATAGGGGCAAATTTACTATTATTCCCCAAAAAAAATTCGTTTCTATTCGATATTCGATTAGCATTCGATTTTGGAATGTTAATTGAATAGTTCTAGGCTACCTTTTATTCGATATTCGATCATTCGACGATCAAATACAAATTTATTCGATCAGTCGAATAAATCATTAGACTGAACGAATACGAATGATTCGTACGATTCGAACGATAGAAGACTTCGTGCGAATCTTATTCGATCAGGACTTAGCCTCAGAAGCCTATGGGAGTGCTCCCATAGGCTTCTATTGCAGTTCGGTAGGTCCAATCTGCCCAAGTAGGCAATCCAATAGACGTAATTAAAATCCTTCGCTGGTCGAATGATCGAATGATCGAATATTCGATCATTCGACCATTCCCTATTCAGTGATCGAATATGCCAAAATTCACATATTCGACCAAACGAATAAATCCTACATTTCGTTCGAACTTCGAATTCTTCACGTGAATATAGTAAATCGGCCCCATAGTGTTTCCCCTGGGATGGGTGGTTTGGGCTAAAGCTCCAAGTGGGAATTCAGGCAGGTGTCCATTGAAACACTGACTACTCCCTTATGGTTGCTTATCCCACCCAACTATCAGAGAGCCATCAGAGAGGAGTCAGGTCATAAAGTAGAAGAGGGCTTCAGACTGGGTTATGTGATGATTGGGAAGTAGGAGATTGGGTCAAGTTTGGGCTGAAAAAATTCAGATATGCTGATCACTACTTCTGAACTCTCATTGATAATGTCAGTGTTTGGGAAAACATTTCTGCCATATAGACTTTAAAGTGATTACTCTTATCCTAGGGTGTTTTCCGTGTAGCACATTTAGGAGGGAAATTGCATATATCATGAATGTCTAGATGTTGTTGAACTCAAATTTGCCGATTCCTGTCCTATAAGCAGCCCAGTGCTGATTAGCAGAGTAGTATTCAGTGCATGACAATTTGGGCAGAAAGCACAGCTCCGCTCTCCTGTAGAGTCCTTCAGTGCTCCAGACTGGGTAAAATGAGTCCTTGAGTATGGTGCACTTACCTGTGATTTTACAGTGTGCCGTTAAGTTCCAAATTATGGGAAGGCTATCTCCCATAGACTCCAATTTATCCAAATAATCCATTTTTGTTTTTAAATAAACTATTTCCCTATTCTCAGTAATAATAAATCAAATAATCCACATGTTTAAAAATGATTTCCTTTTTCTGTGTAATAATAAAACAGTAGCTTGTACTTGATACCAACTAAGATATAATTAATCCTCACTGGAAGCAAAACCAGCCTATTGGGTTCAATTAATGTTTAAATGATTATTTTTTAGTAGACTTAAGGTATGAAGATTCAAATTACAGAGAGATACATTATCCAAAAAACCAAATGTCTTGAGCATTCTGAATAACAGATCCCATACCTGTATCTGCCAATGAAACATTACTATAAAGCTTCAGTAGTACAAACACCAGGATGTATTTCTGAGCTAAAGAAAATATATGTTTCCTTACGGCTGCCTCGCTGTTCTGATTGTGATGACAGGCCCTGTAGATGGCAAAGATATGGCGTGTGTATGTTGTCTCGGATATGACACTCTGCTGCTGACTTAGCAGTTTGGATTACAAACCCTTTCATTAAGTGCCATTAAGCCGTATTGATGTTCAATGCATTCAATCAAGTTCCTTTCATATATGAAAATCAGGTGTGGGTGTAATTCTCTGGAATCAATAAAAGAATTCTTTGGAATGTGCCCGTCTGTTATGTATATGTCAAAATATGATCCTGACATTAATTAAAGAAAAATGCTATAGTTAGAAAACCCTTAATATAATCTGGGCCTTTTTACTTAAAAATGTGTAAAAATATAATTTTGTATCATTTCAGGGTTGCTGCCTTTCCTGGAAAAATTAGCAGCCTTCTAATCTTTTTGGACTCCTTCTCTATTAATGAGATTGGCATGGAGCATCCTTTATTTTCTTGGCAGGTGGCAACCCTAGTTGATTTAGTGGACAAGAAAAGTTTGAATAATTGGTGGTGCCAAACTGTTTGTAGTTTACTACATAGCCTGAGCCAATGTTCCTCTTCTTCTAAAACTGCACCTCCCAGGGGAACTTCTCTTCTCAGTGCTGCACACCATTACTATTTTGTTTCCCCAGCATTCTCTGTGCTTGCACAGGTTGGTGTATTTAGTGCCAAGGCACCGGTAGAGTATGGGGGGGGGGGCAAGGCACTGACAAGAAAAAAAGTAGCTAAAGCCAGTGCATTTTTTGGAAGAAGAGTAGTATTGGCCTTGGGGGCTGAAGTAAGAACTAGAATCGCCGAGGGATTCCTAATAACTTTGCACCTCCAGTTTGCTTGTCCATAAGGAGGACAGATAACATAAGATCTTAAAGTTGTGTAGGATGTTTTGCCACAGATCCAGGGTATCTTCTTGTGGATCCAACATTTACTCTTTGGTAAATTAATTGAACACTTAGAAGCTCAGTGAGGACCAACTCCTTAATTGTTGCCTGTTTTGCAACTGTTGCTGTAGCAATACTTTCTACTTTTGCATTGGTTTGGAATGGTCTTAGACGCAAGTTGTAATTGATGTTGGATAACATTCATGTAGCGGTGATAACTGGAGGCATCTGTTTTTACCAGTCACATCTTAAGAGCCAGATAAAGAGAAGAGGTTGACCTTCTAGCAGTAGCATAGTCATACTGCCTGCTATGAATTACTGTATCTATAGGAATAAAACAAGCAGTAATGCTTAGTTACAGTTAAAGGAGAAGGAAAAGTCTTTTAACGGGGGTCCCGGGATTCTTTCAGTGATGCCACAGTGTGATCCTAATCTTTTTTCTTGTGGCTGTTCATGCTCAGTAGCGCATGATTGGGCACTAAGGGCTAGCTTTTGCATTCCTTAGTATTATCTAACATTTTCATCCAAAGTTTGTAGTAAAGATTGAATAAATTCAGATCTATATCTTTAGTACATCCTACTGTCTACTTTTCTCGTTTCTTGATCTTCAGAAATATATATTATATATAACATTGTGTAAATGAGCACACTGTTGTTTTCACTGTACACCCAATTGTTAAGCTAAGATCTTCCTAAATAATGAAGCCATTATCACAGACCCGAGAATGAGCTTCAGTTTTCTACAAGGTCGTAATCTTCATCTCACCCTTTGCAGACTATTGGGAGACACACAATAACACTTGATAATTAGACATTAGAAAAGCTTTCTAAATGCATTTCCATTCATAGACTCATCATGAGTACAAAACCCTTTTAGAACATGGGATGTTTGAGTAGATGTTGGTTATTATGTGTCCTTGTCATTATATATATATATATATATATCATAACACAATTGCAGGTTAATAAATCCTTTAAGTGTATATGATTTATGCTAAGGAGCCCTGGAAGAGACTTGATCAACACTCATCTACTAAGGGAATGGGGTTCCAAGAGGGACTAGCCCCTAAATTTCAAAACAATCACTCAAGAACTCTGTAGAGTATTGAATAATGCAGTAAGAATGTAATTATATCCATGCAAGAATACAAATTACAAAATGGCAAACATCCATCAATGTAGGAAGAACAGAGCAAGACCCTCCCTATTGACACATTTGCCATTTGGTTGCTTAATCAGAGAAGGTCTGTTAGTCACTTCATTGAAATAAGCTTGTTGTAGTAAAACCATGCAGGAAAAGAGATTGGTCTAGATAATGGCCTTTTCTGATAATGAAAACTCTGGAGTATTAACTCCATTGATAATATTATCTTTCCTGAGCATTTAGTGATTGGGAAGCCCAGGCCAAATAAAGTAGGTGAAAGCCTGGTGTAGACAAGGGACTGTCTATTTATTGTGTCATATTTATTGTGTGATGTTTTAGGCAATGAGCAGCTAAGGGGTAGATGGATCGAGTTGTGTTTTCCACAAAATATTTGAATTTTTTTGGAGAAAAAACCATTGTTCTAGACTGACCCTGAATCCAAAAATATCTGTTGAGCAGGCGTTAATGGCAGAGGTCCTTTGAGCCATTTGAAGATGTTAATAGCCTTCTTGATGTTTGTCTTTTTTTCAGATCAATTCGAGGGATTCAAGGTTTTTTTTTCACCAAAAACTTGATTAAGTTGTGTTTTCAGGTTTCACAACTTGAAGTTGCTGATTTGATTTTTTTTTACATTCAAATTTTCCCTTAAATAGGAAACCATTCGAGTTGTGAGTTCATTCGAGTTCATTCGAAGTATAAAAAATTCAAAAATTCGACCTATGATAAATAACACCTATAGTATCAATGGAAACATGAAGCCAATTTAAAGGAGTAAGCCCCTGAGTCTGGGTTCCTTGGAAAATTAAACAAAATGCAGTTTTCTTCAAATATTTTAGGTGGGGGCTAAACACAAAAAGATGGAAACCAGAACTATGAGACATCCTGGGACTGTGGGTGCCTTTGACCATTGGGTCTACTGCGGACTAGCCAAGTACTAGATTTAGGTGCTACAAAATGCTCAGGTTTATTAGACTTTCATGTTCATATGCCAATTACATGTTGCCAGGTGAGCACCCCATTTATCCGTAATGCAGTAGACCCCAGTCTATAGGGAATAACATGTCATTGCTGAAGTAAACTTCAGCCTCAGTGGATTTCCTCTTGTCACTTCTATGTCCTTGGGATGAATGAATTTTAGTAACATACTATAGGTAAACAAATATAGAATATGGAGCCTTTCCATGTAGGTACAGTCCCTTAAGTAATCTTGTCCTTCGGTCAACCTTGTCTGATTTCTTCATGCTTTTTAAACCAAACTTTTGAAATCTAAATCATAAACCCAAGGTGATACTGGTAAGGTTTGGTGTCAGTGTAGTTACTATGAGAATCCTAATGCATGTCTAGATATAGTTAAATATGTCAAATTATATTTAAGTCATGAGTGGAAACCAAGCCCTCCTTCTCCAAGACTGACTTGGTTAAAGTATTTGTAATTAAGGTTGTTGGGGGCCCAATAAGTCTCCTTATATGTATTTGGTAGCAGGAGATTTTACCATAATGAACAGAATTCAGGGAGTTCAGATGGAATTGAGAGTGATGGGATAACATGGCTCATGGTGAATAAGCTGACAGAGAAGCAAATAATGTAATTAAAGACTTATTGGAGCTGGCAGATGCAATAGAAAGTGTCAAGAAATATTTGGTTACCTTTTTAACAAGTAAAAAAATACAAGGTTGTTGTTATCAGGACACAGATTGCATTTACACTTACCATGAACCTGGAGAAGGGACCTGTTATCCTGGGATTTTAAATATAATGGATCTTTCTTTAATTTGGATCTACATACCTTAAGTCTACTAGAAAATCATGTAAACATTAAACAAACCCAATAGGCTGGTTTTGCTTTCCAATAAGGATGAATTATTTCTTAGTTTGGATCAAGTACCAGGTACTGTTGGCCTTTCTATAAATCGAAACTTTATGGATGACGAGTTTCTGTATAATGGATCACATACCTGTATTAGCACTTGGATATTCATCACTTTGGTCCATTTGTGGTTAGATATTCTAATGTCACAAAGAGGTCTTATGAAATTCTATGTAGTTCTGTGTAATTTCTGGCAACAACAGTTCCTTCTTTTCTCTTTTAAATAATATGCATAATTATGTATTTACATTGATAGCTAGTCATTAAAACACCATAATAGTATTCCTTACCCTCATAGCAATAATATTGTGGTCTATAATGTATGTCTGGTAGGAAGCAATCAATTGTTGCCTTCTGGTTGCAATTAATAGCCTTCTTCCAGATGGTGTAGTTGATAACTGCTAAATCATTGATAGAACAAAATACTGTTCCATGTCCCAGGAGATAAGGGAGGCCCTTGGTCTTCTCCTTGAATATCAGAAAGGGGAAGATTATTACATAGCTGACCAATAAGAACACATAGGGAACTGACTTCCCCCACAGCAAAATTGAACTGCATGGCACAATAAACAAGCAACCTTGGCAAGGTTATATTGAGCTGCCTTACTCTAATTGCACCTTGGAAAGCATGGCCGACGGCTGCAGAGATAATGATCTGGGATAGCCCGAAGTTTCACTTTGAAATAACTCTGGCTGCGATTTTCTAGCATAAAATGTATCGTTCCAAAATGAAATTCCTACAATCGAATGTTTGCAGTGGTGACATTTTTGCCTGCTAAAAAGCAATATATAACCCAGACCAATGGATAAGTATGTGAAATTTTTGGAATGAGGTGGGTACGTATTTTGAAAGTTTATGTCTCTTTCCTAGCAATCTATGCTATGTCAGTCTGTCTGTACATAATTTTGGCCATCGATAGTGGGGAAAACCAACTTACTTTGGTCATCAAAGTCATCTTAAAGAGATATTGTCATGGGAAAAATGTTATTTTTCAAAATGCATCAATTAATAGCGCCGCTCCAGCAGAATTCTGCACTGAAATCCTTTCTCAAAAGAGCAAACAGATTTTCTTTTTTTAATTTTAAAATCTGACATGGGACTGGACATATTGTCAGTTACCCAGCTGCCCCCAATCATGTGACTTGTGCCCTGATAAACTTCAGTCACTCTTTACTGTTGTATCTATAGTACATTCTACTGTCTAGCTTTCTCTTTTCTTGATATTCAGAAATATATATTCTATATAACATTGTGTAAATGAGCACTCTGGTTTTTTTTTCCTGTACACCCAATTGTTAAGCTAAGATCTTCCTAAATAATGAAGCCATTATCACAGACCTGAGAACGAGCTTCATTTTTCTTCAAGGTCGTAGTCTTCATCTTACCCTTTGCAGACTATTGCGAGATACACAATAACACTTGATAATTAGACATTAGAAAAGCTTTCTAAATGCATTTCCATTCATACACTCATCATCATTTGAGTAGGTGATTATTTTGAATAGGTGATTATTATCTTTCCTTGTTATTATATATAGCATAATGCACAATTGCATTAAACTTAAGCAACTCTTTACTGCTGTACTGACCCCCCCCCGCCTGGTAGATCTAAGAACAGCACTCAGTAGTGAAATCCAGGTCCCACTGAGACACATTATGTTACATTCAGTGGGAGAAACAACAACCTGCCAGAAAACAATTCCATCCTAAAATGCCTGGCTCTTTCTGAAAGCATATTACCAGGCAAAATGACCTGAGATGGCATACACTCCAATATTATGAATTACAAAAAATACACTTGCTGGTTCAGGAATTCAATTTTATATTGTAGAGAAAAATTATGACATAATCCATTTAAGACTATTGCAATGACACATTATTAACATTAAGTAAGATCTCCTTACTTGGCTAGGCAATATTGATTGGGGGAAGATAGTATAAATTCAAGGGGATTAAGTTTCTGGAAGAAGAGTTATATTTATCAAAGAGTGAAGTTAAGAGTAAAGTTCTGACACTAGAGTGAAGTTCCACCACTAGAGTGAAATTCCGGTACTCTCCATTAATTTCATAAGATACCATTCAAGTCATTTAACGTCATTCGAGGTAAAAAAAAAAAGGTCTATCATTCGAGTATTTTACAATTATTTAGTGATGGTGTCCCATTATGATCTATATTTACAAAAACATTGCTAGCATTCTCTCCATGAAAAATATTACATACATATTGATTTATGAGGACATGTATACTGCTATATTTAATAAACAACTATTTATTATGTAACCTTAAAGTAATAAATATCTGAATCAAAAGGAAGAAAGAGGAAGAAAGAGGAGGATGACATGGGCAAGCTGATCTTGAGATCTACTGATCACCAGCTAAAGGTCTACTGGTAGATTCCAATCTTTTGGGCACCCCTGCCGAAGATCTAAATCATGGAAAGATCCATTATCTGGAAGAACCCAGTTCCTGATAATTCTGAATAACATATCCTATACCTGTATAGATAAGGAGACAAGTCCCTAGTATGTACTTTCTATCTGAATGAGGGAAAGGCTTATTATTTAGGATTCACATAAACTACATTGCTGGTATAGTAGCACAGACTTTGAATCCAACAGGAATAATAAAAACAGAACCTGTAGTAATGATGTCACTTGTGAAACAACAGCCAAATGTTTAGCAGAAATGTCTTTGAAATGGCAGTTTTTATAACACCAAAAGCAACAACTATCATTGAAAAACTGATCTCTGAGCTCCTTTACTTTATGCCTTTACTACTGGGGAGCCCTTTGTCCAAATGAATGGAATCATCTTAAATATTTGACAAAGTTCTTGAGTTATTTACCATCTATTTGCATTCCATTTCCATGTGTTATTTCAGACATTGTTTTGCCCTTCATTCATGTTGCCAGGGTTCATTTCTCTGCCTTTTGTGTTCCGCCGCCAAGTCTAAAAATAGAATAGTATCCGTAAATAATAAATGTGTGCGTGTTTAAAAAAATTGTAACAGTAGAAAAATTGCTAAAGAGTTTTAGAATTCAAAACATGTCTTAGGTCACACTGTCAAGGCATTGGGTATTGTTTTTTTTTTTTAATTTTTGCTGCTGTATTTTATAAAGAATTTTTAATTTAGAAGGATTGACCAAGAAATGTTAACTTGAACTTCCAAACGTATCGAAAGATTCAACATTTGAAAACTCCACATGACAGCACTCCAGTGAATAAAATGCCATTATATAGCAGTTTAGAGCATAGAGGAGCAACATTTTTGTCAAGCTTAACATAGGCTTGAAACTTCGGTACTGTCAGGGCCCGAGGCTAAGGTTGAAATTACAGACCAAGGAGGAAGCAGTTTGCACTAAATACAGTTCGAGGTATCCAAGGGTTAAAGAGAACAGCAAAGTCAAGTTCAGGCAAAAGGGTTAGATCAGGCAGCAAGGGTTCAATAGACAGAATAACTGGTCAGTATCAGAAACAGTAGAATTATCAATATAACGCACCCAGGAACACACAGGGACAAATTTACTATTATTCCCCCCAAAAAATTTGAATTCCCTCGATATTCGATTATAGTTTTAGGCTACCCTTTTATTTTATCTTCGATCATTCGATGATCGAATAACGATCGAATAATGATCATTCGACCATTCAAATGAATTATTCGATCATTCCAATGATTCATACGATTCGAACGACCGAAGTCTTCGATCGTACTTATCCTATTCGATCAGGACTTCATCTCAGAAGCCTGTGGGAGGGTTCACATAGGCTTCTATTACAATTCGGTAGGTCCAATCTTGGCGAAGTAGGCAATCGAATAATTTTAAAATTTTAAATCCTTCGCTGATTGAATGATCGAATATTCGATCATTCGATCATTTACTATTCGATGATCGAATATGCTTGATTTGCATATTCGACTAGAATAGATTCGAATAGATCCTACGATCAAATATTCCATTGAATGCATGTGAATTTTGTAAATCAGCCCCACAAGGTATAACCTATTATCAGGTAATGTCTGTAGGCCTCAGGCTTCCACGTAGTTCCACGCAGCCATCTTCAACCACTTTGCTAAGCTGTCCTTTGGGCAGTTTTAGAGGAATTCAACACTTTGCACTTCATTTCTGTAATTTTACATATTTCTAGTGAATCGATCTACATATTTCATCAACATAAATCTACTGATTTGTCTTTTAAACTATTAACTACGCTTTATATAATCTGTCAACTAAGAATCCAATTACACACTCAAACAAGGAATGGTCCGTTTAAGTGAATTTATAAAGTAATTCATGTCATTTATAAGGAAAAAAGTAACCTAATCACATTACCATGTAATGAATCGATTTTTACAGTAACACCACTTAAGAATTTATTTCATTTTTTTTTTTTATAGTTTTTACTGTCTGGGAATTGTAGCTTGAAAGAGTTTTTCTGGATAATCTCATTGTTATCCCAACTCCTATATTAATATAGAAGGCAGTGAGGATCCTCTGATAACCCAGCAGATGTATTTCTATTACATTTTCAAAATAATGGTAGATGTTGACATTTCAGGGGGAATCATGTATATGGGGGAAGTTTCAAACTTATCCAATGCAACTCAATGAAAACCAACTTTTGCACTGGTTGAAATGCATCCTGTGTGCAATTTGATTTAGGAATGTCTACTAGAGTTCAATGGTCAAATGCTGTATTCTATATACTGAACTTGCTGTACTGTATTTCACAAATGGACAGCAGCCCTATAACAGTAATGATCCAGGCCTTCAAAGTTGCCCAGGCCCAGATTTGTGGCAAGACCACAAAGGCCTAGGCCTAGCGGGGAAGAATTTTGGGAACATGCCACCCAGCCACCTTCAAGTTAGTTAGGAGCACTAGCGATACACAGCACTCTCTGCATATATACGCACATATACGCATTTGCACAAGAAGGGGGGCACAGACAAGAAAGGAAGGGAGATGGGGATTGGGATGTGGAAGGGAAAGATGGCATGGATGGGGAAGGGGGACATGGACAGAGAAAGGGAAGTGGACAGGGAAGACAGGGGAAGCTGATTGGGAAGAGATGGGGGACATGGACAGGGAAGGGGACGCAGATGGGGAAGTGAAGGGGATAAGGACACTGAAGAGGGATGCAGACAGTGAAGGCAAGTGGGCGCAGACACAACGGTGAGTGGAGCCAGCCTAGGGGCACCTGGTTTGGAAATCCGAGCCTGAAGTTTCCTCTAGCAGCTTGCCATCTTGAATCTTGTTGGTCAACTTTTGTGTCAGCGATACTGCACATGCTCAGTTGACTCTGGGCTGCTACTAAGAAGCTTAGCTCAGGGGCAGATAATGTTTTCCTCTGTCATAGAAGTATTTATCAATTCTGATGCAAAATGCACTGGTTTCCTTGTTGCCCTGTAAAAAGAATTGCTTAATTAGCTTTGTATTGTGACATTTCTATTCTATATGAGTGGGTCCCTAAGCTCAGTAAGTGACAGCAGCACAGAGCATGTGAATCAGTGAATCAGCAGAAAATAAGATGGGGAGCTACTGGGGCATCTACTGGGGAGACACAGATCTTTACTGCTGAATGGCTTCATTGGCCAAGACTGGTAGAGAAACCCCAAATGTAACATGCACTATTACTTGCCAATTTCCTTTAGTTTTCCTTTTATCTGGTGATTTCATAGATGCAACTATGTAGCAATTGTGTGTGTGAAATAATTGCAGAAAATATAAACTGAACCATTTTATTTTTACACTGGGATCTCCTTTGTGCTTTGTTTCCTTGAATTCCCTTCTCATCACATTACACACAGAAGCACCAAGTGTGGCTAATAGCAAATTTACACCCACACGTTTAACAGAAGAATGCTTTTGTGCTGGCCTTTTCTGTTAGGGAAGAATGAATGCAACCGACCCAGATCCATGTGCAACGTACAGTTTGCCTCTTTAGGGTCCCCTCTTAAGTAGCCTCTCTATAGAAATGAATTCCTTCAGGAAGAATAAAAACATTCCAGTGCTTCTGATTAACTAAAAAGGGTTCAGCTAATCTATTTGGGCTACATATTATGTGATGATTTAGGGTCAATATCTGTTACAAATTAAACAAAATTACTGCAGGAAGGACACCAAAACAGAAGGGCTTACCTTGAAGGGGACAGGATTGTAGACAGATTGGGCACATGTGTGGATTGGGGTTTAAAGTGACATTGTTGGGAAGTTTTATTTTGTTTTATTGGTGCCTGTATTAAAATAGCACCACCCTTCAAACAGGCCCCTTCTACCTTGGTGATGTCGTCATCCTTCAAACAGGTCCCTTCCACCCTGGTGATGCCACCCACTCACCAAACTGCTCCCTTTCACCTTGAGGAAACCCCCTACCCTTCAAACTGGCCCGTTCCACCCTGGAGATGCCCCCCACCCTCAAGACACATGTGTGCATTCATCAATACCTTCCCCTTCCCTTCTCTGCCCTCACCCCCTGCAACTATTGTAATTACACAATTGTATTATAGTAAAATCAGCCCCCACTTACTTGCTCTCTAATTTTTCCATGTCACAGAGACATTGAAGTCCCTCTATAGCGACTGCAGCTAAAATTCTGGGCAGCTATTTCACCCTAACACTTGGGGGCCACATCAATGACTATATCTCCAAGTGTGGCTCCAGGTAGGAGCTATCTAGATCAGTGGCAGAGCTCATAGTGTTTGCACAGACCCTAAAATGTCATACTATGGAGATCCATAACACACTCCTAAGACCTCTCCCAAGTTAGGTTTTGGGCTGGGCCTTGATGTGAGTTCCCTTATAGGGGACACCCACACGGTTTAGAAACATCTATTTGCCTTGTGTAATGCACAATCGAATGTTAACATTTCCTTGTCTAATGCATCATTCAAGATATCAACATATTTATAATTGTCCTGTCTGATCTTCTCTTCGTATATCTGCTTAGAGATTGGACAGATGCACCAGTGTCTTCTATCATCCTGACCCGTCAACAGTCAGTTAAAACTCCCTATTTTGTATGCAGACTGTATGGCAGGAGTTGCATCAGTGCATTGCAGAGCTACATAAAGCACCACTTAGAGCCCCCTGGAGACATCAGCTACATATATATATATAAACATCGATTGCTCTCCTCACCAGCACATCTGTGATTTCCCTCTAGCTTAGTGCTCACACATCTGATTAGGAAAAGCCTAAATCTAGAATTGCCCCCTGGGGAGTAGATCCATCTATTGTATCTGGGGGCCACAGTGCATAGTTGTGCACCACACTGCAGGTTGTCATGGTTAAATGAAGGCTTTCATATGATGTAATGCTGGATACATCGGAATACACTCTATAAAAGGGTTTATTTACTAATGCTGTGCATAGAGTGCAGAATATCAATGTGTGTCCCAGAATATTGTACTACAGAAATAGCATACACAAAATAGCTGCAAAATAACATGTGCCAGCCTTTGTCTGCTGACCAAAGTAAGTGCATCTGTTATGGTAAATTGCCTGCCAGTTGCAATGGCCTCTAAGTCCCCCTGGCAGTTTGTACCAGGCACAAAATGCAGCAAATTGCTAATTTAGGGATAATAAATCATATTGGGTTAAAAGCCTTGTTTTCATGTAAATTAGGTACTTGTACACAATGCATAAAGTCTAAGCAGCCAGGTAGGGGTTGCAATGTTTGCAACAGTTAACGATCAGTTTACCAGTGTGGCCTTTTATTTTTTACTAGGGGTTAGTGTGGCCTACCTTCTATGTAGTTGTTGTGTAGCTTTGATGGTGTAAGGCCCTCTGGAATTGTTCTCTTTAGTAGGGTCCTCAGCCTTGTATTCTGGTTTGTTTCTGTTTGGTCTTTTCCCAAATGTATTGTTCAGAGCCCCAGAATTCAATGATGACAAAAGAAAATATAACTGTAAACTTAGGAAATCCCTTTGTACCTTTTTTTTTATTATTTCCAGGACTAACATTGTGTATTGCACTGATCTTGTATAGCTACACTACTAAGCACTACGGTGGTGCAGTAGGAAAACTATTGCAGGAGTGGTGAGGATAATTAAATCATAAGTGCTAAGGTTTTGGTTTAAATATCAAACGCTTGACTCATTAATGCACCCCCAATGGCAAGTGCTGGCACACTGAGGCCCAAATTCACTAAAGCGCAAAGTGTCTAACGCTAGCGCCAATTTGTCCGCGTGACGTCATTTCGTAACTTTGCAAATTCACTAACACTGACTCTGGCGAATTTTCTCTAGCGATGTAGATAGACTTGCGCAACTTCGCACTCTTACAGCAGGCGAAGTTGCGCACTGACGAAAGGATCGTAATTACGCAAATTCACTAAGATCAAAATTTTACTGAACGTTACCACTTACATTAGACTTTACTTCGCCAGGTCAGACCAGGCAAAGTTCAATACAATAGATAGAAGTTTCAAAAATAAAATTGAAATTTTTTCTAAGTCCCAAAATTTATATTGTTATATACATTTTTAGCTATTACTTATGTAAACTTAATGTACAGTAATGAATATCCGAATGAAAAGCCTCTTGAGATCTACTGATCACCAGCTAAAGGTCTACTGTTCTTCACCTTCATACTTTTTTCACGTCTGTAACCAAGGCTGGTGGTAGGGGTGGTCTTTATTGAGATTCATTAAACCTGAGCCAAAACCTTCAGAGAGGACATGGAGACCGTGACAATACGCTTGTGTTTCCTATTTCTTTTCAGAGATAAAATATCCTTTACAGCCATGCCAATACCCGCTGTACTGTTAATGCGGTCTGATGACTCTTGCTTATGTTACCTTAGTGTCTGTTTACTGCACTCGTTATTGTCCTTGGCGACTATTACGGCTGGTAATTGTTCCTAACCTTATTATTCTTTGAAGCCACAGTTGTACATTAGGAAATAAAGACCATTCCTTTATGCTGCTATTGATGGTGATTGGTTTCTTAATCTTTATCAATGGCACGGGTTTCTCCTTTCAAGAGACGATTTTGGAATAGAAATCATTCTTCCTCCCTTGCGTTCTGCTTTGCATAATTGGCTCAGATCATTTATCCAATGTCTTGTCCTTTATATGTGGTATTTTCTGTGCTGACCCCGGTGCCGCCGTATGACAGTCATCTTTATTATATCGGCCTAGTTAACGATAATTGATTTGACCTTCTACTATTAAAGACACTTATTAATTCTTTTAGTTTTATTGTGTCTGTTGGGATTTATTATTCTCTTGTTGTATTGTGCTTTCCATAAATGCAGTCTTTTCCCAAGAGATTATAAAGGTACGTATGTGGTTTCTATAGTTTTTTCCTCCCGAGAGGGCTCAAAGCATTTTATAGCAATCAAAGCAGGTTCTGTCCCTTTTAAGAACTTAATCATTGATAGCTAATAAATAGGTATATTTCAATTCTGAAAGGCTTTAAATTGTATAAATGGTGGGTTGTAGGCCATATCCAAGGTCTAGAACTGGTCATATTTGCCCATGTTGACCTGCAAGCATTTTATTTGGCCACTGAAAACTGGGAGCAATACATAAAAAATCAAACATCACAGATCACATTACACAGTTAGTTTGGCTAATAAATGTAGACAGAAATGGAAGCCATATTTGTTTTGTGCCTTTAGGTTGGGTCCCTATTTAGAACTTTTACTTTAAATGAGATACACTACAGCCATGTTGTTATAAGAACCAAACTTTTAGACTGGGGTCTTTAACCAAGTCTTCCAATTATATTTTTAATTAATGTTTGTTGAAAACTGTCTACAATTACATCTTCTTTCATTGGTGAAAAAACATTTTCTTGGCCAAGGACCCCTTTAAGTGAGGTATGTGGCAGCCATAATGAAAATTTTATTATAGGTACAGTGGAAAGTTGCTTAGAATTACATTTTGTTTCTTTGTGCAAAAAATAGTTTGTGGGTGGAAGACCCCTTTAAGTGAGGTATGCGGCAGACATATTATGCTAGCATCCCACACTTCTAGACTTATGTCTTTAACCAAGTCTTCCATTTACATTTTTAATTAATGTTTATTAAAACTGGCTTACAATTATGTTGTCTTTTATTAAGGAAAAACATTTTTTAGGCAGAGGACCATTTAAGGGAGGTATGCAGCAGCCATCTTGAAAATATTTACTATATGTGCAGTGGAAAGTTGCTTAGGATTACATTTTGTCTCTCTGTGCAAAAAATAGTTATTGGGAGGGAACTCTTTAAGGGGTATATTTATCAAAGAGTGAAGTTATTTTGAAAGGCGTATTTATCAAAGGGTGAACTTTCGCTTCACCCATTGATAAATAGGCCTTTCAAAATCCCATAGAAATGAATGGAGAGTGGCGGAAATTCCTTCTAGTGGTGGAACTTCACAAATTTACCTCTTTGTGCAGTATGCGGCAGCCATATTGTTGTAGGAACCCACATTTCTATACTGGGGCCTTCAACCGGGTCTTCCATTTACATTTTTAATTTTGGAAACTGGCTTACAATTACATCTTCTTTCATTAGGGGAAAAAACATTTTTTAGGTGAAGGATCCCTTTAAGTGAGGTATGAGGCAGCCATGTTGTTTTAGGATCCCATACTTCTAGACGGGGGTCATTAAAAGGGAGGCATTGAACATTTTTACAATATGTATAGTGGAAATAGTTTTTGGTTGAGGATCCCTAATAAAGGTACACAATAGCCTTGTTGTTTAAGGGTTCCATAGTGGTGTCTACAAGGGTTGGTCGCTGAATTGTTTTTAATTAAATATACTGGAAAGTTGATTAGAATGGCATTGTCTTTCAATGTTTTCCAGTGAACATCCCCTTTAACTGACTGGATTCATAATGGGTAATCTGGTCAATCCAACCAACTCCTTTTTTTTTGGAATCTGAATAGTGAATTGCAAGCAGTTTTATATAAATGAGCAAAGCTTGGCAGCTTTTCTAATAATAGTGGGAGACAGAGGGAGATGGTTTTAATACAAAGTTATAATAAGAAATTGACGTTATTCAGTCCCTGCGACCCCTTTTCCTCCTAAAGATAGTCTACCTTTTCCCCCCTGTCCTTTGTGTCGTTATTCCTTTCTCCGCTCTCTGTGTTTTTCTTTAGTGCTGCTTGTGCTGAAGAAATAAGCTCTTTAATGTCCCCTGCTGCTGTAAGATTCTATAATAGATTTCGCTCCCATGCTGGGCTTTGTCTGTCTTTTGTTGAAGCCAGCTCTTCAGTTAGGGGTTTAAAGCCCTCTCAGGCAGGATCATTAGCACAGCCTTATTGTACAGGAGAAGAACCCTGCTCTGGTTGAGCCTGATATGGACTAAGAGACATTTAAGCATTTCACTGGTTTTTAAAGTTACTTGTAAATGTAAGCAGTGTTTTGTTAGCCCCGCCTGCACTGCTGATTCCCACCAGTAACCAATTAGGCATTCTCCTTCATTTCCGAAAACTAGAATAAATTGATTATTGACTAATATGGAGTACTGCATGGGAAAGATTTCACCTATGGCAATAAATGTTGTCTAATGGTAGGGTCAAGGTTGACCAACTTAGTCTTGTTCGAGACATAGTTACATAGTTAAATTGGGTTGAAAAAAGACAAAGTTCATCAAGTTCAACCCCTCCAAATTAAAACCCAGAGAACATACACATGCCTCCACTCTTTCACAGAAACCATATATGCCCATAGCTATACTAACTGTAGAGTCAAAATAGCCTTTGATATTATGTCTGTCCAGAAAAAAAATCCAAGCCCCTCTTAAAAGCATCAACAAAATCAGCATCACAACATCACCCGGCAGTGCATTCCACAACCTCACTGTCCTCACTGTGAAGAACCACCTACTCTGTTCCTTTAAATGAAAGTCATTTTCTTCTAGTCTGAAGGGGTGGCCTCTGGTGTGGTGATCCTCTTTATGGGTAAAAAGGTCCCCTTATATTTGTCTATAATGTCCTCTAATATATTTGTAAAGTGTAATCATGTCCCCTCGCAAGCACCTTTTTTCCCAGAGAAAACAACCCCAACCTGGACAGTCTCCCAGTCTCATAATTGAAGTCTCCCAGTCTCATCCCTCTAACCAGTTTAGTTGCACTTAGTCTCTGCACTCTCTCCAGCTCATTTACATCCCTCCTAAGGACTGGAGTCCAAAACTGCACTGCATACTCCAGATGAGGCCTTACTAGGGATCTATAAAGAGGTAGAATTATGTTTTCATCCCTTGAGTTTATGCCCTTTTTTATGCAGGACAGAACTTTATTTGCTTTAGTAGCTACAGACACTGCCCAGAATTAGACAACTTGTTATCTATAAAAACCACAAGATCCTTCTCACTTAAGGAAACTCCCAACACACTGCCATTTAGTGTATAACTTGCATTTATAGAATTTTAGCTAAAGTGCATAACCTGCATTTATCAACATTGAACCTCATTTTCCAGTTTGCTGCCCAGTTTCCCAACTTAGACAAATCACTCTGCAAAGTGGCAGCATCCTGCAAGGAACCTATAGCTCTGCACAATTTAGTATCATCTGCAGAAATAGAAACTGTACTTTCAATGCCCACATCCATGTCATTAATAAACAAGCTGAAATGAAAGGGACCCAGTACAGAGCCCTGCGGTACCCCACTAACAACACTGGTCCAATTAGAAAATGTTCCATTTACCACCACTCTTTGTAGTCTATCTTTTAGCCAGTTCTCTATCCAGGTACAAATACTATGTTCCAGGCCAACATTCCTTAAAGTGGACCTGTTACCCAGACACAACAATCTGTATAATAAAAGTTCTTTTCAAATTACACATGAAATCCAATTTCAATTTTTTATTAAAGCATTCATAGCTGCTGTGAGCTCATTTAAAAATATCAGCTGTCAATCAAATATTGTCTGCCCCTCCTCTATGCCTGTGGCATAGAGGAGGGGCAGACAATTACTATCACTTTCCATTCAGCACTTCCTAGATGTCACTCCTCTCCATACATTCCCCCATTCTCTTCACTGTTTAATTGAATAGCCAGGGATGGGGATGGGATGGGGATAGACATCGGGTCCCCAATTCTGGTGCAAAAACAAGATTCTAAGATGATATAATGCTTGCCTTAATAACAGTGTACACAAAATGGCTCCTGCCTGCTTGTTATAATTTTGAATTCCCAGACTGAAGGAAACAAGTAAATCAAACAATCAAATAATTTTTATAGTGTAGATAAAGTTCATTTTGCTTGACTTTATGCTCATAAAAATAAATTAAGTTAGTTTGGCAAGATCTATTTTGCATACAACCATGCTGGCACAAACTCATAGTATTGTTACTTGCTATGAAGTCCAGTATCCTATCCTTTATTAATCCTTCGAAAAGCTTTCCTACCACCAATGTCAATTGGCCTATAGTTTTGAGGCTGAGAACGGGATCCCTTTTTGAATAGTGGCACCACATTTGCTAGTCAATAGCAGCAATGATCCAGGACTTCAAACTTGTCCGAGGGGGTCACCTTCTTCACATCACATCACACGTCACATCGCATCGCATAATTCAGTCATTGGCTTGAGGGCCAAACATTCTGATCTGCTTCTAGACAGTGTATAAGAAGTAACTGTACAAAGTTCTATATATATCTATATATATATATGTATATATATATATATATATATATATATATATATGGGTTACTGTATACCTCTCAATTAACCTTAGTTTTTAAAATTAGAACAAAAAAAAAAAACAGAAAACACCCCCACTCCAGAATGGACAGTGGGAAAGAAGGTTTGCAGGGTCAATGCATGACCTTATTGGAAAAGTAGAGAGTTGCAGTGATCCGTTAATTGTTCCAATCCTTAAGGGATCACTGTAATTCTCAACATTTCCAACAATCTCATTTAAAATGATCAGGGTTGGAAGTGTTGTTATGCTCAGGGGCACACATTTACACCACTTTACACTTAGGCAGCTGCTCATCTTCCATGTAAGCACTTTGCACTATAGTGCTCCTTTGCACCCTCCTCTTGTGTGCCTACCTTTCAGGTACTGAACTATTCCAAAGGTAGGAGACACTTACCTCCTGCTCATCAATATACAGTGCTGCCAGCAGAAATTTCTTGGGCTCCATTTTGCAAAACCACCTCTAAGCATGGGGGGCATCATAGGAGCAAGGTGCAAAGTGGAAAACATATTGACTCACTTTGCACCTGTTTTTATACTTGGCTCCCTGTTTTGCCATAAATGAGGGCTATTATTTCGCAATCATCAAATTGCACAGTACTTCAAGCTATTGGCCTATTAGGTTCCATGAAAATCAGATTTATAAAATATCAAACTGGAAAATCCTGCAGCTTTTTTTCATGATTGCTCCATTTATGAAAAATTTTCTGACTTTCAGCAATATTTATCAAGAAACACACCTATGGCTGGTTTCAGCAGTTGATTGCCATGGTGCTCTATGGGGTGTTAGAGCTCAGCAATGAGCTTTAACACCCCTCTGAAAATTCACTATAAAGCTTCTTCAACTGTACATAGTAATTAAAGTCAAGATCCACTCTATTAAACCATAGCAGGGAGTCTATAGGGGCTATGCTAGGGAGCAGAACAAGTTGCTAGTCATGTACATCTACAAACCAAAATCTTCCCCTTATATTAGAATCCATTGCATATTTGGTAATGTACAAGCAAAAAATATATCTAATCCTCCTTTCCTCTCCTTTATAATCGCTTGGTGTCCCATGACAAACAAACAAAGGCTCCGCAATTAGCTGCAGGGCGGTAAGTCAGTAGGATTCTTTATTAATGCATTAGAAGGCTTCAGTTCTGCTTTGGTTGTTCTTGGTATTCTAAAGGTAAACAGATATGTACATGTGATAGAACTGAGCTTGGCTGCACAAGAACTGCAATGATCCAAATCTGCTGCTAAAAGGGATTGGGAGACAGACGGAGAAACAAAAACAAGTTGCAGGGAGACAAGATGCTTGGCATTCATTGTAGAAGGAAACAACTGGAGGGGAGACATGAGTCTGAGTAGGGGGGACTGCAGTTACTGATTATTTCACTCTTCAAGAATTTATAGCATAAACCAGTAAAATGCTAATAAAGGAATATTCATTTGGAATATACAGATGGCCAAGAGTGTATATGTTTTTATTGGTCCTAGCTGATGAGTATCCTGTAGGTTAAATCCTTGTATTAATTGCCAATATATTAGGGAATTAATATTATAAGAGCAAAGTTGCCTACGGGTTACAAATACTGTTGACTCCCTAGGGACCCACATAGATCAGGGCTGTATAGGGCAGCAGTTATCAGTATTTCCCATCCCAAAATGCCCCCATTCCTCACTCAAATCAACCAAATCATGTGAGATGTCAAGTTCTGCGGTCCTAGGTTGACGCTATATTAAGGTGGACTTCAACTACTGTATATCTAAGAGACCAAATGCCAATTTTCCACAATTCTTACCCCAAATCTGTGGTGGACTGGGGGGTGGAGTCACATCACAGGCCGACACATTTCTCCCAGGACCTTCTGACATCCCCACAGACCCCTGCCCCTGCTGTAACCCCCCTTGGCCCCCCCAACAGTACCTTTCTTATAATGGCTTACAATCTCAGGCAGTGGGTCTGGGCCAGAGGGGCCCACTGGGTTTTTTTCTCAAATATCCAGTTTGCCCAATCCAACCCTGTCCCAAATGGCCTTTAGGCTGAGTATAAATCCATACGTTCAGCTATTCTTTATTTATGAGGAGGGGTTAGGCACATAGGTGTCCCACCTTCAGCCCTCTCTCGGTCCCCCTCAGGCACAAGTTAGGGAGCACAGGAGGAGACAAGTTATTCAGCAAAATAATTGTTAAATGATAACCAAGAAGTTCACCTTTAGGCTTTTTAAATTCATTTTACTGTTTTTCAACTTTTCATTTTGAAATCTCCAGGGAGGTCGGAGTGAATTATAAAAAGAGTAGGGGTGCAAAAAAAAAAAAAAAAACAATATCCAAAAAAATTACATTTTCTGCCGGCTGTGGTCACTAGGCAACAAGATTTCGTTTTAATTTTACTTTGGAGCAAGCAGAAAAACAAAAATGAGAATTATTGAAACATGGCATAGAAAAAACACAATGATATTTAA
The DNA here is from genome assembly GCA_024363595.1 of Xenopus borealis. NCBI lineage: Eukaryota > Metazoa > Chordata > Amphibia > Anura > Pipidae > Xenopus > Xenopus borealis. The sequence continues at coordinate 148,874,647 of CM044441.1, forward strand.
CGAAATTCAGTTTGAAACTACTACTAAAATAAATACTAGTTCATTTAATATTGAAACTCCCCTTTAAACGCACAGCATCATCAATAGATTCGAAATTCGATAGAAATTTTCGAAAAGATTCGAATTCGAATTTTGAATATGCAAATTAGGCAATTTGACCATCGAATATTCAAATTTGAATAATTCGAATATTTGAATTTAATTTTTTTCGAATATTCAAAAATACGATGGTCGAATACTTCTCCTTTAAATTTTAATTCGACCACCTACTGTACTTAGCCAGATTAAACCTACCGAAATGGGGATCCTTACCTAAGATCGAATATAAAAATTTTGGAAAATTTTGCAGCCTTTCTGACATTCAAGTTTTTTTTTCAGAATTCACTTGATTCGCCGCTGAATAAATTTGCAAACCACAAGTGAAAATTTGATTCGTTTTTGGTGCTGAAAGCGACGCACGTCAAAAACAATATTGAAATTCTCTAATTTTTCAGCAAAGCGAAACGGGATAGATTCGCCCATCACTAACCCTCACATTCCCTCTGGAGCCTCTGCCACCTGTCTGCTCACCCACCGACTTAGGTCAGGGATTGGTTCATGGTCAGTGGGGCTCACAAGGGCCAAGGTCCACCAAGTTCTTTTCCCAGTGTCATTAACATCAGTTAATAGTGCTGCTCCAGCAGAATTCTGCACTGAAATCCATTTCTCAAAAGAGCAAACAGATTTTTTTATATTCAATTTTGAAATCTGTCGGTTTCCCAGCTGCCCCCGGTCTTGTGACTTGTGCTCTGATAAACTTCAATCACTCTTTACTTCTGTACTGCACGTTGAAGTGATATCACCTCCCTCCCTTTCTCCCCCCCCCAGCAGCCTAACAACAGAACAATGAGAAGGTAAACAGATAACAGCTCCCTAACACAAGATAACAGCTCCCTGGTAGATCTAAGAACAACACTCAGTAGTAAAAACCCATGTCCCACTGCGTTCCATTCAGTTACATTGAGAAGGAAAAAAAGAAACTGCCAGAAAGTAGTTCCTATAGTGCTGGCACAAGTCACATGACTAGGGGCAGCTGGGAAATTTATAATATGTCTAGCCCCATGTGAGATTTTAAAATTGAATATAAAAAAATATGTTCTTTTGAGAAATGGATTTTAGTGCAGAATTCTGCTGGAGCAGCACTATTAAAAAACATGTTTACCCATGACAGTATCCCTGTCAATGGGTGTTTTTCTCATGGCGACTTTTTTGTCCAAATGCATTAAAGTCAGTGGGTGTTTTTCTTACTTCTGGACATTCCTCTCTGTGACTTTTCAGTTGCAGAAAAATGTTTGCCACAGTTTCGTGGAAATATTTGCGAATGGCGAAATGTGGAATTTCGCCGGGAATCCATGGCTGGTGAAAAAATGTGCTTGTTACTAATAGTGACCTAATGACAGGATCAGACCCAGTGTAGGGCAACCACATATAGCAAGTGCAACTGCAGTTCCATTCATAAATGTGCCCTTTAATCTCTGTTCATTTACACATATTGAGTGGCAAGCACCAATTGTAATAGATTACAATTAAATTAAGAAGCAGTCAAGACTAAGAGGCAAACTGGCATACAAAATAAAGCAAACATAAAAAAAATCCAAAAGGTATTCGAAAAATATTCCTTTAAATAGCTGCCAACCTCAACCCATATACCAGTCACTGGCGATGGAACAGCTGGATCTGCGGAGGCTTTAATTATTTACATCATTTACTTCATTCATTTTCTAGGTTGACCTTTTGCTGGTAATTTTATAAGACTGTTGTACTTGAAATTGGGAAGGGGGGGGGCGCATAAAGGCAACATGTATCCAAAGTATTTGAAGCATATATCAAGAAATGTTACATGTAGGTATGGAGACTGTTATCCAGAATGTTCAGGAACCTGGATATTTCCCAATAAGGGATATTTCTGTGATTTGCATCTTCATTAGTAATGGGCGAATCTCCCGAGATGCGCCGAAAAATTTGCGAATTTCCAGAGAAATTTGCGAATTGGCAAAAAATTTGCGAAACGAGTCGCGCCGTTTTCGGCGCATTGCGTCAAAAACGACGTGCGACTTGTTTTTCCCGCAAATTTTCGCCAAGCGAAATTTTGCTGGTGATCCACGAATTTATTCGCCAGTGGCGAATCGCGGGATTTTGCCCCTGGCGAATAAATTCGCCCATCACTAATCTTCATGCGTCTACTAAAAAATTATTTGATGGGGTTGTTCACCTTCCAGTTAACTTTTAATATGAAACAGAGATATTTAAAAAAAAAATTATTATTTGTGTTTTTTGAGTTATTTAACTTTTTATTTAGCAGCTCTCCAATTTGCAATGTCAGTTTTGCAATCTGGTTGCTATGGTCCAGGTTAACCAAGCAACCATGCATTGATTTGAATAACAGACTAGAATATGAACAGAAGAAGCCTGAATAGAAAGATGAGCAATAACAGTAACTATAACTGTGTAGCCTTACAGAACATTTCTTCTTTAGGTGGGGTCAGTGACCCCCATTTGAAAGCTGGAGAGAATCAGAAGTAGAAGGCAAATAATTCAAGAAATATAAAAAATAAACAGAAGAGCAATTGAAAGCTCAATTTAAAGACCAATTGAAAAGTTGCTTGGAATTATAACATACTATAAGTTAACTTTAAGGTGAACCATCCTTTTAAACATATATTAAACCCAATAGTATTGTTTGCCTTTAATAAGGATTAATTATTTATTAGTTGGTATCAAGTATAAACTACTGTTTATTATTACAGAGAGAAAGGAAATAATTTTTTAACATTTGAATTATTTGATTAAAATTGAGTCATTCAGAGCTTTCTGGATAATAGGTTTCCAGATAAAGGATCCCATACCTGCACCAATTATGGATGGAAAAGAGCTTGAAACTGGCAGTTGGCAAACAGCATGGCTGCAGAATATGTACCCCAGATAACTTAAAGGGCAAGGAAAGGGAAAGACATAAAATCCCATTTTTACTTTCGTTACTGAAAAAGAAATCTATCTCCAATATACTTCAATTAAAAAATGTGTACCGTTTTTATAAGAAACCTGACTGTATGCAGTGAAATTCTCCTTTCATTTATTGCTGTGGATAGGAATTGTCAGACGGTCCCTAACTTCTGGCAGGGAAACAATCATATTTATGAACAGCAGGGGGAGCCCCCGCCTTACTTACCAGCCATGCAGAACTCAAGCAGCTTTGTTTTTTGATCATTTATGATGATCCCTAAGAAGCCCAGACCACACTGAGCATGTGTATGTAGTCTAGTCTTGCAAAGATGTATAACACAGTTACAAGATGACAGCCCCCTGTGGCCAACTTTGAAAGCATAAATCATTTGTTTGATTAGGCTTGTGGTGCAGTAAGTTCATGTTTATGTTTAGTATACAAAATACAGCATTTCTACCCTTATTCTATTTTACACTTTCCTTGTCCTTTAAAGGGTTAATTAGTTCTGTGAAATGCAGGATTCCATTACATGATCCCTTGTGCTTTGTCTTTTATTCAGAGTTCAGTTAAAGAAGCAGTGCTACACCCGTGACCTTATTTCAGAGACTGGATGTCATTTATTCTACTAGAAATCCCTAGAGAGGCCCAGTGACGTGCACATTTCCTAGAAATTGGTTGAATGTAGATTCTCCCCTTATCTCAAAGTTCCATTTTACTCTAGTGACTCATCCTTCAAGCACTTAACTTCGTGCACATAAAATACGATGATAAAGGGGGTCTGAGCAAAGGTTTGAGTGGAGACAATTTAAAGCAAGGAGGATGCACAGAGTATCACTCGTCAGATTGTAATGTATTGCTTTAATCTGAGATTTCCTTGGAGTTCTCGCTGTAACATTTTTAGCTACAGGACTAATCAGACCCTGTGCACCATAGTGGGGGGTTTCATGAGTCAAGTCAGTCCAACCCATATATCATATTGCACTCAGACTTTTTATTGCAGATCACAGCAACTGAAACACATGTATAGCCTTACAGGTTTAACACATTGAAATGTTGTTTTCTAATTGTCTTTTTGAATTATAAGCTGAATAACATCTTCTATCTAGACTTGTTGCGTTTTATACTAAAGGGGAATTGGGAGATATACAGACTTTTATTTTATTTTACTTTTTATGATAGCGGTTTAACACAACTGATATCATGAATTGTAACAGTAGAGCCCTTTGCTGGTCTGAGTGGCCAGCAGACTTCTCTAGGGTAGTACCGGGTCCTACTCTGGTGAGCCCTGGCCTGGAGCTTCTTCCCTCTTGAAACATTGTGCAGGGCCCCCTAACCTTGGCTGGGGGAAATAAGGTATGCACTA
>CM044441.1:148887927-148907404 GCA_024363595.1 Xenopus borealis
CTACACACCAATATTACAACTACAAAAATACATTTGCTGGTTCAGGAATAAAATCTTATTCACAGTGTAAACAGTGTGTTTTCAACTTGAGAACTCCCAGCATACCTTGCCAAATGGATTTTCCTCAACTCCCACAAAATCGCTTTTCTATTGTAAATAGATATAAATGAGAACCTTGCTCAAAAGTACAATTGCTCCTTTTTAGTAGATTGAAAAATTCTTCTCTAAAAAAAAAAAAAAGGATTTGTCTCAGGGAGTTTTTTTGTCAGGGAGTATTTGGAGGGTTAATGAGGATTGATGGTGTATCACATGCCTGCTCACTGGAGGGCCAGGACATGATGAAATTAATTGTATAATAACTAGAACCTTGGTTTATATCATGTATGGCTGCACATTTTCAGATGCGATCCTTAGGTTTCCCTGCACCCCTCTTCTTTGATACCTGCTATAATCTGGGAATCTGTAATCAAGGCATATTCCAACTAACATGTTTTACATATACAGAACATATTACAAGGAACCCGATATGAACGTTTACATGGTTTCCGTAAGGTAGACTGCCTTATGAAATTATCCCCTGGTGAGTGAAATATAGATTTTTTAATCACGTTCTGAGTTGAATTTGCAAACACAGACTGACAGAAGGTCGAGACCTCCTACGTTACAGTGATGGGCAGTAGAAAAAATTAGATTTTCTTCTTTTTATTTATATATTGCATTGGAATTAAATGGTTGATGGATTTTATAGCCTGTTTGTAATGAAGGTCACTGATCATTACATGTGTAACTGTATAACATTACTTGGCTGTAATTAAAATTTCAGATGACCAACATGGAAGAAAGAAAACCCAAGTATGGGGCTTTCTAGTGATCACATCAGTGGTATGGGACCTGTTATCCACAATGCGTGGGACCTGGGGTTTTCCAGATAATGCGATCTGGATCTTCATACCTTAAGTCTACTAGAAAATTATTTAAACATGAAAAAAACCCAATGGGCTGGTTTTGCTTCCAATAAGGATTAATTATATCTTAGTTGGGATCAAGTACAAGCTACTGTTTTATTATTACAGAGGAAAAGGATAATTTTTTTTAAAAATGTGGATTATTTGGATAAAATGGAGTCTATGAGAAATGGCCTTCCCATAATTCAGAGCTTTCTAGATAATGGATTTCCAGGGAACGGATCCCATACCTGTATGACCTGCTTGCTCAGTTGCCCCTGTGGTCTATAGAGCTCACATATCCTCTTTATCCATGCACAATTTTGGGGCGTTTCGCTTCGCCAAATTTTTCGTTAATTTCCAGAAATTCGCGAAATGGTGAAAAAAATTGTGAAAATAGTGAAATCGGAAAGTTCACGAAAAATTCGTGAAATTCAAACATTTTCACGAGAAATTTGAACAATTTTACGATGAATTTGAAGGATTTCACTGTAAATTTGTGAATTTCAAACTATTTCACTAAATTCATGATATTGAAACGTTTTCACTATAAATTCGTGAATTTCGAATAATTTCACAATAAATTTGTGAGTTTTGAACAATTTCACTATAAATTCGTGAATTTCGAATGATTTCACAAAAAAATTGTGAAAATCGGAAATTAATGCCAGCGAATTTTCTCTGGCGAATTTTCATGGGCATTTAGTGAATTTATTCACCCGGCGTTGAATCATGGGAATTCGCTGCGGATTAGAGCTAGGTGAATACATTATGCAAAATTCAATAGAACTCTGTAAAAGAATATAGATGCAATACATTGGTTTTATCTGTGGATATAAAATTTGCAATACTGAATGAAAATTCTGTTGTTTTAGAAACAGGCGAGTGTACTTGTATCATGAATTCTTGGCAAAAGAAAAACCACAGTTTTTGCTTGCTTTATGGGAGTGTTTCTGTATAGAAGATCAAAATCAGAGTAATGGTCTGAGAAAGCAAAATCAATAATCCTTCATCTCAAATGCTTTGTAAACAGTCACATCTAATAGTGATAAACTATTGGACTTGAATAAACTTGAATATATTTCAGCACTCGTCACAGCTGTTTAACTGGGTGATACGCAATTGTCAAGCATTTTAAGCCATTCCGGTAATGGTTTTCAGGTTTTTTTTTTGTGCCAAACTCCTTTTTATGAGTTTTTTTTTGTCAAACTCCTTTTTATGACTCACTGGCTCAGTTGCCCCTGTGGTCTATAGAGCTCACATATCCTCTTTAGTCATGGACGATTTTGGGGAGTTTCGCTTCGCCAAATTTTATGTGAATTTCCAGAAATTCATGAAATGGCGAAAAATTTGGGAAAATAGTGAAATAAGAAAGTTCATGAAAAATTTGTGAAATTCAACGTATTCACAAAAAATTCGAGAAATTCAAACAATTTTACGATGAATTTGGGAATTTTGAAGGATTTCACTATAAATTCGTGAATTTTTAACTATTTCACTTAATTCATGAGCCAGTGCCCCAATTAGCTCATAACAAGGTCGATTCTACAACCATTCATTCACATTTCCAAGAATATCCACAGTACCAAATAAAGACCTTCATGATGGTGTTTCAGGAGACTCTAATGGAGCATATTGGTTTCTTCCCAAATCTCTGCTAAATAGTCTATACTGTAGTTTGGGGCTCCCCTGTCCAAGGTTCTTTCTAGTGATGAGCAAAACTCTTCCACTTTACCAAAAAAAATTATCAAAATTGCAGAAACATTTACAAACTTTCAAAGAGATACTACAAAGAAGTCAACAGGCATTTTTTTTGATTAAACAAAACACATGGGGAAATTCAAGGGTGGATTCACAAAAATGTTCACTACTCTTGAAGACGTGAGTTTCTCCACAAATCTGGCAAAGAAATTCTTATCCTTATTTGGCACTCACCTGCCTAGGGGGCCAGCCACATAGTTTGATAACCAATGGTATTAGGGTTTATTTGAACTTTGGCCACATTTACACCCTTGTAGCAATAAGAAATATTGATGGATTTAGACTCAAACACTTTAGTGGCAATGGCACTTGGGCAAATGTTGGAAACTTGGTTACCCATGTTTTTTAGTCCATAAGGCACAGACAGCCACCCAGAAGTGCTTAAAGATACTTGTAGGGAGTGGAAAATACACTGCAAGCTCCTGAGCAAGAACTTTCAGTGCATTTTCATGTAGGCAATGGGGACATTCAGGGAACTTTGGACCCACTTGTTTAAACAAGTAAATGGCAAACTAACCTTGCAATCCATTAATCTAAAATAGATGGGTTTAATTTTTTTTATGGTTCTGAGACTGTAGTATAAACTGGAATGAACAAGTACCTTCTCTATCCAGCATGAGATAAGGTGCTCTGAAGGAGTCTTCTATTTAGTGCAAGGTAAAATCTGTAAAGGTAAAGGCTTTTGTTCCTGAATCAGGGGAATTTGATAGAGAGGGATATGCCCTGTATAGGCAGTAGCAAACAGGATGATTTGGAGAAACTGTCTCTACCACTGCACTTAGAGGTCAGTTATTGCTGCCTGGAATTACCAGATAGGTCAATAAAGAGTTAACCCACCCGCTCAGCCTCCAAAACTGGAAATCGCTCAGGCAGTAAAGCACTGGGGCAATTGCTCCAGATACCATTGGCATTTGTCCTTAGATAGTCCTTGGTTATGCAGGAGATTGTCGTGGTGATTTTCTAATCAAACACTCAGCTTTCTATTAGAGATGGGCGAATCTGGGGCGTTTCGCTGAAATGGCGAAAAATGTCAAAATCGAAAAATTCGTGAAATTTTACAGTTTTCATGAAAAATTTGTGATATTTACCTGTTTTCACGAAAAATTTGTGAAATTTGAACTACTTCACTATAAATTTGTGAATTTCAAGAAATTTCACTATAAATTTGTGAATTTTGAACTATTTCACAAAATTCGTAATTCAAATGTTTTCACTATAAATTCATGACTGAAATGTTTTCATGAAAAATTTGTGAATTTCGAAAGTTTTCATGAAAAATCTGTGAAAATCGGAATTGATGCCGGCGGAAAATCGCAGGAATTCGCCACAAATTCGAGCTAGGCGAATAAATTCGCCCATCACTACTTTCTATACCTAAAGACTGAAACTGAGCTCATCCACCCATAATCTCTAGAAAACCCCTCCAAAGATGCATTTGCTTCATTGTCATTCAAGAAAAACAATATGAACACTGTAAAATTTCCACATTTTCCATGGGTCGGTGTACGTGGCTCAGTTCAATTACAAAGTAATCTTGGCTTGACACAAATCAGCATTCTCTGACCCTGAAAATTCTCAGAGCTCAAAATTACTCAAACAAAATGACAAAATCTGTCTGTTCTCTTGACTTGAGTGATAAACCCTGTTAGATCTTGCTGCTACAACTCTTTCTTCAAATAGATTAATATGATGGGTGTAGTTCTGCTTATACCAGTTTAGTTTCATATTTGCTGATGGCAGAGACCATACAACGTCATTTTTAGGGTGTCTGAATGGTTGACCTAACGCCTGCCTGTCTTTTTATATAATCAGCTACAACATTGTTTTAACCTTAAAGGGAAAATATGGGAATGGGGGAAAAAATGATTAAATAAATAGTGCTGCTCCAGCAGAATTCTGCACTGAAATCCATTTATGAAAAGAGCAAAAACATTTTTTTTATATTTAATTTTTAAATCTGACATGGGGCTCAACATGTTGTCATTTTCCCAGCTTCCCTCAGTCATGTGACTTATGCTCTGATAAAATTCAATCACTCTTTACTGCTGTACTGCAAGTTGGAGTAATATCACATTTGGGATGAAAGTATTGCTTAAAGATCCTAGCTAGTGGTCTGTAGATATAGAATATAAAGTAAAAATCCTAAAAGTGAAACAATGAAAATGCTACGTCTAAATATAGATCATCAGAACATGAAACATCTTTGAAATGCTAAATAGGCTTCATATAATTAGATAGTGAAAACCTAATATGCTTGGGGGAAAAGAAAAATATTATTCAGAATGAGCTCCTTACAGCATACATCATCTTGACCCGGGGCTGTAACCTTGATATTAACCTGTTCTGGTGAATATTAAAAATAAAATTGGATTTTACATTTGTTCAGGTATATTATAACTGAATACAAAATGATCATGTTAATTCAGTAGCATTTCCATTTAAATACATTATGTTCTATGTTGTGAGCTTTTACAAGCACTCTAATTCCTGCCTGTGTTTCTGGAGCTGAACATTGCCAGTTTGGCTCCACTCGGAGAGGGGTCTGAAATGGCTGAACATGGAAATATTTGCATTTAATTAAATATCTGCCCCAAAACTACTAGCCTGACTGATAAAAAAGCACATATGGACATTACATTACCTTTTGATCTGAAATAGTTTTGATGATTGGCTGATTATTGGGTCTATATGGCAGAGTACAGGCATAGGATCTGTTATCCAGAAACCCATAATACATAAAGCTCAGAGTTACAGAAAAACCTTTAATTAAAAATTTTTGAAATCATTTCGTTCCATTTTTCTAATAATTAAAACCACACTGTACTTGATACCAGCTAAGATATAATTAATCCTTATTGGAGGCAGAACAATCCTACTGTGTTTATTTAATGTTTAAATTGTGTTTTAGCTAGGGATTCGGACCCCCGAATCCTAAAGATCTTTTTTACTTCCTTGTTTTTAACAAAAAGTCATGGGATTTCCCTTTTTGCCCCTAATTTGCATACGCAAATTAGGATTTGGATTTGGCCGGGAAGAAGTATTTGGTCGAATCCTGCTGAAAAAGGCAGAATCCTGGCCAAATCCGGAACCGAATACTGGATTCTGTGCATCTCTAGTTTTAGCAGACTTATGATATGGAGATCCAAATTATGGAAATATCCCTTATCCAGAAAACCTGAGCATTCTGAATAACAGATCCCAGACTTGTATAACAATTTAGGTAGCAGGCTTCACAATTGTGGTTGGAGGGGCAGTGCAAAATGAAACATGTTGTGGACCTATAAGTTGCAATTATTGGGGTCTTTCACCTCATTTTGGAATTGCAAACACATGTTCTGGGAAGACAGGAATATCTTGTTGCAGTGCATACCAGAGAGTCCAAATTTTACCCTGGCCTATGAAAGTGGCAATGTATCTGTAGATACATTTGAGCAATTATAATATGGGATATTAGCCTCTGAAGATCTTTAAACTCATCGATTGTTGGAGTTGTTACCTTTTTTAGCCTCTGGGTCATAGTTAAGGCTCCTTGGAAGTTATTACGGATGGTCTAAATTATTGGTTCAACCCAAGCAACTGCAGTATCTATTCTGTGTCTATTTTGATAAAATGGGAATAACATTATAATGGTGGGCACAACAGTTAGGTTCATGTTCAACTCATGTGTAAAACTGGTGTCACAAAGATGTCGTTGGTTCCTCTGCTGTTATTCTGTATGCAATACATGTCAAGCTTCCTTCATGGTTTTCTTAATGCGCCCCAGTTTTGACAGTCTCAGTATAAGCTGGTAGTACTTGGGCACATATTCTGCCTCCAATATAAAGTACTGACCAGTCAAGATGCCACTCTCTTTCTCAGGTGGCAAGAAAATGAATTGTGTTAAACTTAGCCTAGAACTTAGCCTAGAAGTTACAACATGCCATGGATGGGAAACCTGAAGCTCTTGATGTATTGATTAAGTTTAATTCCTATCACCCATCATGGGGGCAACTTTTAGTAATCTTCTAGATGTTATAGTTATACAATGCATGGATTACCTAGAGGCACTGTTGACTCATTCTGAGCTTCCCAATAGATCTTGTTTTGTAGATCCCTAACATGGATCCAAGTTTGAACACGTCACCAATGGTTGAACGTAGAACCAATTAAATATAGAGGTCAGAAGTATTTGTTGCTTGTATGTTCTTATTGCCCCTTACTTTATCTCCTTTTTCTCCCATCAAAGACCAGGATCTGTATTGTTACTCAAGCTGATGACATTACTGCTATATGATTACTCTTAAACATTCTCTTAAGTGAGACATATAATTTGTTTATAGTTTATTATATATTCCTGGTTTGTTTAAATTGTCTTCATTAGCCATGTCTGCTTTTGTCTGCAAAGTCAAACATACTCACGAGAAAATAATAGGGCTTATTGTTCCGATACCTCTTATCCCCTTGTTTTAAGAGATTGAGTTCTTTGCAAAATCCATGTAGAAAAAAAAATAATTTCCTAAACTTTTTAGATCTGTAAAGACATTATTTCCCATGGCGATGTGTATTTTGTCCAATTCCTGGCTAAGAAATCCCAATGAAAAGCTTTCAATAAAGAATGAAAAATGGTCAGAGCCCCAATTCATATATTTTCAAACTTCTTCTAAAAGAACATTTCCTGCAGGGTTCCTGCACTGTGTCTTATTACAGTCACCCTAATCCAATTCCCGGTTCTTATGTAATACATGGAGAATAAAGAACACACCAGTTGATGAAGATGCTTCTCTTCTTCAGCACAAATAACCCTGAATCTAAGTAATTATATCAAATGAATGGAAATCCTAGGATTTATCATATTGTCCCACAATGAAATTAACATACCTTCTACTGTGCCAGTGAGTGTCATGGTTTTGGTTAAAAAATATTTTTGTGGATAGAGTGAAACAGACAATGTGAAACAGTACAAATGGTATGGAAATAAACAATTGGCAAACCAATGTTGTCCAGCCCAGGAGCTTATTTTAGGTGCAACTAAATATTATGGCTAATATTGAAAGGGATACTAATGGATTTATATAGAGAGGAAAGTGGGGGAAGGTGGGAGTTCTTCAGGCGATGACTAGTATTATGCAGACAAGAGTGAAATGGGTGACAAAGGTACAAGAACTAGATCAGGGTGACTTGGGCAAAGAGTCAGGGTCTGGCAGAATACGGACAAAAGAACAGGAATGGAATAGGATAAAATGGATGAACTACTGAGGATGCAATTGCACTGGGGTCCACACCCCCTAGGGCCCTACTGGTGGTTCATGTGAATGTGAATTTGCCACTAAAATTGAGCCTGGAGTTAGGGCAACATATACTTGCATTATTATGGGTGGAGAACAATTCTCACAGAAAATAAGGACTTGGCTTATGTATATGGCAGGGTCAGCCCTATTTGACAGACCCTAACCAACCAGTAAGCTGGGACCTGAGAGGAAAGGCCAGGTAATATAATGAGCACACTTGCTAGCTGCTCGTCTGCCCTAAAGGATAGGGTACAGAGCCAGAAAGTCAGAGCTTCCTGGCTTAAATCCCAGAAGAGCCTTACAAATATCACACCTGGCACTTTTTCTACTGGCGGCAGAGAAAATGCCAATACAACTGAAATCCACCCTGTACCTTCATAAACTGACAACAATGTGCTCACACAGAGCGAATTGTGACCCAAAAATGCACACACAAGCAGTTTCACAATGTACTGGCGTTTTCTACATCAGCAGGACACCAGTGTGACTTTAGCCTAAAAGCTGAATTGTGCATCATCTGCAAGACAGGGGCTTAGTAAAGTTTTTTGTAGAACTGTCAAAATTCATTTCATTCTATTGTTGACAAAAATGTTTCAGCAAATTGAAACTGTAGTGAAGCACGCAACACTAATTTTAGCCCAGAGATGTCAAACCTGCTGATATGTAGTTGCTTATGAGCTCCAGTGCAACTCCATGAATCTTCAGGCAGCCTATGGAAACTGAGATCACACAGGCCAACCATAATACAAATGTAGCCAGGGGTATCTCAGGGTGATATCTCAGGCTTTCCCAGAGAATTATTTTTGTAGCCATTTGCTACATTGCATTCCACGTTTGTAATTAGATTGACATGATTCAAGAGGCAGAGTGTGTCCATTGTTCTGTGCCGTAATAGCATTACATATATATACAGCTCTCCTTCAAGAAAATTGAACATTGAATAAATTAATTCTCTCTTAAATGAAGAAAAACAATGTGTTGGAGTCATCCTGTCAATTTCAAGCTGTGTACAGAAACCATTGCCTTTGGTATGGCCAATTCAGCTCCTTGTATGCTTGACAGGGGCCCCAACACATTAAACTGGCCCCTGGAGGGATCCAAGCAACGGAAGGAATAATGTTCAGCCTCAAGGTTAACATATGCGCAAGAACAAACTGTGCAGCAATGAGTCCGATGTCCAGAGGCAGGAATGTAGCGGGACATTAATTCACATAATACACATCTAACTGTATCAGTTTCATGTGATAACAATGGAGGGTTCTATTTTCATGCTGCTTTGGCCATTTAGTTATTTATAGCCAAACACAGAGGGCATTAAGAGGGCGCAACTATCCATGTACTACTAACTTAATTTGTAATGATAAACTGGGACACAGTAAAAGCTACATCTCTGCAGCTACCAATCGACCTTGATTCTCATTTTTAGTTTTGTAGGCCTGTGAGGGACCAGGTTTTACCAGAGAATTCAGCCTTAATAGCTGGACAAAGGGTTGACATTTGGGCCAGGTGGTATACAAGGGTCCTATGCATAAAGTTTTGGTTGATGAAGGACAATTTAACTTTAACATACTTAAACAGATTCCATAAAAGCTCCAAAAAGTTGAAGACTCTTCCTGGTTCCCTGGTACTGAAAGCTGCAAGAAGAATGGGTAGAAAAGTGGATTTGATTTTGGCTTTTAGTGCTTATGCTCCTGGTTGGGTATTAGCATAGAATGCCAAATAAAAGGGCATAGAGAAGATGGTGTCCACCAACCTCACTATGAAGATTTTCCTTAAAAAAATAGATACTGTATGGGGAGAACATGGTCATTTTGGGGAGCAATGTTGGAGTAGTGGCTCTAAAGGGGGATTATATTTATTTATATTATTATATTCATCTACTGAAGTGATCCCCAACCAATGGCTTGTGAGCAACATGCTACTCACAAACCCATTAGGTGTTGCTCCCAGTGACCTCAAATCAGGTGTTTATCAGATGCATGCAAATACGTGACCACTATATGCTACTTACTTATTGGTTTCATCTGGTTTACTAAACCTCTTGCATCCCCTTCATTCAGCAATCTCATCCTCTTAAGGCTTGCTAATGTAAATAATGGCACTCATCTAGAGAACGAGAGGCTTTATTAAGCTCTTGTCTCCTATTAATATCGTAATATTGGAAATGGATGACGAGTGATCCTTCATTAAGCAAGTGGAAATCTGACAAAAAGGGATGTTTAGAAAGTGTTGCCAAAGTAAATGAAAAGCTGCAGAACCTAAGAGGTTCCTGGATTTGCTGTAGAGTGGAGAATACTTTTATGTGCATGAACAGTATAATGCATGAGGGAAAGACAATGGGACCTTCTAAAGTTCATTGAGCTATCATTCCCAGCACTCTAAAATAGTCTTTGCTGTTGGTTGTGGTAGTTCATTGCAGTTTGAGGGCAGTGCTTTATATTGGACTTCATTTAATAGATAGAGCCCACTATGGCTCATGGTTCATTGAGGGGTCACACTGAAGTACAGACATAATTGATATTATTTATGGCTCTTGTGTATGTAATGAGCTATTAAATCTTGCATTATCTGTATGCATTCACAGTACAGAACCCTTTTAGGTAGGTCTCCATGATTCCTCCTAGTTCCTCACTCATTTACTCACAATACACAGAGTAGATACAGAAAGATAACATTTTGCAATGATAACATTTTGAAATCAGAGCTCCTAAACCAAATAAATTATGACATAGGCAATAGTACAGCACAAGGTTTAGGATACAATCAGTTACAGGCACATGGAATATGTGTGTAATGATATTGTAAGTGAAGAATAGGGGGGCCAGTTTCAGGTTTCAGAAGGGCATATGAAGGACCCCAACCATACCTTCAACAGAACTGATCCAAATAATTCATAAGGCCTCTTAATCTCGATTTACCCAGCAGTAGCATCAAGAGAAGGCACTGGGAATATAACACAGATGGAGCAAACTTGTTTTGCCAAACTGGATAAACCTCATTGCATAATGATACAGTATGCAATTCAGTATAAAAATGTGGGATAATTATCTTTTCAAACAGAGAGACATGGTGAACCATATTTGTCATATGTCTTGAAGAGGTTGCTTCATCTGTACTAAACGCCCAGAACGGAAAAACATGACAAATGGACAATCTGGGCAAATTTTCTCAGAAAATCAGATAAAACATAATAAATCAACATTGATAGTGTTGGGCAGTCTGTTGCTTCTAAAATACACAACTGCTCAGTACCTTGTCCCCGGCATTTGTCCACTACAAAGGAACTTCATTGTATTAGAAAAAAAGTAAACTGTGATTAAAGCTTTCACTTTGTTGCCATGTTGACTCTTTATCCATCATAAACCACTGTTTGTTTACTGCTGATAAAATTGAGTCCATCTCTGTAATTCTGTGGCACCGCCGTGCGATGGCTTAGAGCAAACAACTAAACTGATGGAAATTTATTGTTAAGAAAGATAGGAAATTCCCAAGAGACTACTAATGTTTCTCAAAGTGACAATGTCTCATAAAATATAAATTTGATCACACACTTGAAAAAAAACTTAAAAATAGCCCTTTAAAGGGCCAGCACTTGACTCTTTAGAGAGAATAAAAAAATAAAAAGACCCCAAAATGTTTTATAATAACAAGGCAAAAGAGTTGGAAGGGTTACTGTCTGCAATTCTCATTTACACTATAGAAATAGGGACTGGTAGCACTTGATATGTGCCTAGTATATATTGACAGTGAAAAGAAAACAGAGTTGCAAATTAAAAAAATGTTGGTAGGAAAACACTTTAATGGCCAACAAAGCACATCAGCTGCATATAAGACTCTATAAAATCATTTAATACACGTGCCCACTGAAATTAAATAGTTCTACAACTATCTTCCATTTCCTTTTCAATTTGAATTATGTCTTGGTACTTTTTAAAAATCAAATCAGAGCTAAAACTATTGTATGATGGATAATGATGTCATCTTTCTCTTCATTTTCAATGGGGATGATGTCATCTTTGACTCAGTCGTCTATGTCAGCAGTCATGTATCGCCTGATGTCTGAGATAATGACCAAGTCAACTTATGACTTGAAGTTAATGGAGGTTGATGAAAAAATTCCTTCTTCAGTTGACCTTGGCTTGACTGAGGCAGGAGGACATTTAATTACTAAAGGGAAAGAGGAAATGTTTCCTGGTCCATTGGATTAAAAATAACAATTTAGAGTATAGCTAATTTAGCAGGGGTCAAAGGTTTGCTCAGCTAAAATATCTCATTAGTTTCTAGACATATTCTATTATTTCCATGTGAGTTACTGTTTAGTGCAGGTTCCTGGAGACAGACAGATACATTAAAATTAAAAACCTTTACTACCTTTCAGTATTTGAAATAGTTCTGGAGTAAATGGTGCCTTGTATAAAATGGGGACTTGGGGGCACCATGACTTTTGATTGAATAGTTTGCCCACAGGTGATGTGATTTTCCTATGAGTCTCACCATATAATCTCTAGTTCAGAGCTCACTCTCTGTCCATTGTACTGTAGGTTAAGTATGTCTGCTCCTGGATTCCCTGTTTTCAGAATCCTACTCCTGTTATCCAGTTTCCAGCACTCACTCTGTCCTGGTCTTGCCCCTTACATTGGTTTACTGGTTTTGACCCCAGCTTGTTCCTGCTTACAAGTTTGCTTCTCAATTTTATGGTTTGGTATATGGTTCTGACCTGACTACACGTAACTCTATTCTATAATGGCCTCTGGCCTCCTACTTTAAGTCATACTTTTGGCTTCCATGTTTACCCGAGTTAGAGTGTCTGGATTATCATGCAATAAGCACCTGAGTAGCTAAAGGGCAGGCCCAAATCCAAAGGTGTCTGTTATAGATTAGTTACTCCACCTGGGGTTGAAATTGTCTTATGTGACATCAATGTGGTAAGTAAAAGGTGTTCTTTGTGGCCCCTGGCATTTGTTGTCCTAAGTATCTGAATATTATTATTATTATTATTATTAATAACATGTATTTCTATAGCACCATCTTATTTTGTAGCGCTGTAGGGGGGGATGCAGTTGGTTCCAGGGGATACCCATTTACAGCCAACCAACCTTTTCCTCTTGATGCATTCAAATTCCAAAGAAACTAGGACACATAATGGTAAATAAACCAAACCAAACCTCTTAATTTTTCAGTATTCCTTTAGGTTTGGCACGGGGTTAAGAGATTGGTGAGTTGCTAATAGGGTGCCTTAGCTTAATGTAAAGGATAAACAACTCTTAAATGGATCAGAAAGTAACCAGATTTACTTAACTTTTTATTTGATGTTTTCAATCCGGACTCTTCCGTGTTGTCACAATGATGACTCAGCTTCTAAATGATTCAGCTGGAGCGTATGCCAGTGAATCTATTTGAGATCTGTGACTAATACACTTTATTCTATCCCCATGCTAGTCTGTTACATGCAGGTAATTTGTGCAACTGTGAATATCTTCCCTAATCTGTCAGTTTGTATCCGTTAGCTCGACTTTTAGATTTCCTTCCTAGTGAGCCCTGAGGATAATGTGCAGAAGTAAGACTCCACAGAATAAGGACTGCAGCTTTCAAGGAGCAATAAATCATAGATTTTCTTTTGTTAATAGGAAAAAGAGGTTAATATAAAATTATTATCCTCATATATTGTTTTTCTTTATCTTCCTTGAGGGTTATATAAGGTATGATTAGTCAAATGTGGTCAGTATAGGAACACCACCATCACTATAACCGGTAGAGAGAGAGACTATAAAACTACGCAAGTCTAGGTTAGGTTGTGTAAACTAAGCACAATTCTGTAGGAATGGCCCCATAAAGTTGTGTAGCTACGATAAAACAATGCCAGAAATAGGTAGTTCAACTTGTCTTGGCCGAATTTACATTCCCTAGCTATGGCTAGGGCCTCCTTCCCTTAAGGTTCATAGAAATGGCTTGGTTGAGTATGATGCATGAAGGTACAGTATCTTACCTGATGGTACTCATCAACTAAATATGGCTCATATGGGACCATATACTGTAACTAAACATTCTGAGATACCTGACCATATTATGTCTGTTCAAGTAAAGCCTTCCTTTGCTAGTTTATGATTGTCTTTCTGGCATTTTGTGGGTAATGTGATTTTAATTCCTGTGAGCAAAAGAACACACTGATATGTTCTGTTGTTGTCCTTGAATAGACCATGTCAAGATACACCCCAACCATGAACCCATCTCTTTCCCAGCCCAGATATATATACATATATATATATATACAGTATATATGCCTCTGCATATACTCCGCAGGAGTAGGCAGTTAAGACCTTATTTTATTCTATGGCATCCTTGATGATTATTCAGGTAGGTATAACTGCTTAGCTGTTATTAATATGACCACAGGTGATGTGATTTTCCCATGAGCCTCCCTATATAATCCCTAGTTCAGAGCTCACTCAATGCCCATTGTAGGTTAAGTATGTTTGCTCCTGGATTCCCTGTTTCCGGAAGCCTACTCCTGTAATCTGGTTCCTCCTGGTCCTGCCCCTTACATTGATTTCCTACTTTTGAGCCCAATTTGTTCCTGCTTTCCAGTTTGCTTCTCAATTTTATGGTTTGTTATGTGGTTCTGACCTGGCCTGAATACACTTAACTCTATAACAGCCACTAGCCTCCAACCTTAAGTCAGAATACATGTTCAGATACACCCTAACCATGACCCATCTCTTTCCCAGTCCAGTATTTAAATCCAGGAGAGTATAACATTATATAGCTGGAAGCTGACTTTGGCTCCATTTTGGTCTGCACCTTTTGGTTCCCCCTAACTTGTAGGGAGGCACCTACAAGACTCTTTGCTTCACCCCTTCAGAATACAGCTCCATTTTTAACAAAGGCCCTCAAAATGTCTAGAGATTGACCTATTTTACCAATATTTATTGAAATTGTATATGAATTAGGGTCTCATGGGGCCCCTATACCTCCTGGGCCCTCCAGCAGCCTCAGGGTCTGCTTTCCCTATAGTTATGCCTCTGTTCTGCACCCAACCAGCTATTCCCTATTATATTTACTCTGTATAGTAGGAAAGTGTTACACTACAAAGTCTTATGGAAAGAATGCAATTACATTTTGCTACATTTTTAACCCAATTAAAAATATTCCCACTCCTTCTCAGGATCCCCTAACAATGTTTGACAAGGTTATGATACCAAGCGTGCAATGGGCCTATTATTATTTCCATGTCATACTGTATATGTGGCATATACTGAGCCTGGGATTTAAATTATCCTTATTTCTGTCTTGCAGATAGTGGCGCAGGCAGTGCTGTTTATGTGTATGAACACTGCTGGAATTTTCATTAGCTACCTGTCAGACCGCGCTCAGCGACAAGCGTTCCTCGAAACCCGGAGATGTGTTGAGGCGAGGCTAAGGCTGGAGACAGAAAATCAAAGACAGGTATGGAAATCTCTAAAAAGGTCCTACTGTATGAAGTTGGCAGCAATGTCTTATAGTCTAGTTCTGCAGTTTTGGAACATTTAAATATCTAAAGGCTTCTAAAGGCAGGCGCAACGTAAAAAAGATTGTGAGCATCCAAAGGGGCAGGTCAGCAAAGAAGTGCAGTGGTATAAATTTTCCCTATGAATACAGCATTGCCTGCATTCAGTATCACTGTCATCATGAAGGATATTGGGGTGCATTTAGGGGTCCCCACTACTGCCCTCTAAAATAGGGATTGCCGGTGGGCACATATCAGTTTCAGCCCCATAGACAAACTGATAAGCCTCCAATAGCGTCAGACTGGGCCAACAAAAAAACACGGTGGGCCCTGCCAACCTACATCCGCTTCCTGCCAATAATGAATGTTGCTTCCCCTTGACCTCCCCCAATCATGGCTGCAGCAGAGAAGTTAAGTTATGGGCACAGGGGGTGAGGCATTATGGGCAAAGGGGGTTAGCCTAAATTAAAACTGGGACAAGCTGGAGGACCCCCTGAAGGTGTGGGGACCCCTAAGGTGACACCCCAGTCCAACGCTGTCAAACTGGGTCATTGCACATTGACAGGGATGCTAATTCCTATAAACAAGGGTCAGACATATAAATATAATGATTTATTTCTGTACTGATGCATGAATTAGCACCGTGTCTCAGGATTTTGGAAATAATCCATCACAGTGAGCTAATCTGAGTATTTCTAATGCAATTATTCACACCTCTATAGAACTGGCATATCCTGATGAAGTCAATTAGAACAATTTAGAATACAAAGAATCCACAGCATGAAAAGCCGTATATGCAGCAACATCGCTTTATTCAAGGAAACGCCTCTTCTTCTTCCAGAATCATTATTCGGCTTCATAAATATATGCGATCGTATATGGTGCTCTGTGGCCTTTTATCAATGGTGGAAGTTGTATGTAATAAGTTACTAAACGTTCCACAAGATTTGCAACTTAAATTGATGCAATGGAGGAGCCAAGCTTCCATAGGGATAGTTGAGTGTCTAACAAAGCACAAAGGCTTTCTTTAAGGCAATGTAGTCATTTCTTCCTGTAACTTGTGATATATTAGCCAAAGAATTTGTATTTTGAAGGATACAGCCCCTTTAATCCAGCCAATACCCCTTTGACGTCTTCTCTTTCCTTCTGAATTTTAAATACAGCACTTTTGATGGCTTTTCAAAAGCTGCCATGCCAACCGCCCTCTGTGTGCCCTTAGGAAGCCCCCCTCCAAATTACAGGTGTTTCTATGGTGACAAGTCTCCTGGGATTGCCATAGTGATGGTATTTAAGGAACACATGAAGGAATGCAGCCAAAATAAAAACTGGATGAAAGAAAGTCCATTTACAATCTCGGCTTCCAAGCCTTATGTGCTTTGTGTTGTGCAAGATGGTAAAAGCAGCAGCTATTGAGCGCAGTGTATTATAACCCTAAACAGTTTGTCACGCAACGCGAGGATGATTAAAATGTGTCTGTTTTATCATGTTGGCTCCAAGCTTCCTACATATGGCACAAAGTGACAGCTGCAGCCAAGCCAGAAATCTTTGTGTAAAATTAAAGTGTAAGTAAACATAAAATAGACTCTGGGTACTTGATGCACAATTAGAATCTATAATTATAACTCCTACGTGAGAAAAAAAATCCACTGCCATTAAAAAGGAGATGGTTTGACAGAGATTTAACAAACATGTAGTTCTTTCCTCGCTCCCTTAGCTCAGCGATAGCTGAAACCCATAGTTCAACCAAACCTGGGTCAGAAAAGTTGTGGTGGGTTTAACTTTATTTCTGTTCCTACTGAGCAACCACTATGACGTTCCTCACAGTGACCTCAGAAAAGGTGCTGATTTTTTAAATTGCTTGTTTTAAGGGGAACTATTGCAATCGTGAAAATTTTAAATATACTTCATCATCATTTCTATATATATTCTGTACAGTTTCTGAAATAATCAAGTTTCACTTATATTCACTCTCAGCATCTGTTTCTCTTCATTCGGCCTTCTTGCGGGAATTGGATGTCAGACTTTCTTTGACAATAAGACCCATATTTTTTCGGAGGGGGGACTCCGTATTCTGGCAGATGTGTTTGAGCTCACTCAAATAACTGACTCCAGCACAAACAAAATCTGACATCATTGACTTTTGCACCAATCCTGCATACAGAGAGACTGGATTTTAAAAGAATGAGCTCTAAAACATCTTATAGGCATATGGAGCTCCCCCAAAGGCTGCATTAGACTCAGCTGTCATTCAAAATCAGACTCACGACTCCTACATAAAGACAGAATGAAGAGAGGCAGATGCTGAAATGGAAAGAGCAAAGATTAACTTCATTATTTCTGAAACGGTTCAGAATTTTTTATTGAATATTTTTATTAAATGTATTTATTTTAGTAAAATGTTTTTTTATAGAATGATGAGATTTGTGTTAAATGTTAATCTTCAAGATAGTTTCTCTTTAAAGAGAAGTCCTTGAGGGACCAAAAAGAGGTTCCTATAGCCCAGCAATACAAATGGATATAAAAAACAGCCAAGAATATGGGGACCACATTAATTTTTGCATATTATGTGGCTCCCCACTGTGCCTAAATGTGGTTCATGGATACAAAAAGTTGGTGACCTCAGCTCTAAGGAGACACCAGCCTACTGGTAAGTTGGTCTGTTCGGTTCTTCTCCCATGCAGCAGAGTCTAGATGACTAATCTAGCTATGGGATCCATTATATGGGAACTCATCTTGAAAAAGCTTTAAGAATGTGGAAAGCCATTTCCTATGGTCAGGGGAGTAACTAAAGAGTAAGCAGAATGTGCGGCTGCAGGGGGCCCAAGGAGGTGTAGGTGCCCCATCAGGCCTTAATTCATATACACTTGAATAAATATTGGCAAAACTGGTCAACCTCTAGACATTTTGGGGGCCTCAAAAATCATTTGCTGTGGGCCCCATATTATCAACTATGGTGTCCTGTTTGAACAAAAAGTTCATCAACACTTTGGTTTTTCTCCTTGGTGGCTCAATGTTTACACCCAGTGATCCCTCCTGACTATCTTCAAGGAGTTTGTATGTTTTCTCCTAGGGGATAAAACATGATGCTCCATAGTATACGTAGGTATGGGGCCTTGGTTTTTTCATAAATTGAAACCCTATTACTGTAAGTCTACTTAATGTAATTGGAATATTAAATAAACTCAATAGGATTGTTGTGCCTCCAAAAGGGATTTATTATGTCAAATCAAGTACAAGCTACTGTTTTAATACTACAAAGAGAAAAGATATAATTTTTAAAAATCAGAATTATTTGATTAAAACTAAGTAATTCAGAGCGCTCTGGATAACAAGTTTCTGGATAAGGTTTCCTTTACATTGATAATATTGGTATCAATATGAATAAAATATTTTTCTAAGAATGAAACAATATGTACAGTATATAGGGAACTCAAGAACTTTCCTTCTATTCGCTGGCGCATTTTGTGTGAAAGTGAGCCGCCATTATTCATTTATGGTGGTGGGATAATGATTCATACATTAAGGATAGCATCATTGTAATGCCACAGTATAGCAGTGTAATTGTCTCCTATTGCAGTGCAAAGCCAAGAATGAGATCAGAGCCTTTATTGTCAGTCCAGGAGACTATTATTCTGTTGTAGCCCTGGCTTGTACTGATCTTATTCCTCCTGCTAATAATAGGGAGCATGGCACTTTCTTGCAGCAGCAAAATGCAGGGAATATCAGTGGACAGAACTTGCAACAAGCCTTTCTTCCAGAGAACAATGGGGCATAAAGAGGAAGCCACAAGCAGGGCTACCTAAACCTTTCACTATAATGTGCTAGTACCTTAAAATCAGCCTTCAGAGTATAAGACTAAGGTTAAGTGATTATTTTGCTCTGAGCATCTTGCCCCAGTATAATTTGTAAGTTAACCCTGAGGCACAATGTACAGATATGAGATTATGTGGAAACCTGTTATTCAAAAAGCTACAAATTACAACAAGGTGATCTCTCATAGACTCCATTTTAATAATATAATT
>CM044441.1:148909842-148943495 GCA_024363595.1 Xenopus borealis
TTCCATAAATTAAAAGAAGAGTATTGCTATTTGAGTGAAGAATATAGAAATATATATCAATTATTTTTAGCAGCAGCACCCTCCAAGTTACCCAGGAGTTTCCTAAAGCCCTAAAATACAACAGCACTGCTTTGCGTTTTCTGCACTTTGAACCCTGCCCACCTCTACTAAATGAGGTATTTAAAGATGTACAATCTCATCTTGTGATACCTTCTAAACATTGCATTATTCATAAGAGCTTTCTGCTCCATGCCTCACTGGTTCCCAATTGAGAAGGATATTTCTTGGAGCAAGGGACGCTTGCCAGGGTTCAAGAATACCCAAGCAAAAGGAATTTTAGGAACACCAATAGAATTTGTGAACCTTTACTTCTGCAAGAGTTTATATTTCAGAAATAATCGTAGGCAGAATGAGCACCATCAGGAGAAAAAATGAATACCAATAGAATACTATTCAATTGACTTATGGAACCCAGTGGACTGATAAGCAGCAGCATTAAAATGTCTGAATGAAGAAACCCTCAGTACATGATATAGGTTTTCTTAGTCCAATAGAGTCCAACTCTTGCTTGGAGTGTGGCGCTCACAACAAATGCAAAATGGTGCGTCCTGAGTTTCCTTAGACAGATTGTGTGTTTTCCACTGGTGTCTGTTCCCACAGGTATATACCAATAGGGAGTGAAATCAATTTACACCACATGACAGAAACTACACTACAATAAACTGTAAACCCAAGGTGTGTGTAGGGAACTCTTAGGGGATCAAAAACCAAAAAATTTCTATAAATTTTCTGTAAAATAGTCCGACCCAATCCACATAGATTTTTTTCCCTTATTTCTAAATCCATTTTTCAAAAAATTTCCTTTGTGCGGGAAAAACTTGATAAAATCATGAAAAATTTGGAATTCTACAAATGTTTCAGAATTGACACATGAAAACCACAAAATCTTGTTGTATGAAACCCAGTGTAGATCAGGATATCTTTGGGACTTCTTTCATTGACTTCTACATGAACTCAGCTGGTCTGAGTTGGGGTACTTTTTAATTTGGACTTTTTATACATGGGGTTTAATTAATTCCGTAAAAATTAACTTTTTTTTCAACTGAAAATTCGAATGTCATCCCTCATTGACATCACTTTTCTAACTGCTTGAGAAAGCCTTATTGTTGGTGAAACTTTCAGTATCCAGGTGGGATCATTCCTTGGTGTGGCTTTTTATGCTTTTCATCAAAATCACAAAAAAAAAACAAAAGTTGGTGGTGATCAGCCAGTTTGTGAAATCGGTGAGGCAGCAGGATAATGTGAAAAGAAATTGGAGGTTGTTTGGATCAACCTGAAAAGGACATCTACAGAGAAACAGGCTTAAGACTGCTGAGAGTTTAAATCCGGCTGTGCCCTTGAAAAATTCCAGAACTGTGTATCTGGTGAGATTGTTCCAACTTCTTTTTGGGGGCCTATGCATCTGATAAGAAGGAGGGAGTGGGGGACACCCCAATATACCCCTTTATAATTTGCTCTCTAAATTCAGCCATCTACTGGCCTAGCCTGTCTGATATATTGAATTAAATACTCTGAATACTCCACTATTTCAAAACCCCAGCTCCAACTTCTGGGAAATAACTTTTTTTTTGATTGTTAGACTACAACTCACAACTATCCTCCACTACTTAAAAAATTACAGTTTTTATTCCTGGGAAATCATTTTTCTGTCTTGTTAAACTACAACTCACAGCCATCCGTTATTCTTTTTATACTACCATTGAAAATGGGTCCACATTTGACTTAGTTGAGAGGGTCTGTCATCTAAGAGGGCTGTGCTACTAGTGAAATAATAGTCTGGGCTCCCAGGGGGATACAGTATGTCCTTCTAACTAAGTAGTATAGGGTTGGACTGTTGATACCCCACAATTCCTTGACCTCTATATATTGTTTTAGATAGCAATGTATTAAAATGTTATAATATATATGCAATGTAATGCAACTGAAAGCTTTCTCTTTTTTATTATTTTTTTATTTTTTCTTTATTATAATTTGGCTGAACAAGAGTTTGGCTGAACCAGGCATTTCTAGTGTTCATGGGGGTTTTTCTATTATGACTACCAATAAAGATGGGTACACATTTAACTTAGTTGAGAGGGTCCATCCTCTAAGGGGACTGTGCAAATAGTGAAATATTAGCCTGGGCTCCTAGGGGAATGGATCCTTTTAGCTAAATAGTATAGGGTTGGACTGTTGATAGCCTACAATTCCTTTACCTTTATATATTCTTTTGCATAGCAATGTATTAAAGTATATATGCAATTTAATGCAATTGAAAGTTTTCACATAGACCTTATTATTATAATTGGAACATGTGTCTTAAAGCATATAAAATACAATAAAAGCTGGGACAGGCTAAACAGAGATCAGACTGCTCATAAGTTGGGGCTCAAAGTTTACTGCAAGGAAAATACCTTTCCCTGTGCATCTAAATTAAGTGCTAATTAATCTTTCTGTTACTGTGCCTTTTTTTCGGAAGGGTATGAGCATGCCATATACGTACCAACTATTACTTTCTTGTTTCCCCCCAGTTAAGTGTGTACCCAAACCATCACATATACTTTTGCTGAGTCTGGTACACCATAACTTAATGCCATAACATTGCTGAAACTGCATCTGTATAGTTTCAGCTGAAAATCAAATGGAAATTCTTCACGCAAACAAAATCCCATTTCTGTGCAAATTCTTTCTTGGCCAGTTCATTATTATTCCGAAGGGAAACATGAAAGATCTGGAGAAAAGGCTTGTTTTGTCGGTGAATTTGTTTCCCCTGCCTTATCTGTGTGTGGCTTTTGCATATTTATAAAAGGGCAGTGTAGCGTGGAAAACCAAGATATTCAATCCTCCGGAATGTTAAATCAGCCGTTTGGAACGTGCTGCTTTCTTTAGTGCCCGATGTGTGAATTCCAACCTGGCTGCAAAATATGCAGATTTTCAAGTGGGTTTTTGAATACCAGGTATGGCTAAGGCTGCAGCGAGGTACAGAGAGCCAATGGCAGAAGAGGTGATGGATTGGAAGGCTAATCAGACTGGTCTTTAAAAGAATAGAGAACTGCACAGGAACTTAACATCTAAAAAAAAGTTGGGGAGCAACTTGATAACAAGCATGATAAAAGTTCCTGGGGTGCCATATAAGGGCTGTGATTTACTATTAGTAGCCCCTATGTGAACTGCCAGCCTACGGGAGACTCTGTTTAGTAGTACATTTGTTTTTTATGAAACCAAAACTTGCCTCCAAGCCAAGAATTCAGAAGTGAGCACCTGCTTTGAGGCCACAGGGAGCAACATCCAAGAGGTTGGTGGGCAAAATGTTGATTATGAGCCACTGGTTAGGGATAACTGATCTTAAGGCAGTGGCTCTAGAACTGCGAGTTTGACCCCTTTGAGGGTGTAGTGCAGTGGCAGGGTCTCTCTGAAGGTCATAGAGACTTGTCCAGGGTCACATGGAGTCTGTGTCGGACAATGGGATCCGGGTCCACTAGGGCTGCAGCATTGGGGCACACAGACTCCCCTGCACCCTGTCCCTCACCCGCAAGAACCTCAGCAACACCACTACTCCATCCCCTGTCAGTGAATACCTCTGTTCTCTGCTCTTCACAACTGGGACAAGGAGGAGGTCACTGAGTGCTCAATCTAATGTGGCCAGGAGTGGGCTGGGACGATTTTTTTTAAGGAATTGAAACAAAGTGTTCTACAACCTCTAGGTCAGCTCTTCCACATAAAGATAGTACAAGGCCACTGGCCAAATACTTATTTAGGTCAAGGAACCCCAACATATGTACTTTCTGTTTCGATGTATATACATTACAGGTAATTCATGACTTGTTATGCTGCACCCAAATGATCTTTGATGGCTAGCAACATGGTCATCACATCCTCCTACAATGGGGTGTGCTTGGCAGAACTTCTAGTCAACAAAGATCACGCCATTTCATTTGATCCTACGTTTTACCAAGAACAGTCTCCTAAAGTAACTGTCTTACTGTTTCACAGGAGAGGCTTGTTTTATCAGTATTACCCCGATTTGTTGTACTTGAAATGATCAATGACATGACCAATGTTGAAGATGAGCATCTCCAGCATCAGTTCCACAAGATTTATATCCACCGCTATGAAAATGTCAGGTAATGGAAGTAAAGATCAGGACATTTAACTTACTGTATAATGTATAATTAATGTATAATGCTTAATGAGTTCCTTTCTGATGTGCAGAATGCTGAAGAGCTCCTTCCATGTATTTGTCCCTGAGCACTAGGGTTATAAAAAAAATCACCTTTAACACTTTAAACAACCATAATTTATTTGATTTTCCCTTCTCTGAATTTTACTATGGTTTCTTCACTTGTTTAAGTCTACCCTGAGTTTTATTGGGTGTGTATGTGTTGGCAGTGGTGGATCTGTCTTTATTAGATACAAGATCAGATGCCTTTGATTCTGATCTCAGTCTCAGAGAGCCATATATTAATAGCATATTTTAGGTGGAATGAGATCAGTCAAAATATTGGGGAAGGCAAATCCCCAAAACAAGGATAAAGGAATTAATAGGATTTAATAGGATTTAATTCATTTCAAGGCCACAATCAAAACAATTGCTATCTCATTCACTATGGAGCAAATGTATATTTGTAAGAGCAAAAATAGAGAATAGCTCCATTTATGGTGAAATCACTAAGGGGCAAATTCACTAAAGGGCGAAACGCTGGTGCAAATTCACCAGCGTGATGTCATTTCAGAACTTCGCACATTTACTAATGGTAGCTGGCGTAATTTTGCTGGCATCATTTCAACAAGGAGATAAACTCTGGCACAACTTCGCACTCTAACGCCTGGCAAATTTTCGGTCTGGCGAAAGAGTGTTACTACACAAATTCGCTAAGTTTTTTATTTGACTGACTGTTACCTCTATCGCCAGACTTCGCCTTCGCCACCTCAGACCAGGCGAAGTGCAATAGAGTAGATAGAAGTTCCTCAAAAAAAAAGGCGTTTTTTCCATTTTCATGGAAACTTGTTCCTGCCATATGCAAATTAGCTGGCAAATTTTCGCTGGCGCAA
The DNA here is from genome assembly GCA_024363595.1 of Xenopus borealis. NCBI lineage: Eukaryota > Metazoa > Chordata > Amphibia > Anura > Pipidae > Xenopus > Xenopus borealis. The sequence continues at coordinate 148,914,934 of CM044441.1, forward strand.
CTTCGATACCGTTCGTCTCCCTGAGCACATCATATTTTAGTGAATTAGCGGAGCACTGCCGAAACTACGCCTGGCGAAGTGCGGCAAAGGCTGCTCTAGTAAATTTCCGGACTTAAGTGAATTTGTCCCTAGATCTCTGTTCACTGGAATAGGAATTGAAATATTTTTCAAAGCAGCATAGGTTGCTGTCCTACGTATGTAGGACCTGCACCTGCCACTGCTATGGAAGCCAGTGCTCCTAATATATAGGCCCTTAAAGGTTCGATTTTATGCTTCTTAGCACTTGGGTGAATGTATATTTTTATTTATATAGAACTACTTACGTACACAGCACTGGACAGAAGTACAATAAATTAATAGAACAAGGATGGGACATTATAATTACAAATATAAATAAATACAAGGTACAGTTGAATTAGAGATTAAAAGATGTGAGTCAAAGAAACAAGAAGAAGAGCCCCATAGAGTTTACACTCTAAGTACCATTTCCAGTGGAAGAGGAGCCCTAATGGCTCAAATATCTTATATTTTACATTGTGTTATTTTTCTGAGCTGTACTTATTGCTTTATAAACTAACATAATATTATCACTGTTTTCTACAACACAAGTTCGCTTTTATACAATAGTCTTGAATTAGCTGATAATGATAGCATGATCTGCATAATAAACTAATCCATTCAACTATATTCTCGCTCAATGACTGTGTCTTTTTCAAGCACTTTAAGATTTCTTCAACTCTCTGTTTAATGAGCTGTAATATATGCAAGCGACTTAATTTAGCCTCAGTGAGGGTGAAGTACACACTCCCCTCCTATTGCTTTCTATACCTAAGATGACGGCAGATCCCTTTGTACCATCCTATTTCCTAATTGCGTTGAAGTCAAGGTTACACTGAACCAATTATTGCTTTAAATGCCCCTGAGAAAGCTTTTGCCAAGAAAAGGGTTCCCTAATGATCAGGGTAATAGGGAATATATGGAGAGTTTAGAAGATGTTCAGTTATTATCAACTAGTGTACTAATGAAAATGAAATATTAATGCTATTTCCATGTTTTATTCAGCATTCTTTTTGCAGACGTCAAAGGATTCACAAACCTGTCCACTACACTCTCAGCCCAGGAGTTAGTCCGGATGTTGAACGAGCTGTTTGCGAGATTTGATAGACTGGCTCATGTGAGTTGCTTTCACTTTTCAAATAATCTAAGTGCATGCTGTTAAGAGGGTTATGCTTAGTAGTTGTCCTTTACTATTTCATGTTATCGAAATTGTTTCCGTAATGTATATAAGACTCACACTGCTCTTTGGGTAGGGTCAAGTTAAATGCATGGGCACACTCTGTAGTACTGAAGGAGTCTTGGAATTTGAGATGTCAATCGAGGTATAAGAGAAAGTTTATTGTCAAAATCTGTGGATTCTGAACTCACAGAGATTTGTAACCCAGAACAATCACAGGGTTTGTATAGGCTTGTAAAAAGGGAAGAACTTGTGGGAGTGCATAGAGATATTGATCCACAGCACAGAGAAATAAAGAACTGCTCTTACAGCCAAGCAGGTGGCTCTGCCTCAAGGCCAGGGTATTAGTGGCCAGGGCTAGCTTGAGAACAGAATCCATCCAAGTCAAGAGGGATCACATCATTTTATTTTATTTTAGTGGAAAGGGTCTCCAGGTTGATATACACATCAGAATCTTTCTGAAGCAGTGATTTTTAATCACATTCAAGTTGCACAACCCCTGCATCCCAGTGATGTCTCAAAACAGTGATCCCCAACTAGTTCTTGACAAAATGTTGCTCTCCAACACCTTGTATGGTCTCAAAGTGATTCCTGACTTGGAGGCAAGGTTAGTTCCATAAAAACCAGATGTACAGCCAAACAGAGCCTCTTGTAGGCTGCCAGTCATAATTCCCTTGTAGCAATAAAGATCACTTACCTCCTACAGACATGGACACTGCTGCCATGCAATGAGTAATTGCACTCTCTGCACTAGTGATGCCACCCCCTTCACTCCACTGCAATGCTTTGATAGGTTAGGGTTAGGGAGCAAGGAGGGGTCATCCAAATGGCCACCTCTGGGTGCAATTGGCCCCTGTTTAGTGATGGGCGAATCAGAGACGCTTCGGCAAATTTTTGGACGGCGCCCATTGCCAAAGTCAAAAAATAGATGCCCGTGTCCAAAACTAGACACCGACGAAATTCTGCCGGTGTTTCACGAATTTATTTGCCTTCGGCGAATTGCGGGAATTCACCGCCCATCACTACCACTGCCTACAGAGAATGTATAATTCACTTTTGCACAGTAGAATGAGATATATTGTACCCTTTAATCCCCCTATATGTATAGTTTGAGAGAGTTGGAGAATATACTCTGTTTCATTCAGTTTAGAAGAAAGCTTAGGTTGCTGTTCCTGTGCTTAATATAGTGAATACCTATCCTAACACATGAAATGTTACAGATTGAAATATGCTGCACCAACATGTGTTACATATTAGAATCCCTTTTAATCTCACAGGGGTCTTACTCAGGCAGAACTGTAACTGTGCAAGATTGGAAGTGTATGATGTCATCCACATGTTGGACAAATACGGTGAATCATGCAACCTCCGCATTCCATCTCGGTTTTTTGTACCTCATCATCCCTGTCAAAACTGGGAAATTTCAATTGAGATGTTTGCATGAATGGGCTGTGGTTATTAGTCATAGCAAAGTTATATCCAAGCCTCCGTTGGCTCACTGACGCCCACTGATGCCATCAGAATGTGTACTATATATACTGTGTGTATATACATATCTATATCACTATATATATATATATATGTTTATATATATATATTCACAAGGGCAGCACCCTGCTTATACAGTTTGCCCCGGGTGCACAGTAAGTAATTCAAATACACCAAAGAAGACCAGCAACACCGGGACATGTGCATCAAACTGAAAGTGTATTCATATTGTGCATGAATAGCTGACGTGATGTTTTGGTCCACGCCATGAGGAAGGTCCCTGTGTGGCCTGAAACGTCATGTCGGCTATTCATGCACAATATGAATACACTTTCAGTTTGATGCACAAATATACCTGTGTTGCTGGTCTTCTTTGGAGTATATATATATATATATATATATATATATATATATATATATATATATATATATATATATATATATATTATTTATATATATCCAAAACATTATAATAGGGTTAGATGTAGGGTTAGAGTTGGGGAGGCTTATTTATATTGATGGATGAATTTATTCACCAGTCATGGATGTGCAGCAAATTTCCACATTTCACCACCTGCAAATTTTTCCGTGAAACTGCTGAAAACATTTGCTGCAACAAAAAAGTCACGCATGTAATAATTGACACACATTAACATAATTTTGACTTTTTGAATTTAATGCATTTGGACAAAAAGGATGCATGCGTAAAATTTGTTGCGCATATCAAATTTGCGCGTTGACTTCAATGCATTTCATGGATTTTTCACGGTTTCACCAAATTTTTTTGAAGTTTCACAAATTTTTTTGGTGAAGAGAAATGGGACATTTAACTACTTATTTATTCTTCCAGATACCTAACATAAAGCTTCAATTTAGGAATTAAGGGTTTATATTTTGTTGGTGTCAGGACCTAGCAGCTCTTGTTGAAGTCAGTTGAAGGTTGAAGTCAAGACCAAGGAGGAATCTGTATACAAAAAGTCCAATTCCCCTTATGTGAAGGGTTAAGAAAGTTCATAACCATGCAAAAGACCATGGCAGGCAACAAATAGTGAAGTCATGAGTCAAAGCGAGAAGATCAGGATCCAGTCAATAAAGTATTATAGAGCACCAAGGAGTAGAACCTATTTTCAGGAATTGAACTGAGGTCCTTGGCATCCTTTTATTTCAAATTTGGCACCAAACTACAGTGCAATGGCGTCATGTGTACAATCTGTACAATGGTGTCGTTACGCTGCAAGGCATGGGCACTGTCATTTTGGCTGCAGCCGAATAGCAGAGGAATACCATTGGGTGCACCTCACAGTTGGACCAGTTGGTTAATATTCCAGTTTTGTTATAAGCTGGGGGCATCCTAGCCAAAGATAAATTTAATGACCCAGATGAATTCTAGCCAATAACTCATTCATTTAAAAAATGTGAATATTCCAGTTTTGAGCTTGTTACGCACAGCCCTTTTGAGCTGCTTTGGTAGAGAAATGTAGAGAAAAGTATTTTCCTAGTTCAACAGCCTTTTGGAACCAATCAAAAGTTATACTTTATATAAAGCATTTGTAAAGCAGACTGAATATTACAGATTGCATTTTGTTGATTACAGGACAAGGAGAAGCAGTAGCTGGTGTCATCCTATATTCCTGGATGTTTAGATAGAGTGTGAGAACTGTAGGACAGTGCTACCATGTCTACCAATCTATTTCTTAGCCATGTCGGATGAAACCCTAGACATCAACAGCTGTTTAACCTGTTTTATGATACCGTCTGTCATATGAAGCCACCCTGTATAGTAAATCAATTAGACTGTCAAGACAACAAGCCTTGGGTTGTCATCTGATAGCCATGCCTTTGCCTTTGAGGAAGTTTATTTCTGTGCATAGTCCTAATTGGATATTGGCCAATGTTATCCATTTACATTGGATATATGAAATCATGTGATCATCTCATGTTGATAAAAATAGAAAAACAGAAAAATGAAAATGGGTACAAATAATATTATGTTTTTGTTGTTGTTGTGGACATATTTCTATATGTCGGTGGCATTCAGGTGCACCATTTCCTTAGCATCTTCATCCATATGGGGACCTCCTTGAAATATGCATGTTCCACTCATACTCATGTTAAAAGGCAAGGAAAGTGTAAAATAGAATAAGGCTAGAAATGGTGTATTTTGTATACTAAACATAAACATGAACTTACAGTACTGCACCACAAGCCTAATCAAACAAATGATTTATACTTTCAAAGTTGGCCACAGGGGGCTGTCATCTTGTAACTTTGTTATACATCTTTGCAAGACTAGACTTTTTGATTAAAGTATATTGGAGATAAAATTCTTTTTCATTAAAGAAAGTAAAAATGGGATTTTATTTCTTTGCCTTTCCTTGCCTTTTAAGTAACCAGCATGTTGATAATATCCTTGATATAATTAAACCCCATCCTCTTACATGGTTGTAACAGCAGGCTTTACTATATGAGTATGTTTGAGTGAGATTAATAGAGGAAAATTTCTTTTGGAAGCACAAGGCAGACACAGAGCAACACACATAAAAAGGTGGCTTAATTGTTTATTTATATAGAGTCTCATGGAGGGCCATCTCAGCCATATCCTCAGCTGTAGATAGCATATATATATATATATATATATATATATATAATACACAAAAGCCGTAAATATCTTATAAATGGTGAGTTCTGATGTCATCAGTTATAAAGATGAGTTCTGATGTCATTTCTGTCAGATGACTCACTGAAACTTGTGTATTATAATAAATAAAGAACCCCCAGTTGCAAAATATTAGGATATTAGAATATATTATAATATCCTAATATTTTACAAGAGGTGGTACTTTATTCACTATATATACCATTAAAACACTTTAATGCAATTTATTCCAGTCCTGACAACCCTCCAGTTTTCTGAGGGAGTAATCTATATTTATACCACCCACAGAACAGGGCAAGGGACATGGTTGGGGTATAACAGGGCACATTCTAATGGTTCATGGTGAACAGCCACCTACATTTTGGGAGCTTGATGCCCCTGTCCCATACAGGCATTCTTGGCACATCTAGGGGAGAGTTTTCTCTTGTGTTTTTAGGTTATTGAGTGACTGTATAGTGTGTGATAAAATTGGCATGGCTCAAAGAACAGAAGAGCAGTTGAAGTTTAATCATCACTGGAAATCCCCCCACCCCAGGTTGGGGGCCCATGATACAGCATTTTTTCTTCAAAACTGCTGACATTTGAAATGCAATAATGGAAAGCAAAACCATTTGAAAGCTTTTTGCAATGAACACCGGTCATTCAATACCATGGACATCACCCAACATAATTACATGTAATACATCCTGCTGAGAGAACTATGACCTACTACCACCTTCTCTATACATGTGGTGGCAATGGAACACTGCAGCATGTGAGGTTATGCAATATGGGAAGCCTCTACGGACCAACCAAAAAAAAAACACAAATATCTGCAGAAATGTGCTTCGTACAGGGGAGTACTTGACATAGTATAGTTTTATGGTTAGTCTGTATTATATGCCCATTTAAAAGGTGTATGGGGTTCTTAAAGGTCCTGATTAATTGTTTTCAAGATCAGATAATCTGTGTGAGGGGTTCATTGTAATCATTTGCAGTTTTAGAATGATTTTACTAGCTGACTTTACATAATTAGATAAGGACTTTTACAACCTGATCAATTTCCCACACACCTAAATTACTGAATGTTCCCATTGTCTTGCTGAGGTTCCAGATTCACAGATAATTGGAATACTAATGCACACAAGGATGACATTTTGATAAGCCGTTCACTTTCCACAGACTAATTTACATTGACAAATTAATGCAAGCTCCTTACAAATGCTACATCTGTTTTACAGAACTTGCATCTGTCTCACACTTTCTTTCACTTAGATCTGCTTCTGCATTCTCATTCATCATTGTTCTTCATTTTCAGAGAGGTATGGTTTCATTTCTTAACTGTTAGATGGCCAACTAGTTGCTTACCAGCTTTAACTGCTACCCTGCTTTGTGTGCATATTGCACGCCCTGTTCCCTTCAGGTTGAGCTTCGAGGGTCTTTAATGGAGCTTTTTCCTTTAAGTTTATCATCAAAGTGAGGACTAGAAAGGTTTGATATTTAAGATGCTGTATTGATTATTTTGGGTAGACAGTGTTAGATCAGAGTGAGATATGAAAGTTACAGTAGGGTTGGGGTGGGCCACAAGCAGACAAATTCAATAATTCAGAACATAGAACTGGGCAAAAAATAAAGAGCAAGGTCAATCAGGAAGTCACCTAGATAAAAAGTTCCCCTAGAGTATCAGCAGATCAGACACTATCAGGCAAAATCTATAAAAAAAAAGAGGAGCATTTAAAGCAAAAACTACTCACAAAAACATTGTCTATACAATGTCAAACTGGTGCAACTTGAAGCTTCTTGGTGTTTAACCAATTCTTTTAATTATCTCAGAGCTATAAATGAACAGGCACAGTGTTGGACTGGGGTGTCTGGGGCCCACTGGGGTTTAAACCTTAAGGCCCCCCACTGTAGTTGTGAAATCCTCCATTCATTGGCAAGCCTCATCCAACACCACAAGCCCCACTAGCACGTATGCCGTATCAGCCATGTAGTGGTCCTTTTTATTACTGAAGCATTAAGGGGTTTCTAGGAGATAGCTGGCCTGGGTCAGCGGGTTCTACAAGGGCCAAGGCCCACTGGGTTTTTCCCAGTCTTCTACCTGCCCAGTCTGACCATGAGCAGATAACGCAACTCCTAACAATAAGAGGTAGTTGCTGACTGTGATATCTATATTGAAGGACATAGCTATTAGCTCTAATACTCCCATCCCCATCATTCCATAAGCAGGTGTACAGCCCAGGGAAGGGAGAAGAGTTGAAGACATAGAAGAAAATATAAAGAGAAAAGCGTGGGGTTGCAAATAAAAGGTGCAAAAGCAAGGGACCATATAAGAATAAGAAGGATAGATGAGAGCAGGTTAGGATGATGAGTCAAGTAGGAAGGAGACTATACAGTGTTTTGGAGAGTGGGCTCCTGGTTCTACCTCTCCTGAAGGCCCCCTGGCACGCCAGTTCAGTATTGTACCTTCCACTCTGTATCCTGAAAAAGGAATGCCAAGACAATCATCTTCGATGTTACCAGGGGATTTTATATTATGTCTGTATTATGTTTTCTAACAGTTTGGAAGCTGCTGTTATATTTTTAGACTTGTTAGTCAGAACCCAAGTCTGTAGGTTAGAACCAGAGTACAAACAGAATAAGTGACGTCATTTCTGTTTCAAGCTCTTTAATTAGAGAGAAAACCATTATTTGTCAATGGCAGATCTTCTAAGAGTTCATTGTGTTTCATCATCAACAGACATTGCTCAAAGCTTCGCCTTTTATTAAAGTTTCATTATCCCCTTTTTTTCCGGCCGTCACCGGCTCTGAATCATACAGCATGCTTACTGTCAACTGAATTTCACACCCACAGCTTCTGCCAACTTGGGCTCTATGGCCGGCACATTCTAATCAAAGAGGTGTATGTGAATTTCATGAGCAAATCCATATCTTCCTGTGAAACCTCTCTGGCTCCTTCTCTCCCACGTCCTGCTTACGCAACACACTTTTGTTAATGTGCGAAAAGTTTTTCCACATTATTAAATCCTTCTCCATCCGTATGCGCCTGATTGTTACATCTCTATGTTAAACTGTGCTTATGATACCACCGGAGCTAAGCGCCATTATTTTGACATCTGTCACTAGACAAGTCACTACAAATAATTATCCTTCGTAGGAAAAGACGCCGGTATTTTTTTTTATGGTTCATAATAACAGTGTTCAGCACACCAACGTTCATGTATTCATGCAGATACACACTTTGCAGAGATAACTCAAATAATATCTGATCTGCTATCTAACTTCACTTGTTCACACTACAATAGGATTCAAGATTGAATTAGATTAGAAGATCCTTGGGATGGAGAGTTCTTTTTCTTGACCGTTGGATATTATTGGCTGGCAAATTCGTATTCTTGTTTTTATTTGCTTTTCATATGATGATAATACAAATACAATAGCTTGCATTTCAGGAAATGAATAAAGTAGTAGTTCATCTTTAAGTTAACTGTTAGTATGTTATACAATAGCCAGTTCTTAGTTTTCATTTTTTATTGAATATTAATTTCATGGGGGTCACTGACCCCAGCAGTCAAAAAAACAGTGTTACATTCACTTTATTAATTATCTTTCTGCTTAGGCCCTCATCAATTCATATTCAATTCTCTTATTCAAATAGGGTTGCCATTTTGGCCGGAATAGAAATCAAGACAAAAGGGTGAACTGATGACATCAGAGGGGCAGTCTAGTGACATTGGAGGGCAGAGCAATAGTGATGTGCAGGACAAGAAAAACTCGACCAGCACCCGACCTGACCTGCACCCGATCAGTTCATGCCTCCTCCCCTCTATATATATAGACCTGCACCACCCTGCCCCAACCCTGCCAATGACATCACAAAGGGGGAGGGCTGAGCACAAGGGTATAAAAAGAGTGCCAGAAAAAGGAAGCCTGCGGGTATTGGGCTGGCCCACTCATTACTACAGAGAGGTGATGTTAGGGACATGTAACAGAAAAGTGACATGGGCATCCCGTAGAATTTCCCCTAGCATGAAAGCTAGAGATAGTTTTAGAGCATCAGGGTTTGCAAGGAGCACTGTTCTTAGAACCTTTTTTTAAAAATCTTACACTACTAATCCAGCTCTAACACTTGGGTCAGTAATATATCCAAGAGTGGGGGTTATGTCCTGTAGGTGTACAATATACTTGAGGCTCTATATAATTAGTCCAAAGGAACCCTCATGGTTTGCATAAATGGCACATCCAAGCTTGTGATTTTTTGGGAAAACTAATAGATGATGCTACACATACAGAAACATTAACTCCATTTAACCAGTCTGCTGTCAATGACCTCCATTTTGGGAATGAACATAGAAGACATAGGCAACTCAAACTGAATTTTAAAGGGGGTTGACCCATTTATTTAGATGCAGTTATCTCTGAGCCTGAAGAAGGCCTCCCAAAACAAATTGCCCTTATAGTGCATCAAATTGCATTTAAATAAATGTGACAAGCTTTTATTAAAACTACTATGGTCCCATCTATAGTCACATTGCTTGGGAAACTTTCTTGACCCCTTGCTTGAGCTACTGGAACAGCTGAACAATCCATGGATTAGCATGACTTCTCTCTTGACTGACTAATACATATAATAGGGACTAATCACCTTAGGAATAAGCAGCTTACAAAGTTATGTATCCAGGTGGTTGGCAATACCACATGATGAGTGTGTGTGCCCTTAGTTGGCTTCTTTATGAATCAACCTAATAAACTACACCACTTTTAGCTATAACTGGGTCCACAGCATGGATCTCCTATAGGCTTGTGATGTGAGCTCTTTCCTCTTGTTAAAACTTTATCCATAACATATAATTATGCTCAACAAGGTACAAGTATAGGACATGGTATCTAGAATGCTTGGGACCTGAGGTTTACTGTATAATGGATCTTTCAGTAAATTGGATCTTCATACCTTAAGTCTACTAGAAAGTCATGTAAACATTAAATAAACCCAATAGGCTGGTTTTGCTTCCAATAAGGATTAATTATATCTTAATTAGGATCAAGTACTGGGTTCTGTTTCATTATTACAGAGAAAAGGGAAATAATTTTTTAAAATTTGGATTATTTGGATAAGATGGAGTCTATGGGAAATGGCCATTCCATAATTCAGAGATTTCTGGATAACGGGTTTCCGAATAACGGATACCATACTTGTATGACATATTGGACTATGCACATGGCCATCTACTGAAATACGAGGAGCTCCGGGATGTTGCTGCTTGTCTATAGTTTGGTTTGTACCAACAGCACTGGTCACTAAGAGAGTGGTAAAATAGTAAATAGCCATAAAGAGTATACATCTGTAACACTGAAACTCACATTGCTTAGTCTACAATATCCAGACAAAGTTTAGTTTTTTTACTTTTTTTTCATTGCCACTTAGAGTAACTTGAAATTAGTGAAATCCATTTTGTCTAATTGCCTTAAAATCCACATAATTTATCCAACACAATGACAGCTGAGAAATTAGAAATGATATGGAAAATGTGTGTTTTATTGTATTATTAATGAGGCTTTCCTAATTACTATCTGTTTTGCTTAAATGGGTTTGTTTTGTACAAAACAAATAATTATACTAATGGGTTTATTCATATTGTACTTCCTTTAACCAATTTATCTCTTGCAAAATAACACCACCTTTCACTTGACTGATCCGCATGTAGGGAATAGCTAAACGCATGCATATTTCTTTATTTATTTTTTTTGATTGCTGGAGAGTAAATAATTTATCTGACTGGAATCACATCATTTGGTTGATCAGTCACAGATGAAATATATTCATCTCCATATGAGATCTGCCAGTCATTATGGCATATTATGAAAATGTTATCATAAAGGTAGCCATTGACAACTGAAAGGAAAAACATATAAAGGCTCATTATCCATGCTTCAAAAGTAGTGATTGGTGAATCTCCCGAGATTCGCTTCGCCGAAAAATTTGTGAATTTCCAGAAAAATTAGCGAATTGGCGAAAAATTTGCGAAACGAGTCGAGGCACGCTTTTGATGCGCGTCACGTCAACTTTGGCGCATCGCGTCGTTTCCGACGTGCGTCGCGTAATTTTCGGCGCGCGTCACGACTCGTTTTTCCAGCAAAATTTCGCTCGTGATTAGCAAATTTATTCGCCAGCGCGAATCGCGGGAATTCGCCGCGAATTCGCCCCTGGTGAATAAATTCGCCCATCACTATTCAAAAGTATTTATGTTCTCTTCTCTTATATCAATAAAATAAAAAGTAAGACCATATGAAGGTTGGTTATTAACAAGGGAAAAGTCATTGCAAAAATGTTGGTCTGAATCTATTTACCATGTTATTTTTTTTTTTCAATTTCTGAAATGCTTTTTTACTGAGATCAGCCTTTGCTAACCTGCTTCCAACAACGTGTTCATGAAATCGGTGCCATAAAAACAGATGAACCATTTGGTTTGAATAGGTGAAAATTGTTATGTTTGTTGGCACCATGACACATTACTTTCAATTTCAACAGCAGAAATTAGTTGCATGCCAAGAAAATAAATGGTAGATTGATTGTGTGCATTAATACATCATTTAATACCCAACAAAATGATATGCCTTTTTTTGTTAAATAGATTTTTTACAAACTAGGGGGCATGTTTACTAAGATTGGAGATAAATATTTGGAGAGATTTCTGGAGATGGTGCCCATAGCAACCAATCAGCAATTAGATTTAAACAGCCACCTATAAGTTAGCAAAGATCTGATTGGTTGCTATGGGCAACATCTCCAGAAATTTCTCCAGATATTTATCTCCAATCTTAGTAAACATGCCCCTAGGTTGTATAAACAAATTAGGTTGTATACATTTGGTATATCTTCATAGTCATACATTTAGTAGTTCCACTTCAATAATAAATTTTAAAAAATTAATGCAACTTAATTATACACAGGTATAAGATCTATGATCCGAATTATGGGAAGGCATTCTCCCATAGGGGGAGATTCATCAAAGAGTGAAGTTCCGCCACTAGAGGGAAATTCCACAGCTCTCAATTCATTTCTATGGGATTTTGAAAGGCATATTCATCAATGGGTGAAGTGAAAGTTCACCCTTTGATGAATACGCCTTTCAAAATCCCATAGAAATAATTGGAGAGCTGTGGAATTTCCCTCTATTGGCAGAACTTCACTCTTAACTTTATTCTTTGATGAATCTACCCCATAGAATCCATTTTAATCAAATAATTAAAACATTTTTTTAATTATTCCCTTTATCTCTGTAGTAATTTAACAGTATCTTGTACTTGATACAGGAGTTCCATTTAATGAAGTTTGGATTTCAGTGAGTATTGATGCTTTTTGAAACCACACATTTTTAGAGAAAATTACGATTCATGAAATTAAAGGAAATCCAAATTTTAGTCCCTAAGATATGATTAATCCTTAATGAAGGCAAAGCAATTACATTGGGTGTATTTAATGTTTTAATGATTTTAAAGTAGACTCATGGTATGAAAGATCCCTTATCCCAAAAATCCATACACATTCTGGATAATGGGTCCCATACCTGTAATTGTTGACTAATGAACATGAAAAAATAGGCAAAGATTTTTTTCTGCAAACAGGCAAAACATTTGCTCATCCCCATTCTCCAGTAGAGTAACAGGGACACTTTTTTGTTTTGCATTTTTATTTCATAGACACTTTATTGATATTATTCAAAAAGTAATGACACAATCCATGCAAAACGAATGGAAACAAAGAGTAAAACATATCCGGAAAAGAAGAGGTAAAAATTAAGAAATGCATATGTTCTTTCTTTAGTTTACAGTATATACAAAAGAAAGAAACAAAAGCTTCATATAAAGCAAAAAGCTAAGAAAACATCCAATATAAGAATTCCACAAATTTGAAGTTGATCATTTTACATCTGGTTGTGTTGTTTTTTTTAATTAAATAATAATAGACGTTTAAAAAAAAAAGATAATTAAAATGTTTAGAACAATATGTGAAATGTAAAAAAACGTAAGTATGTGTAATAAGAATAAGAACGTTTTAAGAGCATTAGATCCTGCAGTAACGTTAATAATAAGATTCTTGATTGTTTTGTTTATGTGTTTGGTTCAGAGTCTAGAGTCAGTCATTACTTTATTTTCTCTTCCAGGAGCATCACTGCCTTAGAATTAAGATCTTAGGAGATTGTTATTATTGTGTGTCTGGACTCCCTGAACCACGACAAGACCACGCTCATTGCTGTGTAGAAATGGGACTGAGCATGATCAAAACAATTCGGTAATTGCACTCTATTTGCTAAATGTTTACCTATGTCTGTTCATTTCTGGCAACAGAAAGTTAAGCTGCTGGTACATTGCCTTCAATTTCAGCTCCGAATTGCATTACAGAACGTCCAGTTACCTGATTCTCTTAGTAATAATTTAGCACAAATGGGCGTTGTTTGGTTTTTCATTCAGTCCATGTTCCTGTAAGACTAGTCAGTCAAGGAAATTTTATGTAGATCTTCTTTTTTGGAAATTGTATTTTCTCAGTAATTTAGCTATTTAGAAGGAAATATTATTATTTAATTATAAGGGGAACAAAAATAACCTGCAGGCCTGCTTACACATTAGTAAACTGGGATAAAAACCCATCTGTTTATCTCCATGTGTTATCTTGTAGGTATGTAAGATCAAGGACCAAACACGATATTGATATGAGGATAGGTATCCACTCTGGCTCAGTTCTTTGTGGAGTCTTGGGGCTCAGAAAGTGGCAGTTTGATGTTTGGTCTTGGGATGTGGATATTGCAAACAAACTGGAATCAGGTGGAATCCCTGGGTAAGCAGCATCTCTTTATTTAGTATCATGTACATATTTATTGTTATTAAACTGAATTCTCATGTGGTTTCTTACACAGTACATGCAATCATAGAAATTTATTCTTTTCACAATATTGTCTACGTTGCTTAGTGATAAACAAATACACACAACATTACACATAGAGTACATTATCCAGTGCAATTTCACCTATAAGATCCCCAAGGCAACCACTACAGAATGCTGATGATCTCCAAAACACTCCTTGGCAATGCACCAAACAAACTTTATTGGGTTTGCCTTCAAAGAAACACACAATAGCAACATGATTTCCCATGGACAGTCGTGTTCTCCTAAATCTCTTAAGTAGACAATTCTCTGCCAGCATGACATTTTTATTGAGGCATATATAAGAGTCTTGGTTATTTTTATTTTGAATAGCATTAGCCCCCATAAAACATCTCAATGTTTCATTTTTATCATTATATTACGCACTCACTGTGTGTGTTGTTCGTATATTTGTCTAATGATTCTGCATCTCTATCTTCTACGCTCTTCCATTTTTGTAACATTACGAACATTCACTATTACCTTTCATATAATCCCTTCTATAATCAATTCAGAAATATTCCTTTTTTTAAGGAAAATAATTAATAAAAGCAATAGTATTCATTAAAAAAATGCAGGGCAATTTTCTGTAGATGTGCACTGCTTGTGGCATTTAATGCATCAGAGTTTAATTTCTGTACTTACATGTTTTTCTAATTGATCATTATTTATTTGTATTTATCCATCATCATTGACTTTTTGTGAATTGTCAATGGTGACCCTAAATTTGAATGTTGTTGATGTTTTTCAGTTTCAGTTATAGAGTTTGCACATAGCCCTATGAAATTAGTTATAGTTCTTCAAACTCCATATTCTGAATGGGGTACACAGAAGTGTTGGTACTGGATTCATTGAGGTCTGGCATGGTGCAGAGACTGGCGAATTGCTAATGTGGATCCTCTGCCTCAAAACTATAGCCCAGTTACCATGATGTTGGTGGTTGGAAAGCTTTTCAAGGATTACTAAAGGATAGGATACTGCACATCATAGCAAGTAACAATACTATGAGTTTGTGCCAGCATGGTTTTATGCGTAATAGATCTTGCCAGACTAACTTAATTTCCTTTTTTGAGAAGGTAAGCAGGGACCTAGATTCAAGGATGGCAGTGGATGTGATTTACTTAGACTTTGCTAATGCATTCTATACAGTGCCACACAGAAGGTAACTGGTTAAATTAAGGAATGGTGGCCTGGAACATAGTATTTGTACCTGGATAGAGAACTGGCTAAAAGATAGACTACAAAGAGTGGTGGTAAATGGAAAATTTTCTAATTGGACCAGTGTTAGTGGAGTACCACAGGGCTCCATACTGAGTCCCTTGCTCTTCAACTTGTTTTTTAATGACCTGGATGTAGGCATTGAAAGTATGGTTTCTATTTTTGCAGATGATACTAAATTGTGCAGAACTATAGGTTCCATGCAGGATGCTGCCACTCGGCAAAGTGATATGTCTAAATTAGGAAACTGGGCAGCAAACTGGAAAATGAGGTTCAATGTTGATAAATGCAAGGTTATGCACTTTGGCAAAAATAAAATAAATGCAAGATATACACTTATACATACATACACATATACGTGTATGTTGGGAGTTTCCTTAAATGAGAAGTATCTTGGGGTTTTTATAGATAACAAGTTAGGGCATAAACTCAAGGGATGAAAACATAATTATACATCTTTATAGATCCCTAGTAAGACCTCATCTGGAATATGCAGTGCAGTTTTGGACTCCAGTCCTTAAGAGAGATATAAATGAGCTGGAGAGAGTGAAGAGATGTGCAACTAAGCTGGAATAGAAGACAAATTATGAGGGTAGACTGTCCATGTTGGGGTTGTTTTCTCTGGAAAAAAGGCGCTTGCGAGGGGACATGATTACACTTTACAAATACATTAGAGGACATTATAGACAAATTTTAGGGGACCTTTTCACCCATAAAGAGGATCACCAGAGGCTACCCCTTCAGACTAGAAGAAAAGGACTTTCATTTAAAGGAACAGAGTAGGTGGTTCTTCACAGTGAGGACAGTGAGGTTGTGGAATGCACTGACGGGTGATGTTGTGATGGGTGATTCTGTTGATGCTTTTAAGGGGCTTGGATGATTTTTGGGCAGACCTAATATCAAAGGCTATTTTGATACTAAACTCTACAGTTAGTATAGCTATGGGCATATACTGTTTGTGTGAAAGAGTGGAGGGGTGTGTGTGTATGCTGGGTTTTAATTTGGAGGGGTTGAACTTGATGGACGTTGTGTTTTTTCAACCCAGTTTAACTATGTAATTATGTAACTTTGAACTGAAGTAAATTTTCAAAGAAGTAAAAGAACTAAACCCTAAAAATACAAGTAGCTTAAAATGCCATATTTTATATACTTCTCAATGGCAGCAACGAACTTCAAACTTGCCACTGGGGGGGTCACCATCTTACAAAGTGTCTGTGACACTCACATGCATAGTGGGCTCTGAGCAGCTGTTGAGAACCTAAGCTTAGGGTTCGTCACATACTTACATTTCTATTCTATGTGTACTGTATATTGTGAGTGGGTCCCTAAGCTCATTAAGTGACAGCAGCACAGAGCATGTGAATCAGTGAATCAGCAGAAAAGAAGATGGGGAGCTACAGTACTGGGACATCTTTGGAGACACAGATCTTTATTGCCAACCAGCTGTGGCTGCCTTGGGTTGGTGCAGCAGCTTAAAAAACAATGTATAATATGTCTAGCCTAGTTATTTAGTTAAGCTTTAGTTCTCCCTTATACAGCTGTTTTGCTAAAATGACCACATTACCAATGAAACTAGTGGTAGCTGAAAGGGACCTTTTGTGACCGGAAACTTGTGTTTATGCAAAACATGTCTTTCCCCAATTGAAACAAAAATGGATTTACAATGTTTTTCTTATTTGAATGTTAAATCTTCTTTACATTTTAACTGATCTTTTTTGTAGGAGAATTCATATATCAAAAGCTACCTTGGACTGCCTTAACGGGGATTATAATGTGGAAGAGGGCCATGGTAAAGAAAGAAATGAATTTTTGAGGAAGCATAACATTGAGACATATTTAATTAAACAACCAGAGGAAAATCTACTGACTTTACCTGAAGATATTGTGAAGGAGTCTGTCAGTCCCACCGACAGAAGAAACAGTGGAGCAACATTCACAGAAGGTTCATGGAGCCCAGAACTTCCATTTGATAACATTGTGGGCAAGCAAAATGTAAGTCCTACTTTCCATAATGTCAAAAAATATAAGGCATGCTTGAACAAAGCTCAGTTCTGAAAGCCTCCGAATGAAAAAATTTCCATCCTTAACCTTTGCTTTAACATGCAACTAGAAATAATGATGCAAATTGCCCAAGGGATGAATTAACCTACTAAATGTATGAACTGAAGCAAATGCCAGCCAACATGCCTTATTAGAATTAAATGCCATTAAAAATTTGAGAAATCGATACAAAAATACAAATGTGTGTACCACATAACCTAATGATTTCATGTTCCTAAGAAAATGGATGGGATATTTCTTAGATTTTTGGTGATGCTAGGCTCTTCTCAATCCCACACAGGTGTGTTTTATGATGACTTCCCCAAGCGCATGTATTGATGCATGAATAAAGAGACAGCATTTTAGATGAATGTGTTCCAGAGATGAACATTGCCATACATTCATTTTTTTTAAGCAATCATGATACCTGACAAAACTAATAAAAATTAAAAAAAATAAATGTACCCTTTAAATATATAATTTTTTTTTAATTCAACAAGTCATGTCATATACTTTTAAATACTACTGTGCCAATACAGAGAGAGTAGATTAAATTGCATTTTAAACTCCTAATTCACAATGCCACTATGTATTGTCGCTTTTGCTATATATTCAATTATTATTTCAGAGTATGGCATCTAAACAACTGCAACACCAATGTTCTGACAGTGTAGACTCCCTAAGAGTATGTGTTACAGACAGAGCATGGGGCATTGCACACAGTAAATCCTATCCCCAGCAGAGAAATTACAGTGTATTCCTCAGGTAGGTCAGTTTAATAAAGTGAATAGAGATAAGCTGTGCTACACGGGAGAAGATACCCCCATGGGAAAATGTCTCCCATTATATTCTAAAGATATCAAGAGTGATCATAATGTTTCATAATAATATGGACATCACTCTCCTTTAGGATTTTAGGTTTAATACATTTCATGAGTGATGTCACACAATAACTAATAATTGTTATGGCACAAGTGTACAGTTATATTAAGGAGCTATTTTCTTAGGATAAAACCTAAACCCTGGCTAAATTGAGGTTCTCTGCCTTCAGTACTCAGGTATGGACCTCTGATTCTCCATCTTTTCTCTTTCTTTCATTGTAAGGCAGGGCTTAGCACTGGACCAGACTGAAAAGCATCATGGGGGATTTCCCTGTACATGATGCCCATGTATGGGCCATGGAAGGCAGGGCAAACTAGTTGATTGATGGAGCAAACACATAGGGGGTCATTTATTAAAGGTTGAGTTGTAAAATCTTGAAATATTCTAACTGTTTCACTAGAAATCTTGAATTTTTAGAGGAAAAAACGAAATTTGTTGAGATTTATTATACTCTGATGCTGAAAAAAGCCGGCATCTGAAAATCTGCCATCTCAGACCTGTAGAGATCATGTACAAGTCAATGGGAAAAGCACCTATCCCAATATGAAGTTATTGTGGTCTGTTTTGGGTTTAGCCTGAAAATCCGACTTTTTCAGGGGTTTTGGGCAATTACTCATGCGATTCTGGAAAAAACTTGAAAAATGTGTATGGTTCAAGTTTTTTCAAGATCCAATTAAATAGAGACTTTTTAAATAAATAAACTAATCATGGACATTTGGTCAAGCTTTTTTTATTAATATTATGAGATCAATTCAGATTTTAGTTAATAGCCGCTAATCTATTGGCCAAAGCTTCATCAGCCCAACCTTCTTAGTGAGGGGAAAAGCCTTAGGCCCTTCTTTCCTGATCATGTGAAAGAGAGTAACCTAGAAATAGGGGACATCAGTTTAAGTATTAGGGCAAGACTAGATTCATGTTCTCAGCTATTGTTGCCAATAAATCAAATAAAAATGGGCAAATACTTCTCAGTACCCAAAATATCTCAGCAGGACTCTAGTATGACATTGTAGAACAGCATCAGTCCTGCTTACAGTCAGTAAAGCTTGCTTATGGTTCTCTACTGTTGCCATTTTATATACATTCCATACCATCAACTCTGTCTTTTATTTTTATTATTTCATTACCATAATCTGATCTGGAGCCATTAAACATGCATGTATTATTAAGCTGCATCCTTAGTCATCTGTTGGAATGTTGCCTGCATGAACTGATTCAATGATCAGCCTTTTCTAAATGGTTTGTATGCTCTGATACATCTGCCTGTTGTAAGTAACGCACATTTTAGGAAACGTCTTCATAGAATTATTAAAATAAGCTTTTAGAACAACCAACATACAGAATGTTTAGAATGTCTGGCCATCAACAATGATAACAATGGAAGATAACAAAGATACTTTACTGGGGCCTGTGCGGGGACAATGTGAGCCTACCTTATAACTGCTATTGTTGTTGCGCCTTTGTTGTGAGTATGGTTAAGATCCTTTAAAGATCATAAAAATAAACCTTGTATATGTCGACATGATTACACTCTACAAGGAAAAGATATGTTGACATGAGCATGAGACTTACAAGATGGAATCCAACAGCCATTGTGATAGCAGTGACCCTTTAACTAGCCGCAGGGATCAGTTTTATTAACCCCTCCAATAGGATGACAGAAGGTCTAATAAAGCCAGATGGGCTGTTGTCTGTTAGCAAAAGATCAGTCATCTAGAGTGTTTTCTAGGGAAGCTCAGGGTTTTCTTCCCAAGAGTTTCAGGTGAGGCAGTAAATTGTAGAAACATATGCTTTCTAATGTGTTTAATATTGGCATATTGCAAATAAATGCAGAAAATGAATGTAAGCACATAATAGAAGGACTTTTGGCTTTATATTTCCAAGGTTTATATATCAAAAACAAATGCTTGTTCATACCCCTTTTAGGGATATTGTCATGGCTCTGGCTCATTTATCCATGTGGCCTTAAAAGTCATTTGAAACTATGACTTTCCAGGGGTTTGGGCTCCTGGTGGCGCTCCTTGATGGAAGAAGTATGCAGGTAGTCCATCAGCTTAGCTGCCAATAAATAATAATTCTGTGCACCAAGATAAAATGAACCACCCCATGTATTTTCCAGGCACATCTTACAAGCCACCTCTGGAGGCATGATTTTTACGAAAGTGACTTGTTTCCTTAAGGAAAGGAAGCACATACAAGTGATTATTTTAAAAAAAAAGGCTTGGCTCAAAATATAATTTTCCAAGGAATCATAAACTTGCAAAGGTGATTGGGTAGTCCAAAAGGGGATCTTTGAAAATGCAGTTAGTGGTTAAATAGTAAAAAGAACAAAAGGACTTGAGATCAAATAAGGATAGCCCCAACTGAAGGGCAGGCTGGACTAAAATACCCAAAATATGGATACTCCAAGAAAAAGTGTTCCAAACAAAGTAAGTACAAAAGTAAAAACAGTATTTTATGCGGATGAAGAGAGACTGACCTGGCCTTTCACCACCAGTGGTAAATGGTACAGGAGATTGGGATGACATACATTCTAGTAATTTTCAAAGAGTTTGTTTTTATGGCATTTAGTTTATCAGCTCTATGTGCATTAATGCTAATTTAGTGGGCCATAGCCAGTGGGAGTGTTAGTTTCCCCTTTGTAATGAATACATACTTTATTCAACATTAGTCTAGTTAATATCAAACGTGGTATTAAGCAAAAATACATGCTTTTTTTTCTTGCGATTGCTGATGAGTCAGATATAATTTTGACCCAAATGTAGTCCTAAGCTCGTGCGAATAAAGAGCACAATATAACAGTATTTAACTACATAATAGACAAGCAGGTAAAAACCTCTTGTAATAGAAAAATAACAAAAGTGGTTTAAAATTGAGACTCAAATGACCCACTGAATAGATAATGGCCGTAGGCTTTCTGAAACCCGGCGGTTATTTTCTGCACGGTTAGCCATTAATACTTCCACCTTAAAAGTGCATTTTTAATTTTTCTATTACGGCAGATTTTTAGCATCTGAAACAATCACAAAATGACAGTGTAAATAATTTCCGATATTTAATCCCTTGGGAGCCAAAACAGATCAACCCAAGGGTGTCACAAGTGCTTTCCGCTTGCATTCACTATAACTGCTGCCTTGTTGTGAATAAAGTTTACAAAAAAATACCATGGGGTGTGCATTTGTTGAATCTAAACAGATCAGCTTGGCACCTGTTACGGAGTTTTCTGGATAACAGATATTTCCATTATTTGGATCCTCATTCCTTAAGTCTACTAGAAAATCAATTAAAAATCAAATAAACGCAGTAGGTAGTAAGTTTTCTTCAAGTATTCCAGTAGGGATCAAGTACAAGGTACTGTTCTATTATTAAAGAGAAAAAATTAAAACATTTTGATTATTTGGATAAATTGGAGTATATGGGAGACAGATAATGGGTTTCCAGATATAATACCTGTATATGATGCCATAAGCATATCATGCCCAATACATTTCTGCTGCCTAGGACTTACTCTCTGGTGAATGAGGCTTCATCTAGTCCTGTGCTGTCCAACTACAGTATTCCCATATAGTGGGACGGTTATTTACTATATTCCATGTCTGAGCTCAGTGGAGCTTTTAAAGCTCTTGATAGACCACCAGTTAGACAGCCCTGATCAAGTAGTATGGGACTTGTTTGATTCTCATATCTATTGACTTCTGTTCCAATGGGATATGAGTCCCGGCTCCCAAATGAGTGATCCAACACATCTTTGGTCAACCAAATTCCCACCATGTTGCTATGTATGTTGCTAGTATGTCGGTGTGTACAGTGGAATCTGATCTCATTGGGCAGAAATCATTAGGAGGGTTATTTATTAAATTCTGAATGCCAAACACTTAAAAATTTTTAGTTTTTTTTAAATATAAAGTCCAAATTCTTATTGAAAAATCTTTTTTTCGAGATCTATTATACCCCGAGGATGGAAAAAGTCAGAATCTGAAAATCCGGCATATCAGACCTACTGTACCAAGGTTGTATATAAGTCAGTGGGAGAAGACCCTATCCTATTTGATAGTTTCTGTGGTCTGCATTAGAATTAGCCCAGAAATCCAACTATTTCGGATCCAAATCCTGGAGCAATTCTGGAAAAAACTGATTTTCACTCGATTTACAGTATTTGTGTTTGGCCCTGATCCGATTAAATCATTATTTTGTATTAATAAAGAAGGTACAATCGTGGATTCTACTTTGGTCAAACTTTTTGCATTAAAATTATCAGAAACAGCCTTTTCTTTTCTCTGTTATAATAAAACAGTACCTTGTACTTGATCCAAACTAAGATATACTTGATCCTTATTGGAAGCAGAACCAGCCTATTGGGTTTATTTCATGTTTACACGATTAAAAGACGAAGATCCAAATTATCGAAAGATCCTTTATCTGGCAAGCCCCCTGATAACAAGTCCCATTTTATAAAACTTTCAAGCATCAGTGGGGATTTTAGAAATAGCACTTTTGGATAAACTCATATTTTCATGGGTCCATGAGTCATTTATGAAAGCAAGTGTTGTGAGCAAATTTCTTATGCAAATCACCATGGTTTACCCATAAGGCAATGCTTCCCCCATCATTCCAGTGTAAATTGAAGCCTCACTGAGTTTTTGTGGTGCACTTTCGGTGCAAGTTGCATCTATAATTTTCAAAAAGGGATCTGATCTGATTCACAGGCGCAGGTCTGGTGCACCTATCAATGCAGAAGAGGCACAATGGGTGCACTGGTAAGTGCAGGGGCTCTCCATTGTGTCTATTTTAGATTTGTATATAGATGGATGGCTTTCTAAGCCAAGCACAGTGACTACTGGACATAAAAAGCCAAAGCCACAACTGTATCAATCAGCATTAAATCTCAGTGTAAAGTAAAGTGTAAAGTAACCGTGTCTTATGTGTAAGATCATTCTGTAGAGAAACTGCTCTATAGATATCTCGTCAAGATCGAAGCAGTGACTCCCGGAGGAAATAGATTAAAAATATTTTCTGAGAAACAGAAAACGCAGAGGTGCTGGGTTGTTGATATCATTATAAATCTCCCATAGGCAATGTTGGCTCCTATTAGCTGATTATGAGTAGGGGGTCTCAGACAGCAAGATGATATACTTAGATGTTTTAATGAGATGAATCACTCCTAATATCAAGATCTCTCAAGTATGTAATATTATTCTACCCGACTCCGTCGGTTTCTAGATTGTCAGATATGAATTTTATATACATTGGTTACATGGATGCCGATGTAACAATGAGATTAGTTTATTTATGTCGAAGGTCATTGCTGTTTATTGGCGATATTTTGCTTAAGAATGTTATTCAGGTTTGGTTTACGTTATCCAAAATGATATGGGGTTTTCCAGATAATGGATCTTTCCTTAATGGTGAACTAAAGTCTAAAATAGAATAATGATAGAAATGCTGTATTTTATATGCTAAATATAAATGCAAACTGAAGCCTAATCAAACAAATGATTTATGCTATCAAAGTTGGCCACGGGGGTCACATCTTGTAACTTTGTTAAACATCTTGGCAAGACCAAGACTACGCACATGCTCAGTGGGGTCTGGGCTTCAGTTGGGAGGCTAAGCTTAGGGATCGTCATAAATTATGCACAAGTCAAATAATATCTGCCATAGAAGCTGATATAGCAAGCCTGATTAATAATATGAATATACAGACTGCACTGGGTCTGCACTGGGTCTTCAGGATACAAATCTTTACAAGGTCGCCAGCTGCTTTAAAGGGAAACAAACAAAGCTGCTTGATTTCTGGGAAGTATGATTCTTTCCCTGCAGAGCAGTTAGGGACCATCTGAAGTCTCCTATCCTCAGGGCTGCTCCTGCAATGATGTAAGGTGAGAACCTTGAACTAAAGTCTGAAATAGAATAATGCTAGAACTGCTGTATTTTTATATACTAAATATAAACCCAAACTGAACCCTAATTAAACAAATGATTTATGCTATCAAAGCTGGCCATAGGGGGTCACATCTTGTAATAAACATCTTGGCATGACCAAGACTACGCACATGCTCACTGTGATCTAGGCTTCAGTTGGGAGGCTAAGCTTAGGGATCATCATAAATTATCAAACAGTACAAGTCAAATAATATCTGCCAGAGAAGTTGATATAGCAAGACTGATTAATAATCAGAATATACAGACTGCACTGGGTCTGCACTGGGCCTGCAGATACAAATCTTTACAAGGTCGCCGGCTGCTTTACAGGGAAACAAACAAAGCTGCTCAAGTTCTGGGAAGTATGATTGTTTCCTTGCAGAGCAGTTAGGGACTATCTGAAGTCTCCTATCCTCAGGGCTGCTCCTGCAATGATGTAAGGTGAGAACCTTGCCTCAGGCAGAAGCGAGCAGCCAGTGACAAGGGGAGGCAAAAAGATGCCTATTGTAACTTTAAGAGCCGCATTTCCAGGTTTTAACCAGTAAATCTGGCTCTGCTAATGCAGAGAGTGCTATTACACCCAATGCAAAATACTAAACCCTTTTACCCGCTCTGGAGGGGCGTCATCTGGGCTGCTGCTTCAGGTGAGAGAATTTCATTGCATACAGTCTGGTTTCTTATAAAAACAAAACATTTTTTAATTAAAGTATATTAGATATATATTTCATCTCATTAAAGTAAAAATGGGATTTTATATATTTGCATTTACATCCGCTTTTTACTTGGGGGTATCAAAAGTTAAGCACCCCCAAGTGATCACATGTACTAACCTGAAACCCCAGGCTGGCGCTCCTATCAAGAGAAAACTGCACTGGCACTGGATTCTTCCAGACAGCACTAAGGAGCGATCATCTTATTTTGTCTTCAAATTTCCCATGGCAGACACATGTGAAGTAGAACAAAATAGACTTTTTTTGTTGAACTTCAGCTTTTTGCTTCAGTCTGGGATAACTATGCCCCTATGGGAGATGGCCAACCTGTAATTCAGAGCTTTCTGGATAATGAGTTTAATGATAATCCCCATAACTGTAATTGTATTTCTGTCTGGAATCTTGTACAAGTAACTTGCATATATACCATCAGAATTAGAAAAAGGCTCATTTCAATGTACGGCTGTTCTCCAAGGGGTGGAGAACCCCCTGATAAAGACCACTTTTTGTGGTTGAAACACGTTGGGCTTTTTTAAGATGTGATTATTTAATGAAGAATTTTTTTAATTTTTATTTTGTACTGTGCAATCCCTTGTTTTTTTTTTGTTTTTTTATTATTAATGGGATCTTTTTGGGCCTGATTCCAGTGGTTTGGCACCTCACTTATTTCCTTAGGGTGTGCATTTTCCATGCTTGTTACAAGGGGTGGGAAGAGGCAAGCGCTTAGTCGTGGCAGGTCATGCAAATCACTGGAGTTGTAAAATACATTTTAAATTAAAGCCTCTAAAATATCAGGGAATAATACTGTTTCTGATAAAATTTTAAATGTAATCATCCCTGTAAAAGGAAATGCCATCTCCAGTATGAACATTTTAGCCGCAACTTGCACCCAATATGCTTCGAAATGTGGATTCATTGAGCACAATTGCAACTTGCTGCCATGAAGAACTGCGATGGGAAAACTCTGCATTGCTCGTAAAAAATACACTGGGATCTGTGTTTGAATTTGCACTTATGGTTGTAAATGACCCCTTGTGTGTTTAAGGAACTTTAGATTGTAAGCTCCGTTGGTGCAGCAACTGCTATGACTGATGTATAATCTCTATAGAATGCTGCAGAATATTTAGTCTCTATATAAATTAAGGATAATAAATACTATAGAACGGCCACAAATGTTCACCCTCAGCCCAACCAATTTTGTCATTGCCACCTTCATTATTATTATTATTATTATTATTATTATTAATAATAATAATACAGCTTTAGAATATTGTTACATTGCTTTGATTTGCCTTTATGCCTTCTGCTCCCCAGGAGGAGCATTAATTCTGCTGCCATTCTGTGTTTGCTATGGAAACTGAGCCTCATGCTGTTCTGTCACTGTCCACTGCAAGATTTTTATAGAGCCTTTTATTCAGCTTGTTTATTGCAGGACAGCACTGTGTACAATGCCAGGCAGAAATCGAGCCGGCCGGAGGCTTATACACTTACTTTATCCATCACGCTAACCCTGTAAAGAAGGGATAATTACACTAGAGCAGCCAGCAGATAACACCCAAGCTCAGTTTTAAATTAGAGACCCTGGTTCAAATCCCCGAAGCAGCTTGTAGATTTGTCATCTTGGACAAGTCCATGAATGTTTTGATCCCATTGGTAGTGTTACCTTCAGGAGACAACCATGAATTTACCCTGTTTACTATTATTATTTCTTTGTTTTATGGATCAGTTTAGAACGAGGATCCAAGTATAAACACATTGCATCCTTCCATTGAGATTGTTTTTAATGTCTCAAGGTCAGCTGATTTAGATGGCTCCCAAGTAAGTAGATATGAGCACCTGTAGGATCACTTCCATTGTGTTTCTTGCTGGGTGTCCATGCTCTATATCTAAATCAGGGGTCCCCAACCTTTTAATTACCCATGAGTCCCATTCAATTCTGCTCTCTTGTTGTTCAAAGTCAAGCCCAGTATTAACTGGGTCATGTACTCCATGTCCTTGACTAGGTTCATGTATCATGTGTTAGACTAGGTACACACATCATGTGCTAGCTTAGGTTCATTTATCATGTCTTTGCTAGGTACATCATCTTCTAGATAGGTACATACAACACTGACCAGCCTTTGCCTGGGGGGTTCTGGGCAGACCAGAGCTCCACATCAGGGGCCTAACCCCTCTCCCCATGGCCCCCACCTGCAACCCCCTCCAGACCCTTCCCCACTAGTGTATACCATATGTCTTTATTGCGATAAGGGTAGAGGGAGGTCAGGGAGTAGCTCAGGCAACTGTAGGGAGCAATTTGGGCCAACAGGGCCCCTGAGGGCCAGGGCCCACAGAGTTTTGTCCAAGTGTCCCACCAGCCCAATCGAACTTTGCCACTGCCTTTTACTGAAGAGGGAGGGTTGTGCTAATGGAATCTATAACATGGTATCTCTGAACATGAAGTGCTGGTGCCATTCTGCTGGTGACAGCCTGGAAATGGCTTTCTTCTGATGGTATTTATTTTAATACATTTTCTTGTGCATTTGAAAGCACCACTTGCCTAAAAACGCTTGCTCTGAGGTTCACAAATGATCTTTCCGGCTGCTGTATGCTGAGGCATGCACGGCAACCACCTTCCTCATGTAACCATGGAAATCTAACACGTTATTTGCCCCATGCTGACAGGCCGGGCACAGTGAAGGCATGAGAAGGTTATAAATAACACAAACCAATGAAACTCAACTTCGCACCTCAGTCTTCCGCTCAAGTTTTTCTCCTTAAAAAAGGCAGAGCGCACGGAACTTTGTGCAGAGAGATAGACCTATGGATAAAAGTAGAGCGTGCATTGCAATTTATCGGTTCTAATAGGTGAATCAGTATTCATGGCATTTTATTAATCTATTACGGATGGCATTTGATGTCCTCTTTGGTTTTTTTATAGGTCGTTACTGCTCCTTCTGTCTTCTTCTCTGTTCATGCATTTAACCTCTTTCAGCCAGAATCCACCCTCCCCATGTGACTTTCTCTGATCCCCTAATTGGTCTCTCCAGACATTATTCTTGAGTTTAATCCCCATGTTGGAAATCTTTTATATGTCTTCTCTTTGTTTTTTCCTCTTGATAATGTAGCTGAAGTTCTATGGCTCCTTAGTTTTATTGTATCGCTGTGTTTTAGTGGAAATATAATTTGTTCGAGGAGTGTTCCTGCCGAAATGTGCTTAGTACAGGGGAATACCTATGCTGCCATAGTTTTATGGGATCTCTCTGTACAGACTATGAGCAAACGTATAGGAGACTGTTCCTGTTGAATTGAGCTTAGTACAGGGAATACCTATGTGACATAGTTTTACGGTATCTCTCTGTACAGACTATGAGCAAACTTAGGGACTGTTCCTGCTGAATTGTGCTTAGTACAGGGAATACCTATGTGACATAGTTTTACGGTATCTCTCTGTACAGACTATGAGCAAACGTATAGGAGACTGTTCCTGCTGAATTGTGCTTAGTACAGGGAATACCTATGTGACATAGTTTT
>CM044441.1:148943820-148974098 GCA_024363595.1 Xenopus borealis
ACAGACTATGAGCAAACGTATAGGGGACTGTTCCTGCTGAATTGTGCTTAGTACAGGGAAATACCTATAATTCCATAGTTTTATGGTATATCTCTGTTCAGACTATGAAGAAACATAAGGTGCTGTTCCTGCTGAATTGTGCACTTTAAAGCGAAGTATTTATGTTTCCATAGTTATATTGTATCTTTTTTTATGGCATTATAGGGATAATTAAACTAATGTCTCTACTACTGCCTCCTACCTGACATTTAGATGCACAAGTGGCCACAGTCTGCAATGGATCCCTGTACTTACTGGCTGCCCTATGGCTGCTGATGCTGCAGTCTGCACCTTGTTCAAGATTTTTTATTTGGAGTGCGGTGCAGAGTGCAAAGTTAGTTGATGGAAGTGCTCGTCGATGAACACTTTTCTGTGGCCCTAGTGTTTTGTTTTAAGGCACATATATGGTACAACTTTATTTTGATAAAGGGACAGGTATGGGATCGGTTATCTGGAAACTTGTTTTTATTATTTTAACCAAATAATTAAAATTTTTTTAAATAATTTACTTTTTCTCTGTAATAATAAAACAGTAGCTTGTACTTGATCCTAACTAAGATATAATTCATCCTTATTAGTGGGATTATTTAATATTTACATGATTTTCTAGACTAAGGGGCCAATTTACGAAATTAGCGAGAAATGATCGAAGTTCGATCGAATAACGATCATACAAATTTTTTGTGAAATAGTAAAGTGAAATTTGGCCTCTTCGATCATCGAATATCGAATAGATCGAATAGATCGAATGATCAGATATTCTATCATTTGATCATTCGATGATGATTTGATGATGGAAGGATTCAAAATTATAAAGTTATTCGACTGCCTACTTCGCCAGATTGAACCTACTGAATTGTAATAGAAGCCTATGGGAAGTTCCCCATAGGCTTCTGAGGCTAAGTCCTGCTCGAATACGATTGGATCGCTCGATCGTTCGAATTGTACAAATTTTTCGGACTCTCAAAGGAAATTTCAATTTTTTTTCGTGAAATCAAACGATCGGTATCCGATTGTACGAATTCATTGAGAAATTGAATATCGAGCAAAATGATAGCCTAAAACAATTCGATAAGCATTCGATGGTCAAATACTCGAATTACGAATTTGGTCAAGCTAATTATGGGGAATAATAGTAAATTTGCCCCTTAAAGTATGAAGATCCAAATATGGAAAGATTTGTTGCAGGTCCTGAGCATTCTGGATAACAGGTCCCATACCTGTATTTATAACATACTACTGAATGGATAAGCAGCAGCTTGACAGCAAAATTATCAGTGCTCAGACAAGTCATTGATGCTCTTCTCAGTATATACGTAGGAGTGACTGTATGGTTGCCACCTGTATGGCATTTTTAAAGCCTAGATACTAATGTTATTACAGGTATCGTATCCATTATCTGGAACCTGATCCAGAAAGCCCAAACGTATGAGATTGCCATTTCCCATTGTAATCAAATGATTAAATGTTTTAAAAACAATTCTATTTTCCTCTTTACTTGATCCTAATTAAGATATAATTAATCCTTGTTGGAGTCAAAACAATCCTATTGGGGTTTTTTAATGTTTAAATTATTTTTTTGTAGATTTACAGTATGATGATCCACTTTACAGAAATACACCTTATCCAGAAAACTCCAGGTCCCAAACATTCTGGATAACAGGTCCCATACCTGTAATAGTGAAGACAGCTTAAAATAAAGGAAGGCTGGTATTTTGCAGAAAAGATGGCAATTCTATTTAACAGGGAGTTTGGTCAATCCCAGTGGTGAACCAGGCCCATGAAAGTTGACCAATAGAGAAGTACAGAACAAATGAGATAGAAGTCTAATCTAGACTGGTCTGGAACTGAAGGTAGTTTGTTGGAAAGAAAGGAGAAATTATAACAAGAAAAATATGAATCCCAAAAGTCAGAAGCCAAGGGACAAATGAAGACATAAATGACAGGTGAGCCAAAGAATTTGTACAGAATAGACAGCCTGGTCAAGGTTAAATTATGTGAAGTAGTCTGTTAATGGAAGATTCTGTTAATGTAAGACTTGAACACGTTGGGGATTAGAATAGAACCCTGCTTTAAAAACTCTTCAAAGCTCTTCTTTGAAGCATGTTTGGGTCTGATTCTACTTGATGGTCATGGTAGAAAAGTTGGTCAACATACATTTGTCTATGTCTCTCCAATATTAGAGTTTATTTCCTTATCAGGTGTATGGTTCAGCAATAGTACATGTCTCTTGAAAATGTGAGATTTCAAAAATGTTTTTCATCCTACTTCCATAAACGCAGGAGAACCACCTGCACCCCAGAGGGATTTTCATTGAATGTTGTGACATGACATAAAGGATTGGTTTTCCTATGATTGATAGGCAGGTAGGGTAATGCTTTCTGAAATGAACTAAGGGCCATTAATTATATTTTGGCATATGTTGTCCCCTTTATTCCATTGACCTTTACTGAACATATAAATTGCCGATGGGCTTGACTAGAATGGGTTTCCCTTGTTGTAGATCATTTTTTACATTTAAGAAGTTAGACCAAGTTATTGTCTTAAATACGGCTTGTGTTTAATGACATGTATAGTTGCCAAGTTATTCACAAAATAATATTGATCCCTAACAGAATGTAGTTTTTGGGATATACAAAAACTAATAAACTTTTGTCCTGTATATTATTGTCAGGTCTCTATGAAGTTGATATTCTATGAATTTCTGAAGGAAAGTCGGATACCATTCTCTTTAAGCCTTGAGAATTTCAGTTGGTCTTTTTAAACTGATTTAAAAAACAATCTTTTACAGCCCATATGCAAAAAACATTTCCCATGGGTGATGTGAAAGAGTTCACCTTAAAGGTAACTTTTAGGGGTAAATTTATCAAAGAGTGAAGTTCCGCCACTAGAGGGAAATTACGCCACTCTCAATTCATTTCTATGGGATTTTGAAAGGTGTATTCATCAATGGGTGAAGTGAAAGTTCACCCTTTGATAAATACGCTTTTAAAAATCCCACAGAAATGAATGGAGAGTGGCGGAATTTCCTTCTAGTGGCGGAACTTCAATCTTAACTTCACTCTTTGATAAATATACCCCTTAGTATGATATAGATTGGCAAATTCTAAGCAACCTTTCAATTGGTCTTCATTATTTTTTATAGTTTTATAGTTATTTGACTTTTTCTTCTGACTCAATGCAGCTTTCAAATGGGGGTGTCTGACCCCATCTAAAAAGTAAATGCTCTGTAAGGCTACACATGTATTGTTATTGCTACTTTTTAATTACTCATCTTTCTATTCAGGCCTCTCCTATTCATATTCTTATTCAAATCAGTGTGTGGTTGCTCGGGAAATTTGAAACCTAGAATCCAGATAACTGAAACTGTAAACTGTAGAGCTTCTGAATTAAAAGCTTAATAACTCAAAAAACTAAACATAATAAAAGTTCATTTAAAAGTGAACAACACCTTTAATGACCGATAAAGCCAATGTATGCATTGTATGGCAAGAGCACTTTACAGTACTTATTGCCTATGAAGGGTAACAAAAAGGTTTACTTGTTTGAATTTTATTGCATAGTACAGGTATGGGACCCTTTATCCAGAAACCCATCACCCAGAAAGCTCCGAATTATGGGATGACCATCTCCCAAAAACGTAATTTTCATCACATTTCTGAAAATAGTTTCCATTTTCTCTGTAATAAAGAAAGAACCTTGTGCATGATCCCAGCTAAGATGCAATTAATCCTGATTGGAGGCAAAACAATTGTATTGGGTTTAATTAATATCTAAATTATTTTTTAGAAGACTTACGGAATGGAGATCCAAATTATGGAAAGTCCCCTTATTTAGAAAATCCCCAGGTTCCAAGCATTCTTGATAATAGGTTCCATACCTGTATTTCATATTTTAATGAGTATTTATGTAAAATATGCTATTGCTAAGATCTGAAGCACTACTCTCTCTCTATTGTGTCTAGCCTGTACAGATTCCAACTCGCTTGCTGCCTTCCCTGACCCATGGCCTAGGTAGAGACTTTGTTGACTGCTTTCTGTTTTCAATGTATGACTGGCTGACTTTACGGCTGGACAATTTAGCATCAGTCAAATCCTAGTTGGTGTTGCTGCAGAAAGCCTGGGGGTTACAAAATGTGCAGAGCAGAACTGCCACCCATGGAGGTCTTCACCTTTTCCAGAATTGGTAGAATTCACCCAAAATGGCAATTACACACACATTTTGGTGTCCCATCTCAAACCCATTTTCATCAGGTCTGCTTTGATCAGGGAGTCCCACAAGTCCAAGTGATCAGGAATGAAAGGTCGCAATCAGTGCTTATTCCCACTGAAGTACCATTGTGGACCCCATTGGTTGGATTGATTAAAAGCAGACCATACAAGAGTTTTTCCTTACAGGCACATACTTATCCAAAGGACTGAAATGTTAGAGGTTTGGGCGTGTATAGAAGAAATTTGTATGCTTAGAGTCTTCTGTAATTTTAATAAAGGATATACTCGGCCTCAACTATCGGGGTGGAAATAAACCAGAGATCTAAATGGCAAGACACTGCACAGAAGGTTTTAGACATGTATGAAGAACGAATAAGATTAGGAAGTGATGTGTGACAATTATAATAGATGCCAGTCACCTGCTGTACCTGAATAATCCAGATGCCCAGTTCTTCTGCAGAGAATCTCTATTCTAGGCAGGTCTCCTGAGGATATACATGGATGACGTAAATAAATCTGACAGAGTTTTTACAGAGATAATATTTGCAACAAAATCATACATTCCCAGATAAATAATATAAAAAACAGTGCTATCAACACTCTAGTATTCCAGTGTTTTAAACTCCACATGGTTTTCATTTTCATTTTTTGGCAACCCCTAAAGACATATAATACCAAGATGCCAAATACCAATACATAATACCAAGATGAGCTAAGGATGTGCCTGGCATCCACTTGACAAGGCCATTCTTTGCATCTGCTCCACCCACAGATATGGAATATGACTCCAGGATGGCCACCAGAGCAGTCTCAATACTAAGCTTTAAGTACTTTGCTGATATACAAAATATCACACTTGTAGGCCCCTGTTGATAATACTAAATAGCTCTCTAGAATTATCACTTTACTTGGTTTTACCACCCTACGGTGGTAAACTGGGATAGGCAACAATCACTTGTAGGGGATTACATGATTGACTAAGGGACACCTAAAGACTTCTTTCTATGTTAATACATAATAAATAAATCTTTAAGTTGTAACATGCTCATCTAGTTCATATTGTCATTGTGATATCAGTAATCATACCCTTACTTTTTATGCTGTCATATGTGGGTAAGTCTGGTTTAGGTGTTTAGGTGCCATAAAAAGACTATGTTCCTTCATGGTTCCAGGACAACTGGAATATTGATGGTCTTTCTCTTACTATGGATTAAGGTACACCTTTTACACCCAACCTGCTAAACGAACTCTGTCCAGAGAGAAAATTAGAAACTTTAATGTAATCCCTCCAAAAATTCCTTTCTGTGACTTGTTTTAAAGGATAATCTCCATTTAAAACATCTTCAGTGCACTTAACCATGACTAATAGCTCAGCTAAATTATAGGCCACTGCACAGCCCCAAGAAAGAGCATTTGTTATCTGGAAGCTTGCTGGTATCTTTATTACTTCGGTTAACCGGCAATGAGCCATATTCTGTTGGTCTGGGGAAAAAAAATCTGCAATAAATTGTGTAATATATGCCATATGTTGACCCTGGAAAGTCAAATTTTTTCAAATACTTTATACATAGTGCATGAGTACAAACAGAATGGGTTTAATCCAGTCTACTACCGGATAAATAGTCCCTATCACCCTGTAAATTGAAGTAAACAAGTCTTTGCCCATCTCCAAGACAAATAAATCTAATTCTGTGTACAGTGAGTTGCTTGACTGAATAATCCATGGACGGGGACCATAATCTCAGATGTATTATTTAGATTTGGTCCTATAAAAAGTCTCAGTCTGCAATAGAACACTGTGATTTCTCTCTGCTTTCAGAGAGAGAAGAAGTTCTGAAACACAGGAAAGGGTTCAGAAACAAATGTTAAGTCTGTTAATGTTTGAAATGTATCTTAAAAGCAAGTATAACTTTTGCAAGCCTTGTTTTCATTTAAAAGCCTTCTATAAGTAGATAAAGTAATGCAATTTGGTCTTTGTTTCTATCACTATTTTATCACCCCTGATATAGATGTATATTTAGGCATTCTACTAGTACTTTCTGGTTAAGATCAGCCAATGGGTAATTAGAATTACAATCCTGCACATAGTAAGAGTTGCCCATTATAAGACATATATTGACAAAGAGGAAATATTTAAGACTTCTCTCTTTGCACACAAGAATAAAACCACCCCAATTCCATGGCTCAAGCACTGAACATAAGACTTTCTTAGATCAATTTCACCAAATGTTCAGTCTTGGCATTCTGAGGTTACAACATTCTTTAAGATGGGAATCCTGTGAAGCAGAATTATTGCAAACCTGCAAACAAGAAACCTTTATAATATGTAAGGAAGGAACTCGTTTCTCCTTCTCCATAATGGTGGGTGAAGTAAGCAGGACTTAGTCTTGGACCAGAGGAAGAACCTTTTTCTATAAGGCTGCTAGGTAGATTTGTGTGTGTGAATTGTGTATGTATTTCTAAGAAACCAAATAGATATATTCATTCTTGTTGTCTTTTCTTCATGTCCTCATGTTGGGTGGCTTTTTTGTAGCCCCTGTGTAGTCTCTTGCTTTGCTTGTGTTAAACTAAATAGTATTTGTTTTTTAGTTTTTCGGGAAGCACTGACATGCAAATACCATTTTAAAAAACTATGTAATTATTTATTTTTATGAAGACTTTCCCAGTAATAAGAGAATGTGGCTGGAAAGTTATCAGCTACTAGATTCACACATGGGGAGTTCATCTTTTGCTTAGTTATACATGTACTACCCTACGGCAGGGATTTCAAATCTTTTTTTACCCATGATACTCATTCAATGTTAAAAAGAGTTTGGGATCAACACAAACATGAAAAATGTTCCTGGAGGAACAAATAAGGGTGTTTGGTAGACCCTACTGTATGTGGAAGTCTAAAGGAGGACCTGTTTGGCAATAAATCTAGTTTTATACAACCAAAACTTGCCATTGAGTCAGAAATTCAAAGCAGAGTGCCTGCTTTAAGGGACACTGGGAGCATGCTCCAAGGGGTTGGTGAGAAGCATTTGCTTGTGAGCCACTGGTTGGGGATCACTTCCCTATGAGGTATATAGATGTCACAGTGAACAAAATTATAGTTGTGATTAAACATTGTAAAAATTCCATGGATGTCTGTATCTTTTAGCAAAACGTGCATTTTGCCTGATTAATTAGAAGATTTATAATTAAAGGGCAATGAAAGCCTAACATAGAATAAGGCTGGAAATGCTGTATTTTGTATACTAAACATGAACTTACTGCACCACAAGCCTAATCAAACAAATGATTTATGCTTTCAAAATTGGCCACAGGGGGCTGTCATCTTGTAACTTTGTTATACATCTTTGCAAGACCAAGACTGTGCACATGCTCAGTGTGATCTGGGCTGCTTTGGGATCATCATAAATTATCAAAACAGAACAAATCAAATAAAATCTGCCAGAAGTCGATACAACAAAACTGATTAATAATCAGAATATATATAAAATTAAATATATATATATATATATGCAGTTCCAGCTATGGTGCACTCCAAATTAACAGAAGTTAATGCCCGGGTGCTGTCACCTAAAGTGTATTCCAACAAGGTGAATATTTATTTGTCAACGTTTCTGGTCCATGTCTTCAGAAAGGTCCAGACTGGACCAAAATGTTGACAAATAAATATTCACCTTGTTGGAATACACTATGAAGTCCTGGAGTGTGTCATTCTCTGGAATAGGACTATATATATATATCTGCCTGCAACTGGAGTTGGAAACAGTAAAGTGGATGTAAAGGCAAAAATAAAATCCAATACAAATCTCTACACAGTTGCCGACTTCTCTACAGGGAAACCAAGCTGTTGGAGTTTTGCATAGCTGGGAAGGAAGGCGGAGGCTCCAGCTGTTGTTCATAAGTATGATTGTTTCCCTGCACAGCATTTAAGGACCGTCTGACAATTCATATCCACAGAACTAAATGAATGGAGAATTTCATACAGTCAGGTTTCTTATAAAAAGGGTACACATTATTTATTATTGGGAAGTAGTCTATGAATGAATCCCAAAACAGATGCATTAAATGGTCTCGGATTTTAATGTTCACTCCATATGCTACCATAAAGAAGACCACAGTGGCTCAAAAACAAGTTAAATGTCCTTCAGTGGTCCAGTCAAAGCCTTGATCTCAGTCCATAAGAGAACCTGTAGCACTATCCAAAAACATTCAGGTGCATAAGTGTCTTCCAACTCACTCTCGAGTGTAAAACTGGTACATATCTCATAGACGTCATTTTGAAAATTTTAAATTCAAAATTTTAAAATGTAATTTTAAACATTGTTGGAATATATTTAATTTCATAAGATTCAAAATAACAGAAAATGCAGCGATACTGACTGTGTACATTATTTACTATTATGGTTTTGCCTTCAGTTAGTTTTCATTATTCTCCACCTATTATTTGAGACTTTATAATCATTCTAAATTATGCTGGGTAGTGCATTTCTGAATTATTATTTTTTATAAAATATCATATGCAATAAAGCAATACTTTTATTAGTAATGTAGTAATTAGACTGAGATCTGAGTACAAAACTTATAGCCTACATAGAAACTTGCCTAACTACTAGATCAGTGATCCCCAACCAGTAGCTCGCGAGCAACATGTTGCTCTCCAACCCCTTGGATGTTGCTCCCAGTGGCCTCAAAGCAGGTGCTTATTTTTGAATTACTGGCTTAGACGCAAGTTTTGGCTGCATAAAAAACAGATGTCCTGCCAAACATTCTCTCCTGTAGGCTGCCAGTCCATATAGGGGTTACATTTTTTAAATTTAAATGTGGTTCACGAGCAAAAAAGGTTGGGGACCCCTGTACTAGATAAACCAAAGGAAGATGAAAAAAAACTCATCTGAAACCACAGAGGGGAAAATTTTACTCAATATGGCTATTAGACCAGTCCCTCGATCAACTTTGCACTAAAGGCTAATTTCAGTAAACTTGTATTCTCAGTAACATGTATTCTTTCACTTCTCTCTTTCGCTAAAAAGCCATCTTTCCCCTTCTTGAAGCTAACTAATGTATCAGCTACTATAACTTATTCAGGGATGGAATCCCACAGCATCACATTATTCACAAACCCTTTTAAAATAAAGCCTCCTTTCCTCTAATAAACAGGCAAGGTGTTCTTATGTCTTCTGGAAGGACTTACTGGTAATTAAAGCATCAGAGATTTTATTGTATGGTCCCCTTATACATTTCTACATACTTATCATATCTCCTGTTTTTAAATACACTAACAAAATAAAGAAAGCACAATAAATTCAAAGTACATTTTTTATTTAGTTTTACATGTTTATTTCATATTTCTCTCTCTACAAAGAGCCCCCCCCTCTCTCTACATAGATACTGTATACTACTCAAGACACACAAATATCCTGCAAATTATATTTTTATAAACAATGTTATTGATGTCATCAGTTCTAAGTGGTGATGTCCTTTGTGTCACATGACTCACTGAAACTTCTGTATTATAATAAATAATGTACCCCATTAAATTATGTATGCCAAACTAGCATTTGGCCTCATGTTTTCATATTGTCATGGAACTCCATGATGACATCAGGGAGAGAGAGAGAGATCAGACAGAAGAGAAAAAAAAGACAGAGAGACAATTTGCTGCTCTTATAGACTGCTCTTTTCAAATAACTTAAAAAAACAAATTCTAACATTGGATTAACCATGGTTTGTCACAGGATTAACAATTTTGTTTTTTATTAATTTAATTGGCTGTAGTGCTTAATATTTTCAGTCCAGCATGTATGTCCACCCCACCGTGTTCCAAAGAACTGTGTGGAAAAAGGATTCATTCCACTAAAGTGTCCGGCAACTACTCTACAACATTTAGCTTGTTCATACATCATAATTAACTTTGCCTCCCTCATCATTAACAGTTCATGCATTGCAAAGTTTGACTCTTCAAGATCAATCACTCACCAACCAAATTAGTTGAATTATAGCCATTAAGGTGCCTGTGAAATTGAGAAACCAGCCTGTTGGTTGATCTTGAAGACAGAGCTTGTTAACCACTTTGCTAGACTGTTCTTGATAGAGACAAGATCATTTTTAAGTTCTGTAAGCTCTAGTGAATGAACTGCATGGAATGCTGTAATGACTTGCG
Source organism: Xenopus borealis (assembly GCA_024363595.1). NCBI lineage: Eukaryota > Metazoa > Chordata > Amphibia > Anura > Pipidae > Xenopus > Xenopus borealis. Next base: position 148,954,225 of record CM044441.1, read on the forward strand.
ATGCTACATGACCTAAAACATTGCATTTTAATTCAAAAGGGGACTAGCAGTTTTATTCTTTTTGCATGTGCTTTCCCCTAGACTCTGGCTGCTCTAACAAGAAACTCAATAAATCTGCTTCCAAACCATCTTGCACAAGCTTTGCATGTCCAATCTGGGCCTGAGGAAATTAACAAGCGAATAGAGCACACCATCGACTTACGGAGTGGCGATAAATTGAGAAGAGAGCATATCAAGCCTTTCTCACTGATGTTTAAAGACTCCAGCCTGGAGCATAAGGTAGCTGGGTCTTAATAGCTGATATTTGCCAATTAACCTGTCGTAGATGTCCACCTCACTACAGGAAGACACAATGAGACATCTGGTGGTCTGTTTATCACTTTTATTGCACACTACAGGTGGAGTGTCAGTTATTGTGAACATTCATGCACTAGCATGCCATTGTATGTTCTGTAGTAGAGAGCAGGCCCATGCTGCCAGTTCAGGTAATAAGAATGGAACCATGGTTGCTAGGGAACACTGGAACCCCTCTCATTAATTGGCTAACACTGCATCAGTGTTTGGAGTAACTCACTCTCCATCTGTTCTCATTTTATATTTTATTTTATAACATGCATATTTTCTAGAGGCAAGTTAATATGTTATTTTACTTTTAAAATAAATCCCTCAACATCCCCAGCGCTTCCCATAAAAACTATTGTGATAAAGGAGAAAATATGTTTCATTTTTATATATTCTCTTTATGTTTTTATTTAAATTTTCCCTGTGTTTAATACTGATACAGCAAGACAACTGTTTTGAGCAAGATAAAACAACTATGATGCAAAAAAAAAGTGTGTTCAGGGTGTGGGACTTTGGTGCATCAGAGAGGTTTTATGAGCATGGACAAGATGTCCAAGATGTCCCATTGTGTGTGTGACTAATCTTTGCTGCAAAAGGGCAAGATCATCTCCAAAAATAAGATGTGGTTAAGGTCAATCAGGTCATGGTGAGATTGGGTCATGTGCTTGGAATACGTGTTTAGATATTCAGCCAGGAATGTTGGCAGGTATGCAAGCTCAGAATAAAAATATATTTTTATTTTGACCATGTTTTCAGTTTCCTTCAAAATTTATATAAACTCAATTATCTGCCTATGGTTAGTCATTACCAAGTGAGCTTATCAACAGGACTTTAGGATTTGACAGATATGACAGATCTGTGAAGATTAGGGTTGCCACCTGGCCGGTATTTTACCGGCCTGGCCGGTATTTTTCATGGTTGATCCCAATGTTATTAATAGGCAAAAAAGAGAAATATATAGGAAGGCCGGTATTTTTTTCAAGAAAAGGTGGCAACCCTAGTGAAGATCCACTTTACAACAGCCAATATAATTATAAACACCCTGTTTTCATAAGGGAGTTTCAGGGAAGAAGATGTTTAATTTTTCTGGATGCTTTGAATCAAGAATTTTGGTTAGGGGTTGGCACTTACCTTAGCTCTAACCTAATGATTTGAAAAATATGTGACAATTCTGCTGAACTTAATTGTAAACCCATAGATACTACTTTATTAAAGCACTTACCTTGTGTTAGGTCATCCCAAAGTAGCAAAACATAGTAAGATCTTTCTTAAAACTATGAAGAGAAAAATAGTTTACCAGGTGAGCATTTTATTTCTTTTGAAAAAACACAACACAACTCACAGACACACTACAAGACAACAAAGCTCATTTATGACCTGAAGTGCAAGTGCAGTGCACAAACATGGATGCAAATTCATTCCCACACTGAAGCCATTCATAAAAAGTATTTGCTTTTTGGTGTATTTTCTCTGAGCATCAATACCCAGCCTGTGCTGATAAACAGAGTGCAACTATGCCAATTGATGCTAAGAACTCCTGAATTACCACCACTCTTTATGTGGCTTTAATTCTAGAGTTACAACAGCAGGTTTCATCATCAATGGTCATTATAGATTGTGCCAAGAAAACCAGATGTTAATGTAATAGGCACACCAGACCTGACACAATCCTCACATGTAATAAGTGTACTTTGCACGCTATGCTGCATTCATAAATGAGCCTTACCATGCAACATAATTTATTTGAGTGGAAGGAGGTTTACATTATCTAGACCGGGGAGTCCTGACCTTTCCCATGAGCCACAGGGAGAGCAACACAAGAATTCTTAAAGTTCCAGGGGGTGCCAAATACGGGTTCTGATTATCTATTTGTCAGTCCTTATATGGACTGGCAGCCTACAGAAGGCTCTGTTTGGCAGTACACTTGTTTTTTATGCAACTAAGGCTTGCCTTCAAGTCAGAAATTCACAAATAAGTGCCTGCTTTGAGACCACTGTGAGCAACATCTCATGTTCTTCACAAGCCAGTGGTTGGGGATCACTGCTCTAGACGTTCGGTTTATGTGGTGGGACATGGTGAGCCATATCAACCAAATGTCTAGATATAGCTTGCTCTCTTTGTAGCTATATTAGTTAATGGTTATACCAGAGGCATAACTAAAAAAAATGTAAGTGTAGAATGAGACATCCAGTAGTTACAGCTGTTTAGGTAGACAGTCCTAAATTACAACCAAGATATATAGAAAAAAGATCTTCAATGTGATTTCATGGGTTCATGGATTGATGTCAACCCAGAACCCATAACTTGTAGAAAACACAGGGCAGATGTGAAGCTAGTTCATGTTTAGAACTACTATAAACCCTCAATCCTCAACAAAATTTGAAAAATGTTGTCCAAGTTAATTCTAGGAACCATATCATAATGCAATAAATAAACACATATTACTCATAAGTTTAACTGGTTAGTGATTAGTTGACTCCAGTTGTGACATATCATGACAAATGGGTATTGAGGAATAAGTTATACTGCCCAGCTGTAGTAACGTGTCTTGAGTGGTACAGCTTGAGTTAAGGAATGTGTCTTACTGGGTTGTCTCTGACATCATTGCTTTTTTTTGTGGGGAGAGGGCTACATGTTGTTTTGTTCGTTATCCAAGGTGTGTCTATGTGCAAAATCTCATCTCTGCATAACCACTAATACCATCCTTCCTTTATTTCTTTCATCTCACTCATTGGCTTTTGCATGTCTTTTTCTTGCCAATTCTCTCCCAGCACCTCCTCTTTCCTGTCATTACTGTTGAGTTCAAGGCCATTAATTCAGTCATCAATGAATCCCATATCATCAAAGAGATAATGATCCCGTCCTAGAGCTTTGCAATACCATTTAATGTTGTAAAGCGGAAGAAAGTCTTAAAAATGTGGACTGAATCACCATGTCTGTCATGAAATACAGCCAAAGTAACCATATAAAAGCAATATTTTACAAAAAGCACAATAATGGAAGGACTTTATGCATTTTTAAGGCTTTTTAGATTTTTTTTTAATGAACTGTTTGACCATGTATCCTGAGAAAGATTTAACTACTATCTTTTCTCCATTTGAACAAGCATGACTGAAATTTGATTTACCAAGACCTAGAATGTCTAGAGTGTTGGGTCATAATAAGTGTCAGCTACCCTACTACTCTGCAACCTCACTTTTCAAGTTCAGATGAGTGGCAATTGAAAATTTAGACAAGTTAATTAAGACAAAAATTATATCTAGTGTTCTATACAACTGCAGAGGTAATATACATTGTAGGTACAATATCAATACAAGCTGAAAGGATAATACTGTTTTATAATGTAATCCCCATTCAATTTTTTTAGCTTTTCATAGCATTGATTTAATCTAGGGAACCAAAATATTAATGAAACATTCCAGTGCATGCAAAGGTGAGCACATATTTGTGCACAGATGGTAACTTGTTTAAGCTAAATGTCAGCTTCCCCCAAGGACATCTGAAGATATTTATTCTCTGGTTTTTGTGCCATCTCTGTCATTATTATAGCTTTGCTTCCCTATTCCCCAGGTATCACTGATGTAGGAAGATGGTAGCAAATATGAATTATACAAATCAGTGTAGGTTTCAGGTTGGTTGGCACCAAGCTGAAATATTATGGTCCCTTTTGAATTTATCCTAATGATATTTATGTTCTTGGGTCACGCAGGAGCATCAGGTGTATCTCAGTGCCCAAACCACTGTACTGACGTATCCCAATGGAACATTAGCTGCTCCATCACCAAGCCACAGTTAAATAAAACTGTAGCTGGCAATGTTGTTCAAATGTAGCATTTACATATTAATACTTGCGTGCCCCTGAGAAGATATTTAAAATCCACTAGACAGCTTCTAAACAAACAGCTTCAAATGAAACAAGAACACAAACAATAGTGTTGGATATCAGGGGTCATTTTTTGAGGTTAATTATAATCTTCATGATTGGTAGGGCATTTTGTTATTGTCTGCAGCAACACTTTTTGACAGGAGACTTATTTTAAATGGGTTAAGTCAGACATTACGGGGGTTATTTATTAAAGTCGGAATGCCAAAAACTCTGAAAATTCAAGGTTTTTTTTTACTATAAAATCCAAGTTTTAATGGAAAAAACCAACATTTTTTTAAATTTAATAAACCCAGAGGGTGTTAAAAGTCAGGATAAAAAAAGTACTTCAACTCAGACCTGCTGAGTTCATGTCGAAGTCAACGAGAGAAGTCCTGATCAGCTCTGGGTTTCTTGCAATAATCCAAAGATTTCATGGTTTTTGGGCAAAAATTCAAATAATTAAAATTTTTCAGGTGGAAAATCCAAACAATTTGTACAATTCAATTTTTTCACAATATCTTCGAATTTTTTCCCGGACAGGAATTTTTTGGCAATATGTGTTGATAAATAAGGGGAAAAAACCTGTGCATATTTGTTTGGAGTAGTTTTGGTCAGATCTTGATAAATAACCTCCGACGTGTTTGCATCTAATTGAGCTCACCTATACCAGTGCAGTGCTACATTTTACATTTTTGGTGCATGAGGTGCAAGACTCTGGTAGTAAGTGGTAGGTGCAATAATTAAATGAAGGAATGTGAAGGAATGTCTAGTAGAAGTAATCATTGAAGACGCTTCACTAATCATTCCAGCAGTTTCTTCAGTTCAACTAGCTAGTACGGGAAGTCCTCAGCATGTAAACTCTTCCAATAATCCAAACACAATGGTGCAGTGTAAATATTCAGAGAGGTCACAATCACATCTCACCACTGTGACTGAATTATTGGAGGAGTTTACATGCTGAGGACTTCTCATACCAGTCAGTTGAACTGAAGAAGCTGCACTTGTAAGTAGCGAAACATCCTCAGAGATGACTCTAGACTAGATTACTTCTACTAGATATACCATGACCTGAATGAACGAAAACCTTCATAGACATATGTGAAGGAATATTGCATTGTGAGTAAATAAATCTAATTATGACTAATTATGCTGAAATGAAGCATCTCAATAGTAGAAGAGCCCTAAAGTTACTTACACTCTGTAATTAATTGTTTATGAATGTGCATGGGGAGGCTGATTAAATCCTGGAGGTATAAGATCCAGTAATAACCATTAGCAGCTTCCCATTGGAAGAACAATTGATTATACTGTGTAAACTCATGGGTAATCTCTTTGTACCCTGGAGACTTACTGGCACTTCCATGTTTAAGTCAATTGTTCTGCTGGAGGCTGGTTGCTTTGCTTTGGATCTGTTCAAGTCTCCAAGCTTACTGTAAAATATCTGTTTTACAGAATACATACAGAATAAATATGCATAAAATATAGACTTTTTTTTAAACTATTATATGTATTATAAAGAAATACTAACATGGGGGTTATAAAACATAGGGATATGATTAATCTGTCTGCAGTAGCAATAATGATGCATAAAGAGCTTAAGTGCTCATCTATTCTTTACATCAACGTTTATTAAATGCATCTTTTGAAGCAGATTACCTCCATATTAAATAAACACTTTGATTTAGTTCCACAATACGCTCATAGTATGTTAAGCTTTTCAGCCTGGATACTAAAAAGACCATTCTTTATCCAATATCCTCCTTGTTCCATCTGTTACTAGAAGGTCTTTTCCTGAAGTTTTATGGGAATCGGTAGTTGCATCTCCCCGCCAAGGTATTTATGCTTCCTATAATTTTCTACTAAAGCAGGGACCCTTCATGTGATGGAGAGCATGTCATGTTAAAAGCATGAGCATGTCCAATGGTAACAAATGTGTGTATACTTTCATTAAATAGGTTCAGACCCTTTATATAATGTAAAAGTAATGCACAGATCACAAGATATCACTAGAAAAGGAACCCTTTTGCATATGAAGAGCATCTGATATCTCTGTTGAATTTCTCTGTTTTCTTCTTTAATGTTCCTCTACTTCCTTCCCATGTCTTTCTTATGCTCTACCTTACCCAATTATCTGCCCTATTCATTTTTTGTTTTTACCATTTATGTTGTCCCCTCCATCCCTTCTTTGTGGTGGGCACTGTTATTACTGTACTTCCTTTATTGTGGATTGCATTGTAGTGTTTAGTATCTGTCACCATTGAGCCAATACCACATTTCACAGAAATGGTGAAAAAAAAATAATTGTGAAATTATGTAAAATTGTGATATGCTACCTTGGCATATAGTGCCTAGCAGTAACAAACAAATATGTTTTTTATATAGATATGTCACACGGTGCATTTATATCTGGATTCGGTTTTAGGGTTATTCAGTATGAATGTAATTGGTAGAAAGTGATATCTTACAGATGGCTCTTATAGTGATATCTTACAGATGGAGTCATCTTTGTTTTGACATCACACAGAGGACACAGCATGTCATAATACAGCACAGCATTCATTTTGGTGGAAGTGGAAAATTTTAATGGCATGGCATGAGGGGATATATGGAGCCTTCTGTGCTAAATGTCTATATAAGATTTTCAACCATCTGTAGTTAATGTTCTTTCTTAGCCAGCTTTTAACTATAAGTGAAACTATCTTCAGTGGCTTATTTTGACACTCCCTATGGCCCCCTATGGAGCTAAAGAGGACAAGGTTGGGATATAACTTTAGGACTTTAAGTAAATACATTAGCAGTAGTAGCATAAATAACAATATAACATAGGAAAACAATACACCTCCACATGGAATGCTTACCCACTAACAAGACCACATGACCTCCCATGAAGGTGATAGGTGGCCAATTGAGAGCAGGCTGTGCTGGAACCCTTGTCTAAGGAGACTATCACAAACTTTGCAAACTGGAGAATATTGTAGGTACCCCATCTCACCAAACATTCCTTGCTAGCTTCATTGTAAATTGTTGCACCTCCTCATCACCATCCCTGTCCTACCACAGCCTACCAAGGCTGCTATTTCCATTTCCCACCCACCATAGTGTTCCCTTCCTCTGACCTTCCATTTCCTTTCCCCTGCTACTTCCCTACCTATTAGTTTCCAATCTGTAGCTAAAACAATATATTGTTTCTGATTGTTTGTAACATCATGGTATTCAAATAACGTAAAGCATTGTCTCTTCCCCTTTTTTAATTCCTCTTCTTTTCATTTCAGTATTCTCAAATGAGGGATGAAGTGTTCAAGTCAAACCTGGTGTGCGCTTTTATAGTTCTTGTATTTATTACGGCAATCCAAAGCTTGCTTCCTTCATCAAGGTAAATACCATGGGGCAAATGTATTTTTATTGATCGCCCCTGAATTAAATACTTGATAATATCAACACCACCGTTCCTGGCAAGCTTATTGCCCTGGAGTCTTCTTTTGTGCACCCTATAAATATAATTTTCTCTGCAATGTGTACTGTATTGACATTTAGGTTGGAGATACTTTAGTATTGATATGTTTGTCAGACTGAAAAGATGTCTTATTTATTTCAATACGTTTATTTAAAGGTTGCACTATGCCTGGGAACAAAGATGAAGATCAAGTTTGAATGCTCTCTTCCACTATGATAACTATTATTATGAAGCCACAGAGTTACCATGGATTATGTTTTAATATATCAGTAAAAAAAAAAATACCTTACTTTAACTATCATTTTAAATGTGTCATAACTATTTGGGTTTGGGAGGTTGTATACACAATTATGTTGCTGTTGATAATACAGCATCAAATCTTCTTTAAATCACAAGTATCACAGTATGTACAATGTGTACATTACATCTTTTCTCACAAAGCCCTGGCAACCTGGAATTATAATTTGAACTGAGGCATTATGGGATATGGTAGGCAAATTATACAATAGATTCATGTATCTGGGTCTAACGTTTCTGTGCTAGCTTTAACGGTGGAGACTGAAAAACGCATATAAGACAATTATGTTATTTATATAGAGCCAACACAGAGCATGTTATTATTTTCTGTCCCTTCCCTATTGGAGCTTAAGACCTACATTCCCTACCAAAGGCAAGTGTACAAACTAGGGTCAGTTTCATCAAAAGCCAAGCAGCTGCATGTTTCAGGAATTTTGGAGAAAATTAGAGAACCTGGAGAGCATTCAAACATCACACCATTATGGACAGAACTGAAACCAGAAACACAATGTTGAGAGGTAGAGATGTTATCTACAATGCTGCCATACCGCACAATTAGTTAATGTTGCAAACTCTTGGTGAAATGAATGAGCAGTATGGACAAGTTAACATAAAGAAATATTTTTTTGTATATCTAAAAAACATCCTCCATATAATTCATTATTTGTCGTTCATCTTATTATTCAAACACATCCTCCCACACATTTGAAGCCCTTTAAGAGAACAACCATTTACATAATAAATAATCAACTTTCTCAATTGCTTCTGTTGTAGTCAAATAAGCAGGCAATAAATATTGACTTAGATTATCATCGTGATCCCATCCTCATTCTGTCCTCTACAGGGCAAAAGTTTCAGCCTGTGGCCATGAATATGTAGGTCCGGTAAAGACCACCAACTGATTTCTCCATCTTCATCACATGGAGACCCTTTCTGTGCTTCCCATCCCATGATCTCCATTTTTTCGTAAGTGTAGTTCATCTCCATCTTTTCTTGTGACGCTACCAACCCATCACTCCTTTCCCTGTGTGTAGTTTTTAGTTATTCCATGTCTCTGAACACTTTCGCCCATTCCATTTTCATCTTCCAATGCTTTTGCAGTTATTAGAAGTGGCTTCAGCCATTAATGCCAATTAATTCCAATTGAAGAACATCTTAATATTGAATGGGCTAAGTCTAAAACTGATTCAGACTTTTAATGGAATGAAAACAATAATATACAGTATTTAATCAAGAAATTGCACATTGAAATGATTCATCTCGTAATAAAGTAAGAGAAGCCAGTGGTAGCCTAAAATAAAAGCTTGAGATGCATATTTGCTATCAAAAGCAATATGAGACTAATATGTCGTTAGCGTGGGTGTTTTACATTCCTGCAGTAAAAAATAATAAGGCAAATAATTATTTCTCAGATTGAATTCCTTGTGAAAATCTTCTAAGAGGCTCATTAATATTCCATGACATATAAAAGTCTACCCATTGAATATATCTAACCAGTGTCATAACTGGAAGTTATTTGCATCCACAGTAAATTCTTTTTAGCAACCCCCACCTCCAAATGAATTATGTGTCATCAAATTGGGCATCAATGAAAAAACTGTAGTGAGCCCTCTACATGCTTAGAAGTTGTTTGTTCTACTATTTCCTCCATAGAAACGAGCAAACAAGAGATATGATTGTCTTCACTAATCAATAGGATACAGTAAAAACATAGACATTCTAATGCACCATTTAGAAATGTAATGCCCATAAAGCATTTTCTTCAGTTCTTCTCCCTCCTGCCAGTTGCCTAAATGATAAGTATTGCCATTAGACATTTTTAATTTAATAATAAAAATGGCAGAGTTGCTCTCATTTTCTCTTTTATCCCATGTGATGTGACCATGTTTAGAGTGGTCATGACATAATCAATGAATACTTGTGCATGTAACATGAGTATGTGAGTACATACATGACTCCAGATTTATCCTTAGGTGATATCCCAGTCTATTTTAGACTACTGTTTTGGACAATGTTACTCAGATATATTCCTAGTTAGAATCAGTGTGAATGCTTTTGGGCATTATGGTGGTTCTGTCTGTTCAAATATGTATGTATACAATAGCAAGTAAGTCATTGTTTCTCCAGCTGGTCAACCAGCTTTGGAGAGTAAGCAGGAACAAAAGATGCGACTCAGATGTCATAGGTGGATCTAGACGGGGTCTGGTATATTACATGAACAAGTGTTAGTTCACATAGGGATATTTATGAGTTTTTGAAAATTTTTGCAAATTTAGAAGTTTTTCCCTCAGTCGCAGTTTGAAATCATTCATTGTTAATCTATTTATGAAAACATTTTGATTTGGCAACACTCTTCATTAACTGAAAATGCTTGATCACAATGAATATGTTCTTGCAATTTTTTACAAATGAAGATACTGAAAATGCCCCATTATTCAGAAAGATCCAAATTAGGGGAAAGCCTTCTCCCATAGGGGTAGATTCGTCAAAAAGTGAAGTTCCACCACTAGAGGGAAATTCCACAGCTCTCAATTCATTTCTATGGTATTTTGCAAGGCGTATTCATCAATCGGTGAAGTGAAAGTTCACCCTTTGATGAATACACCTTTAAAAATCCCATAGAAATGAATTGAGAGCTGTGGAATTTCCCTCTAGTGGCGGAACTTCACTCTTAACTTCACTCTTTGATGAATCTACCCCATAGACTCCAGTCTATCCAAATAATCCAAAATTTTAAAAAAGGTTTCCCTTTTCTGTGTAATAATAAAACAGTAGCTTTTACTTGATCCCAACTAAGATATAATTAATCCGCACTGAAGGCATTAACAAGCCTATTGGGTTTATCAGCGCTACGAAACAAGTTGGCGCTATAGAAATACATGTTAATCTAATGATTACATTATTTTTAGAAGACTTACATTATGAAGATCCAAATTACAGAAAGTTTTTTACAAATTTATCTACTGAAAATTCCCCTCTCATTGATTTACTGTCAATGGCTCAATGGTGAATTTTTACTTCTAGTTGTATTTATCTTTTTTATTTATAAGAATTCTGGAAAAAAATATGATCTTGAATCTTAATGAATTTGCCCCATAGATTTCTGAGTGAAATTTTAAGGATCCTCTCAAGGACTTCTGCTGTACAACCAAGGTATAGATTGCATAGAGAACAAACAAGGTTTTCTAGAACAGGTGAGGTTTTCTGGAATTACCAACCAGACAATCTTCCAACTACTTAGAGACACCCCTATATTTATGAATCCTTAAAGTCCATGTACTCCATTATACAGCATAGGACCTACCATCTATAGTTGTCATCTTAAATACAAATTATCAGCTAGAGACCAAGGGCAATTGGTTCTTGTACAAATGTATACTTATAATATTTCTCATAATGCCTACAAAGCTTCAGTATATTTTACAGCTCCAGAAATAAATGTAAACTAGAAACTGAGGCTGGCATACAAGTTTAAAATGAATGGTGATTTGCTAGTTAGACACACTCAATGATAGTACAATCTTATAGTCCTCATCACTGTCAAGGGCAAGCACTGAGCTACTTCTGACTCTCTCTCTCTCATAGGCAAACACTGAAATAGATCCTATTCCCTTATGTCCTATTTACAGTACTGACAGACCTTTTGCCTTCTATATCGTAACCAACCTTTCTAAAAGGAGGTCAAGGATTTTCTGCATTGATAGTAATACAAGTCACTTAGTCCCTCAAACGATACAAGGAGTCCAGTTAATTGATTCTATTGTGATGGGTTTATTATATTATGGGTGTATTTCTTTATTTAGAATGTGTGTCCTCTGTTACTAACCTTTCTTAAGATTGTATTACATTTAACTAGCTCTCAAATTTGCTTAAAATGGACATATACAGACACTATTAGTGGCACACACATTAATTATGAAATCTCAGCTTCATGAAATTGGCCAACTATACGTTGCACTGAAATTCTCATTTGTAGCAAATTCTGCCATATGAAGCTTATAAACTCATTTTTATTGCCCTAAGGCTCTCTCCCTTGGAGCTGTCGCAAGTATCAAGTCAGACTTTTCCTGTTATTTTATCGATCGATCAAATTATTTCTATTTGATCGTTCGTTCGATTGATGGAATTCGAATTTGAAGGATTTCAATTCGACCACAATTTGTTTGTTCGAATTTGCGGGTAAATTCACCCTAGAATTCGACCAATAGTAAATCTGCCCCTGTGTGTACTGTATATTGTGAGTGTGTCCCTAAGCTCAGTAAGTGACAGCAGCACAGAACATGTGAATCAGTGAATCAGAAAAGAAGATGGGGAGCTACTGGGGCATCTACTGGGGAGACACAGATAAAGGGCTGTGGTTGCCTTGGCTGGTACAGAACCTGAAACATAATGTACAACATTCTAGCCTATATCTTTAAGCTGGCCATAGACGTAACAATTACGATCTTTCTTGGAAAAGATCTTTGTATCTGACGATTCGGCACTAACAATGGCCGATGTTCAGGGTGCTTTCAAAGGCATCCGATCAAAATTTTCCGTCCAGTCCGATCAACCAGCCGACCGATATCTTAATCCTCTGACGATGTCGGTCGGCTCATTCCCCACCATACACGCACCGAATATCGTACGAAAATTCGTTTCGTACGATATTATCTGTGCGTCTATGGCCACCTTTAGTTTAACTTTCCTTGTCCTTTAAGGCTCCTAAGACCTTGAGGGAGTAATTCAGACAGGACAAAGAATATCAGCGAGGAAAGATATTGGTTTGAAGATAATTAGGAAGGAACGAAGAAGACAAAGTGAGAAAATCTGGGGATATTAAAGTGGAGAGATAAAGAAGGGTAAGACCAAAGATTTGAGGGATATAGGAGGAGAAATACAGTAAGCAAAAAAGAATTTGAAAGGGAGATGGAGAAATTAAAAATGTATTCAATGAAGAACACAAATTATAAGAAGAGTGGAAAATAACAAATTAGTCAATGAGTTCAAGAGCACTACATACATTTTGCACTGTATCTATAGTGGTATGCTACAAAATCTGAAAAAGTAGTGGTGCAAAAATGTGACTTTTTTATGCTAAATACGAAAACACCTGATAAGACCTGTCGAAATAACATAGAAGTCAATGGCAACCGGGAAATCTTCCTTTGATTTGTGGTTTTAGAGGTTTTAATGCTGACTTTTTTGCGCCAATACAAAAAAAAAGTCATAGTTACTGTGTGACAACTCAAAAAAATTGTGGTTTTCCCATTTTTTCGCTTTTCCACAACTTTTCCCATTCATACTTTTTTAATACATCTCATGACATTCGTGGTTTTAGAGAAAGCGACTTTAGTCATGGTTTCAAAAGCATCTTAAAACCACTTGAATCTGAACTTTGATAAATTTCCCCACCATCTTCTGTATATTGTTTTTCCCAACAAAACACAAAAATAGGAGAACTACTCTAGTAAATGTTCACTGTTGACTTACAGATTCACATGTCTATTTTGTATGCATTTTATTTTTAATACGCAGCGTGACCAAATGCTAATTGGCACAGGGCATATTTTGTGCCAGAATTTAAATTATCTTAAGTTGTTTTGTTTGATGCATAATACTGCAAATGTAAAACCAGCCTTGTAGGTCACCAAAAAAGTCATTGTGCTGAGCAAATAACACTTTTAGGGAATTGCACTGTACATTTCTGCCCGGCAATGTTCTGTAATTTCACAGCAATTTCACAGTACACAAGGATACGGGTACATTTGCTTTGTTGGCTCACTGCTGTAGCTGTGCTTGTATCATAAATAAAATCCTCTTATGTGGCTCCTTAAAGAGTAAGCCATTTACACTGCATGGCACAACCCTCTCGAAATCATGGTCTACATAAGTTAAAAAAATAAAATAAAAAACAAACTGGCCTATTTGTCCAAGGAAGTAAGTCTGTGTTTTCTTCTGGGCCCATTGTCCCTGGGAATCCACTTCTAAAACCACTCAGTATCACTTTAAATGTAATGATTACCATCCATGCATAACTTAGTCACCTTATGTATCCATTTCTAATGCAGCTACTATCTTAAGACCAAGAGCATCTCTTTTGAGGGCCACTAATATCTAGGTCATCCCGCAAGTTTTGCTGGTGGGTTTCCACCTCTGCAATTTATACATAAAGAATATTGATGAGAATGTTCATAAATTCTTGAAGGGGGTTAAGTATGTGTAACTGCAGCATTAATTGAAGGTACTTTTTCCAGCTGCTCTCAAGGGTAGTGCACTGCTTCATCCAACTCCTCTGCTCGGCCTTCACAGAAGTAATGGAGGGAGTGTCTCCAGGCTGAAAAACCTTTCATTTTCATGTAGAATATGTATATAGTATATTATATTAGTACATAGTATATCCTTTGTACATCAAATATTTGTGGTACAAAATCACATGTTACACCAAAAGCCCAAAGACTATTACTTACCCCACATGTGTTTGTCCCCTGTGTACTGGTTATGCAGTGGTGCTCCAATGCTATGCATCATGAGCCCTCTCACACTGGAGTAACTACTATGGTGGATATAGCTTGGGGAATTACCCCACACTACAATCTCCTCAGTGGAGCACATACTGCTCTACTAGCTAGACATATCTGTCTAACGCTACTAAACATGATATCCTATCATTAGTTTTACCTCATTTATGAGTTCCCTCCGATTTAAGTAAAGCCCACATTTAATTTAGGGTGCACTTGATACTTTATGTCCCCCAGGCTCCCTAGGAAATCCATAGCCCTCCTGTAGTCTAGACCACAGAAGGTGGTCTCTTGTTCTTCTCTTATAGTGATAAAAAGCTACAATGACTTCCCCAAGGTCAAAGATAATACATCCCTCTTCCAAGGCATAAGACACAACTTCAAAGTAAGGATGGTGAGTTTCTTACATCCCCAACATACCATATAATATAAGCAAAAATACAAGATTATTTGGGGCACACATTTTTGAGTTATTTTTACATATACAACAGTCCTTCTTTATTTCAACACTATGCTTCACTTGTGTTTCTGAGGTTTGTGTGTATAACCTTGTTAGTTATACTCAATGTACATAACTAATTACATTATATCAATTTTCAATATTAACTTAATAAGTTAATATTAATTCCTAATTTCTAAAGCTTAACTCGTCTAATGCTACCTTTTAATCTGTAAGAGCATATTGTAGCTCACATAGATCTTGTATGTATATATATATATATATATATATATATATAAATAGAAGTTTGTAATGTTTTGAAATTAATTGATGAGCAAATCTATCCCATTTCACTTCATCAAAAGATTAGTGAAACTGACAAGAAACTGACAAGAAATGAAAGGTTTTTGTGTCACTTTGTTTTTGGTTTGGGAGGGCCAAATCACATGCATTTTTCCCTGCTACATACATGCATTGAATTGTTAAAGGACCTACTCTCCACTTGGTTACAACTTGAAGGCTCCCATGTTGCCAATATCTTAAAAACTTGTCTGTGATTTTTTTCATTATCTTTGGTCAACTGGTAATGGTATCTACTACTACACTATAACTAACAACTAATAATAATAATAATAATAAAGCTGAACACTAACAGATAATATCTGGGTGTTTTGCATCCCATATGAAAATTAACAAACCATATATTTATGTGTATGTCCTTATATAGATAATTGGATGGCTCAGATGCCTTTGGTAAATGTGGATGGAGAGGGGAAAGATATGGGGTGCTCCGCCAATGAGGCAAAAATGCCGCTCCAGGTAACTAAGAGCCGAATTTCCGGGTTTTCAACCCAGAAATTTGGCTCTTCTAGTGCAGAGCGCGCACGTGGACTCCCCCCTACCCCTGTCTGGCACTCACTTTTGAGCGCTGTGGGGAAGAGGGGGGCGGCAACTTCAAGGCTGCCTCAGGCGGCACGGAGCCTAGGATTGCCCCTGGGAAACATAAAAATATAAGACGTGTTGCACATTATTTTTGTTTAGTCACGCAAATCGAAACGAACTGCAGAGCAATTTTTTTTGTAGTTTCACGAAACAAAGTTTTTTTCGAATTTGTACATAGAATTTTTTTCTTGTCCTGTATCTCCATGGCTCATAATGAAAGGAACAATTTGTGAACAACAGCAAAATGTTCTGGACCTTTGTTCCCATGCAAAATGGTCTTTGAATTAAAGGAAAACTATACCCCAAAAATTAATTTTTGAGCAACAGATAGGTTATATCAAATCAAGTGACATATTAAAGAATCTTATCAAACTGGAATATATATTTATGTAAATATTGCCCTTTTACATCTCTTGCCTCTCTTGTGCTGCCTCAGAGATCACCTGACCAGAAATATTTCAACTCTTAACTGCAACAGGAATAAGTGTTGAAGCAAAAGACAGAATTCTGTCTGTTAATTGGCTCATGTGACCTAACTTTATAGTTTGTTTGGTAAGTTTGTGTGCACCGTTGGATCCTAGGATCCCAGGAGACTGTCCTTATTTTTTAAAATGGCTATTTTCTATTTATGATTACCCAATGGCACATGCTACTACAAAAGTGCATTATTATGAAAACGGTTTATTTACATGAAACAGGGTTTTACATATGAGTTGTTTTATGCAATATCTGTTTATAGAGACCTACATTGTTCGGGGGGTATAGTTTTCCTTTAATGTCTGATGGTGATCTATAAGGACATGTAAGTTCTACCAAGATCTAGATACTTTAACATATACAGCATATCTATTAAATTTGCAACGTATGGTTTTATCTAAGCACATGCTGAGGCCATTGAAGTAAATATTTTGATGTTATTGTTTTTCTCTGAGTTTTTTCTTTTTTTAAGGAATTTTCTTCTGCAGCTTTCTAGTGTTTGAATTTAAACTGTTATGTTGTTGCTTGGATCTTTTACTTCAACCACAGAACTATAAGTGAAGAATAATGAAGACTTTGGGAGAAGGAGAAGCTGATTTATTTTCTGTTTTTATCCCAAACCTAAAATACAAAAAAAAACAAAAACTATTTTTTTCACAACTAAAGAAATTCAATTTGAAAATGCATATATCCCCCCCAAAAAAAAACTCACTGGAGAAATCACAATTTCTTTAATTTTAAAAATTTGAAAATGTGAAATATAAAATAGATTTAATGCTGGATTTATACAGAACACTCTTCTGTTTAAATCCAGCGTTAAATCTATTTTATATTTCAGGGTTTTAACTGCTGAAATTTTTCATTTGAATATTTAAATTTTTTTTTCAATTGATCTATCTAGCAAAATGTACTTCAGCAAACTTGAATTGAAAAATGTTCAAATTCTCTGAATCTTGCAGTATTGTTTTCAAATTATGGCAAAAACTGGAATTCAGATTTTAGTAAGTTAGTTCCCAAGCCTCCCGAAAAGAGATGACTCACTATTTATTCATTATAAATAATCCTGTCTCCAACAAGAACATGAACAAATTTTTTTCTACTGTAAAAAGATCTAAAGAATAATAAAGTTACAAAATGATAATGGCAGCCAAAAATTACCTCTACTCCAATGATATCTGCTGAAAGCTTGCTTAGATAGTGAACAAGCAGCAAATAAAGAAAAGGGATATAAATACAAAACATGACAGTCAGGATAATTTTGTGCTTTTTTTAAATCTGGGGAACCATAACATGGGGGTACAGTAATCAGGTTTTCCAGTTAAATGAACAACTTAAAGGAGTGTTTCACTTTTAACTTTTAGTATGCTATAGATGGCTCAGTTTTAAGCAATGTTTCAACTGATCTTCATTATTTATTTTCTATTGTTTTTAAGTACTTGCCTTTTGCTTCTGACTCTGTCCAACTTTCAAAAGGGGGGCATTGACCCCATCTAAAAGCACATGCTTTGTAAGGCTACAAATGTATTGTTACAAATATATGGGGATGGAATCTCTGATGAAGTGCCAAAGGGAGGCATGAAACGCGTCAGGTGATATGATACAAGTATGGTAGCCACAGTTAGCATTTTTTGATACCTGCTCTGTTTTTATAATGCTTGGTAAATAAATATATTTTTCATTTTTTCTAATCCAGTATTTGGTTCTTTGAAAGCACCCCTCCATCCCCATATATTTGTGATAATTGAGGCTGGAGCGGAGTCCAGCGGATGGGTAGCTACCAAATGGATTAATGTGCAGCCTGACTAGCATGTGGAAAGTTGGGGAAATGTACAAATGTATTGCTATTGCTTTTTTTATTATTCATCTTTCTATTTTGGACCCTAGTAATCAGATTCCAGAAATTACAAACTGGAGAGCTGCTAAATAAAAATCTAAATAACTCAAAAACCACAAATAATAAAAACAAAAAATTATTGGAAATTGCCTCACAATATCACTGTCTACATCATACTAAAAGTTGACTCAAAATATGGGAAAACTTAACATGCTTTCCCAAGAAAGCAGGTATAAATGTGTCTTTAAGGAAAATTATGTAGAATTCAGGAAAACCAACTTGAATAAGCAAATTTACTATTATTCCCCATAATTAGCTAGACCAAATTCGATATTCGATTAGCATTCGATCGTCGAATAGTTTTAGGCTACCTTTTATTCGATATTTGATCATTCGAGGATCGAATACAAATTTGTTCAATCAGTTGCTTAATTTATTCGATCAGTCGAATAAGTCATTCGATCATTCAAATAATTCGTACGATTCGAACGATCGAAGACTTTGATCGTTCGCATCCTATTCAATCAGGACTTAGCCTCAGAAGCCTATGGGAGTGCTCCCATAGGCTTCTATTGCAATTCAGTAGGTCCAATCTGGCGAAGTAGGCAATCGAATAAACTTTAAAATTTAAATCCTTCGCTGATCAAATGATTGAATAATCGAATATTCATTCATTCGAATCTATTCGAATGTATTTGACCATTCGATATTTGATGATCGAATATTTGCATTTTCGACCAAACGAATAAATCCTACGATTGAAATTCGATTGAATTTGATCAAACTTCATCTATTCACGTGAATTTAGTAGATCAGCCCTGAAATCTGGGAAATGCTCCCACTGGAATGTGTTAGAACATAAAGGGACTGTCGAAAAAAGTAAAATACAGGAAAATGTAAAATTAAGGAATATAAAATCAGGATTCAACATTAAACAGACCAACATTAACAGAATAGATGAGTTACAACTTTAGTGAACTTCCTTTCTAAATATGCTAAATAAATCCCTGTATATAGAATATGTATTCCTGGAGACTTGTAGGAGACTTTTTCAATTGATATGGATAAACTGTTCCATTTTCCATGTCATTTCTCTAATTATGAAGAACTGGAAACATATAAAACATCTTATAAATTGAATGGAATGAATGGAACTAACAATGCTCTAGTTGACTTCCAATTTAAACTGTAACTATTCTCTTCCCAGGATGATGCCGATGGTGATCCAGTTCTCCATTCTGATCATGCTCCACTCGGCTCTTGTCCTGATAACAACGGCGGAAGATTATAAATGCTTGCCCCTCATTCTACGCAAAACATGCTGTTGGATTAATGAAACCTACTTGGCTCGGAATGTCATCATCTTCGCCTCCATAATGATTAATTTTCTGGGAGCCGTGATCAATATTGTAAGCAATTTATAATTTATTTGGAATAATGCAGGATTTATTAACATGAACCAGAAATGAGAGTTATTGCTCTGATCATAACACACATATACTAATATGAACATGATTAATATGTAAAATAGATTGTGGACTACAATACTGAGTGATGTCATGCATTATAATCAGTTCATTGTGACATCAGTTGTGTCACATGACTTCAGCATAAAAATATATATTTATATATAGATATATAGTTATATAACTGCATAGGGCTGGAGCACTCATGAAAAAACAACAACTGCCCGGGTGCTGGTTAAAAGTTCATGCACATCTAAC
>CM044441.1:148999137-149020230 GCA_024363595.1 Xenopus borealis
ATAATTCCTGTAAAGGAATCAGCATTGCATACTGTCATACTGTCTCTAGTTGTAGACAGCCGCTTTACTCTGCAGGGAACTCAATCAAAATAAATTATCTGTAGAAAACAAGAAAAACGTAAAAAGCTTAATATGTTAAAAGGCGGCGACACGCATGTGCTATTTCATGTCTTTTCTGTGTTTTGCACCCAATGCTTGGTGAGATTACATGAGACAGGACAAGACATTATGCAGATTGCTCATGTCCTTATCTGTTTTATGTCCTGGCTTTCTATTTGGTTGTTCGGGAAACACTTTGATTGGATGCACTTGGCTCATCGCTGAAGCTGTTAAATCACTTTAGTGGCAAGTGTCCCGAGATTAGAGAGTCAGGGGACCCGGCCTCCAAACCTCATTATGCCATTAACTTCCCCTGCAGTATCCTGGCAAAAAAGAATTACAATATAGACAGAAAAAAGGGGGAATTGCTTCGAGTAGACCATGGGCTTCTGGATCCAGATCCCAGACGATCAGTAGAACACACGTTCCTTTGGGACCTGCACTTATTCATATTCTCTTTAAGATGGAAAAATTGGGTTAAATAATGCACAGATAAATGATTAAATATAGGAATCTGTTAAAAAAAGAATAGACTGAATTATGAAACAGTTTCCCTTATTTTGTTTTTTAAATGAAATTTCTGAGCATATTTATCTATAGTGATATATGTATTTATATGTATAAACGAGGGAAATGTCATGCATTTTAATTATAGCTTGAAATGTTTGAGAGGGCAGTGACTCTCTCATTTCTCCCGTTCATTTGATACAAATAGTATATACATTCCATAGCAGTCCCTTCTCCTTCCAGGCCGCTAATAATGTATGCCATGTAATTATCTCGTCTCGCATGCCCCGCTGCTATTTCAATCCCAGTATAAATAATCAGAGCCTCGTTTCAGCAGCCTGCACCTTTTTTTTAATGGTTTTTCCATGATAAATGAATAATGAAAATCCTTGTGCAACAAATCAGCTGCTTTTTTATTATGCTTCTTAATGAAATGCTTCAGCCCTGCCAGAAGTCGATAAAATATTGTATAAACTGTAAAACATCCCCCCAGTAGGAGAGAGGAGACCCTAATGTATAGGCCTTGGCACTTAATTGACACATAGGAAAGCTCATCACTTGTGAGGGTTGGATATTCTACTTTAACCATTTTATTCTATCTCTCCATCCATCAATCCATCCATCCATATCCATCCATCCATTAATCTATCATTCATCTATCTTTCATTAAGCATCTATCTATCTGTCTGTCTGTCTATCTATTATCTATCTATCTGTTTATCTATCTCTTTAACTTTTGTCTGTCTATCTATCTATTATCAATCAATCAATCTATCTATCTATCTATCTATCTATCTATCTATCTATCTATCATCTATCTATTATCTATCTACCTATGTATCTATTATCTGTCTATCCATCTTTATATATATTTATTTATCTATCTATTATATATCTATTATCTATCTATCTATTTATTTATCTTTTCTCTGTCTGTCTATTATCTATCTATCTATCTATCTATTATCTACCTATTTATCTTTTATCTATCTATCTATTATATGTCTATCGATCTATCTTTCTATCGATTTACCATCTATCTATCTATCTATCGATCTATCTATTTATTTATCTTTTCTCTGTCTATTATCTATCTATCTATCTATCTATCTATTTATTTATCTTTTCTCTGTCTATCTATCTATCCATCTATCTATCTATCTATCTATCTATCAATCAATCAATCTATTATCTATCTATCTTTATATCTATTTATCATCTATCTATCCATCTTATCTATCTATCTATCTATCTATCTATCTATTATCTATCTATCTATTATCTATCAATCTATCTTATCTATTATCTATCTATCTATGTATCTATCTATCTATCTATCTATCTATTATCTATCTATCTATTATCTATCAATCTATCTTATCTATTATCTATCTATCTATGTATCATCTATCTATCTTATCTATCAATTTATCTTTTCTCTGTCTGTCTATTATCTATCTATCTATCTATCCGTCTATCTATCTATTTATTTATCTTTTCTCTATCTATCTATCTATTATATATCTATTATATATCTGTCTATCTATCTATCTATTTATCAATCAATCAATCTATTATCTATCTATCTTTATATCTATTTATCATCTATCTATCCATCTTATCTATCTATCTATCTATCTATCTATTATCTATCAATCTATCTTATCTATTATCTATCTATCTTATCTATCAATTTATCTTTTCTCTGTCTGTCTATTATCTATACATCTATCTATCTATCCGTCTATCTATCTATTTATTTATCTTTTCTCTATCTATCTATCTATCTATCTATTATATACCTATTTATCTATTATATATCTGTCTATCTATCTATATATCTATCTATCAATCAATCAATCAATCTATTATCTATCTATCTTTATATCTATTTATCATCTATCTATCCATCTTATCTATCTATCTATCTATCTATCTATTATATACCTATTTATCTATTATCTATCAATCTATCTTATCTATTATCTATCTATCTATCTATCTATGTATCATCTATCTATCTTATCTATCAATTTCTCCTTTCCCTGTCTGTCTATTATCTATCTATCTATCTAGCTATCCGTCTATCTATCTATTTATTAATCTTTTCTCTATCTATCTATCAATCTATTATATACCTATTTATCTATTATATATCTATCTATCTATCTATCTATCTATTATCTATCTATCTTTATTTCTATTTATCATCTATCTATCCATCTTATCTATCTATCTATCTATCTATCTATTATCTATCAATCTATCTTATCTATTATCTATCTATGTATCATCTATCTATCTTATCTATCAATTTATCTTTTCTCTGTCTGTCTATTATCTATCTGTCTATCCGTCTATCTAACTATTTATTAATCTTTTCTCTATCTATCTATCTATTATATACCTATTTATCTATTATATATCTGTCTATCTATCTATCTATCTATCAATCAATCAATCTATTATCTATCTATCTTTATATCAATTTATCATCTATCTATCCATCTTATCTATCTATCTATCTATTATATACCTATTTATCTATTATCTATCAATCTATCTTATCTATTATCTATCTATCTATCTATCTATCTATCTATCTATGTATCATATATCTATCTTATCTATCAATTTATCTTTTCTCTGTCTGTCTATTATCTATCTATCTATCCGTCTATCTAACTATTTATTAATCTTTTCTCTATCTATCTATCTATCTATTATATACCTATTTATCTATTATATATCTGTCTATCTATCTATCTATATATTATCTATCTATCTTTATTTCTATTTATCATCTATCTATCCATCTTATCTATCTATCTATCTATCTATCTATTTATTTATCTTTTCTCTGTCTGTCTATCGTCTATCTATCTATCTATTATATACCTATTTATCTATTATCTATCTATCAATCTATCTTATCTATTATCTATCTATCTATCCATCTATCTATTATATACCTATTTATCTATTTATCATCTATCCATCTATCTTATCTATCAATTTATATTTTCTCTGTCTGTCTATTATCTATCTATCTATCTATCTATCTATCTATCATCTATCATCTATCTATCAATCTACTGTATCTATCCCAGAAGAGTATGATTCCCATTGCAGCCAAAAGTACTTCTGTGCACCCATGCATATTTATTGTTTCTCTTAGTGACACTGCTTTATGTTCATCACACAGCTGGAATATACTGCAAGACTGGATTTTCTATGGCGGGTGCAGGCCAAGGAAGAGATCAATGAAATGAAAGAATTAAGGGAACACAATGAGAATATGCTGAGAAATATTCTTCCTAGTCATGTCGCCCGACACTTCTTGGAGAAGGACCGAGATAATGAAGTATGTTCTCCCTTCCTGTGGTTTGTTATATAGTCATGTGTGTATACTGTATGTGCTCAGTGCTTGAATTGGAGATTACAGAATAGTGAGAGAATGATCTATATGAAATAATCTTGGTTAATATAGAATATTATGGGGTGTGCTATGTTATGACACAATACCCAGACAAGGAGCTGTATATATAAACTATAGCAGTACTTATCTGTTATCTACTGTGTATCCTGTGCTTGAATGGCTGACCCCATGGCTACACAGCAGCTTGTTTATATAAACTATAGTAGTACTTATCTGTTATCTACTGTGTATTCTGTGCTTGAATGACTGCCCCCATGGCTACACAGCAGCTTGTTTATATAAACTATAGTAGTACTTATCTGTTATCTACTGTGTATCCTGTGCTTGAATGGCTGCCCCCATGGCTACACAGCAGCTTGTTTATATAAACTATAGTAGTACTTATCTGTTATCTACTGTGTATCCTGTGCTTGAATGGCTACCCCCCATGACTACACAGCAGCTTGTTTATATAAACTATAGTAGTACTTATCTGTTATCTACTGTGTATCCTGTGCACAGTAGATAACAGATAAGTATATATATTGTTTATATATATTTTAGTATTGTTGTACCAGTGAAGCACACCAGAATATTATATTTTAATTACTTTAAAACAATTTAATTTTTTGGTGTTACTGTTCCTTTAAACTGTTCATTAGAAGGAGATTTCAAAATTGAAATAGCAAAATGGTTTTGCTTTAAAATGGGTGAAACGAGAAAGTATTGGTGTGTTTGTGAGGCTTAAAATGGGTGTGGCTTAGGGTTGTGGGAGGGGCATGTTTAATCAAGATGCGCTATGCTCATCCACACAGAGCATCCCTCCACATTTTTCAGTCCAATTTCAAGCACAGCAGCTTTGGGTTTACTTGAGATTCTCAGTTACTAAAGTTATACTGTTTTTGAATCTTGTATGTTGGGGGGACGATCCGGACTACAACCTGTGTACCAAAGACATTGGTCGGTTTGTTGATGGCTGACGCAACGTGTCGGCCAGGGTATTTCGGCTGTTGACCTGAAAAAATGGAAAAGTAGAAAGATGGCCATACTATGTATGACCCATGACCCATTATGGAGATCCGACCGGCAAATTGAGCAGAATTCCAAAGAGTATGGGCCAGTGTATGGTCGCCCCAGTTCAGCTGCTTCTTGCTTCTTAACATTTTATTGGAACCTCCATCTGCAGTCTGAAATTCCATCAGTTGATGAACACTATTTCCCCCACTATTCAGGGCAAGGTTGGAGCAGGGATGGCAGTTTTAGAAAGGTTGGAGCTAGGATGGCAGTTTTAGAAAGGTTGGAGCAGGGATGGCAGTTTTAGAAAGGTTGGAGCTGGGATAGCAGTTTTAGAAAGGTTCGAGCTGGGATGACAGTTTTAGAAAAGTTGGAGCAGGGATGGCAGTTTTAGAAAGGTTGGAGCAGGGATGGCAGTTTTAGAAAGGTTGGAGCTGGGATGGCAGTTTTAGAAAGGTTGGAGCAGGGATGGCAGTTTTAGAAAGGTTGGAGCTGGGATGGCAGTTTTAGAAAGGTTGGAGCAGGGATGGCAGTTTTAGAAAGGTTGGAGCAGGGATGGCAGTTTTAGAAAGGTTGGAGCTGGGATGGCAGTTTTAGAAAAGTTGGAGCAGGGATGGCAGTTTTAAAAAGGTTGGAGCAGGGATGGCAGTTTTAGAAAGGTTGGAGCTGGGATGGCAGTTTTAGAAAGGTTGGAGCTGGGATGGCAGTTTTAGAATTAGAAGGCAATTAACTATAAAATGTCCTATTTTAAGAAGGAAGGCTGAGTGAGGGCATTACATAGGATTGAACAAGGCAACAGAAATGACAGATATATATATATATTCCTCAGCTGGAATGTGCACGTTCTTGAGGCACCAGCTGTACATTATGATTACAAATATGTGCATGTTCTCTGTATAATCCACAACATTGCAAATATAATTGCGCTTTTATACAAGGTGCTTTTTTTTGCCCGCTCACCAGATGTTGCTTGGCAATAAGTATCTTAGCCGGTGCCCCGTTACACTAATTATTCTGACTTCAGAACCGAGCACGAGATTGAGTTATGGTACGGCTGATATTAAAGGAGAATTAATTAGGTGCCCAAATACAATTTTCTGCTGCTCCACAGAAGATATTGACTTAAGTTATCCGTTATCCTACAGAAGAAAAACACGCCACGGCCCCTAAGTACAAAGCAGAGTTTTTTTTATCTTTGTTTCTCTCAAGGGTACATACATGTGGTTACACATACAAAGCAATATATCTCCAACATGGGCCAACAGCAGAAAGTGCAGCCTTGTATAACCAGAATAGACTTATTTCAGGGAATTTTATATCCCTTTATTTCCTCCTCTGTTGTACAAAGCATCTTTATTTTTAACAACACTTAAAAGGATAGCATCATGTCAGGGCCGGAATTAAAGCAGTTTCTGGGTATTTCCTGGGGCTGCATTATGCAACTGAACCTCAACCACAGAAGATCTTGTAACTGTCTCTCCATGACAACCAGTGAAGTAGGAATTCAGGACTCAGAAAATAGATTTAATGGGAGGCAAAATATAAAAAAAAAAAATGTTGTTTGAGGGGAGTGCATTCTATGAGGTGTCAGTGTGCTTTGTGACAATCATAAAGATTGATATCATTAATATTCATTGGTAGGGTACAGAGGCATAACTGGATATTACTGGGCCCCCCAGCAACTTCAATTTAGGGACCCAAAATATTGTTAAGTTGGCCTGTTCTGCCAAGACATATTGACATTGCTCATTAATTAGGGCCTCATAGGGCCCTCTATACAGCTGGGATCCCCTGCAACTGCTTCCTCTGTATTTATGCCCCTGGTGTTGATGTGTAGTGTTTGATCATAGAAGATATGGAAAGACACACAGGCAGTTGGAAATGTAAGCCTCTGCAGCTAAAATATTAGGCTAGGGCCTAATGCACTGGTTCTTTTGCTTTGATAATTGAATAGATACATGGTATTTCTTCAAACTTTCTGATAGTATTGAATGACATTAATCAAATTATCTCCCTTATATCATAATGTACGGTCTAATGTAGTAAAACTTGCAAACAGATCCAGTAACGCATACAAATAAATCTGCATCTGTGTCCTGCCCATGAGCTCTACATATCTGTGTCTTGCCCATTGGTTCTACACATCTGTGTCCTGCCCATCAGCTCTATACATCTATGTCCTGCCCATGAGCTGTACACATGTGTTTCCTGCTCATGAGCTCTACACATCTGTAATATGCCTACAATCTCTACACATGTGTCCTACCCATGAAGTCTATACATCTGTGTCCTGCCCATGAAGTCTACACATCTGCATTCGGTCCACATTTACACATATGTTTCCTGCTCATTAATTCTACACATCTGTATTCTGCCTACAATCTTTACATATCTGTTTCCTGCTCATGAGCTCTACACATATACTACTCTAGTAACTCTACATTATAGGGGGTTATGTAATAAAAGACACAAGAGGTTATTTACCTTTCCCTAGAGCTGAAGTGCTAGAGTACTATGGAACGCAATAGTCCACCCTTCAATGCTCATCTAACATGCACTTGTCCTCTGGGGAATGTTGAAATCCTAGGGCATCTGATGGAAAACCAATGGTTTACTGATAGTTGGTTTAAATGCTGGTGGTGATTGTTGTGTTGTGAAAATCTTTCATTGCAATCAGTTTATTTCCCATATATTGCCCAGTAAATACACAGTATTGCTAGTCCTCCCCATTTCTCCATTAGCAACTTGAATTTGCAGTAAAACAAATCAGTAAGTGAATGAAGAACTACTAAAAGGGTTGAATTGGAAAATCTATGACTATGGTGGGTCTAGAAGGCCCTAATAGGTATTCAGCATAGTTACTAAAATAGAGAGTATTATTCTGCAGAACAATATGATATAGAAACTAACATTTCTTTCCACTTCTTTTGTTTCAGGAGTTGTATTCCCAGTCCTATGATGCTGTAGGCGTCATGTTTGCTTCTATTCCTGGATTTGCCGATTTCTATTCCCAAACCGAAATGAATAACCAGGGTGTTGAATGCCTTCGTTTGCTGAATGAAATCATTGCTGACTTTGACGAGGTAAATTGAATAAATGAATAATGTTAATATCACTATGAAGATTTTCATTCATACAGGTCATGGTATATCTAATATAAGTAATTTAAAAACAACTGGAATATGGACTGAGTATGGCCATGAAGCCATTGAATACTGTTGATGATGGCTGATGGATTATGATACCAAAGTACCATAAATTGGTAAATTTTTCTCATTAGCCATGGAGTCCATGCATTCTTCCATCTTCCATTTAGTCCATGCATTCTTCCAGTAGTAAATACAGCATTAGCAAGTACTGCAATAGGTTTGAGGAAGTTTTGCAACTCTGCTGTGCCCCAAAATGCAGCTGGTGTGTAGGTCAATGGAAATTACCCTTACTACAATTTAATATATAAGGTGTAAAACATTGACTTACAGGACCTGAGTCAAGCAAGAGTTCTCCAAAATTGCAACTGATAGGGTTAGGGATAACCCTAATATATATATTTATGCAGACCAAAAAAACCGCACTCCTAGGACTTGAGTTAGTAGTGAATACAAATAAATGTGTTTTTTTTTCAGCACCACCAGTCCGACCATGTTTTTGGTTACTTTAGGCAGTTACTATAGTGGTTTAGAGTGCACCAGGCCAGACTGGATATATATATATAGATATATAAATATATATATATATCTATAAATAGATATATATATATATATATACTCAGCAAGTCCAGTTGTTTTAGAATTATTTATATTAGAATCATGTTGTGTTTATTTATGTCCTGTAGCATATAACATTACAGTAGAGACTTTGGGGTAAATTTATCAAATAGTGAAGTTCCGCCACTAGAGTGAAATTCTGCCGCCCTCCATTCATTTCTATGGAATTTTGAAAGGCCTATTTATCAATGGGTGAAGTGAAAGTTCACCCTTTGATAAATACGCCTTTAAAAACCCCATTGAAATGAATGGAGAGCGGCGGAATTTCACTCTAGTGGCAGAACTTCCCTCTTAACTTCACTCTTTGATAAATATACCCCAGTATGTTCATTGTATGGGTTTGCTGGGCATTAAGTAGTTTCCACCAATTTCAACCAAAGATTTGGACAATTTGTTAAGCAGCAAACTGTCTACTCATTTGTTTAAGTGACAGTTTCTGCAGGTCCCTCCCATCAATCTAATAAACTCATACTTTGTGTTTTGCAAATAGACATAGACAACTGTTGGACCTGTGGGCTGATGGGTTATGATACCAAAATAGACCCATGTATAGATTTCATTTGAGCAAATTTTTCTCATTAGCCATGGACTACATTAACATTCTTTTACTGGTTGTACAATTTTGGATTCATGGAAATGTAAAGGATGGGCTGAACATTTGCATCAATCTGCATCTTTTATGTATTTAGGGGCAGATTGACTAAGGGTCGAATTCGAAGGTTAAAAAAACCTCGAATTCGACCATCGAATTTTAAGGGAATAAAAATCCTTCGAATTTCGAATATCGAATTTGAAGGATTTTACCGATTTTTTTCGATTTACAAAAGTCAGTGGTCAAAGTGGTCTTCAAAAACATTTGAAAATTCGATCGAATTTCGAATCCTTCATGTGAATTTGATAAATTTGCCCCTTGAATTTTGAGAAAATTGCTGTGCCCTAAAATACAGATGTATTAGAGCAGTGATCCCCAACTTGTGGCTTTCAACCAATATGTTCCTCACCAACCCCTCAGATGCTGATCCCAGTAGCCCTTAAAGTTGGGATTGTCTTGAAGGCATGTTTTAGTTGCATAAAAACCAGGTGTACTGCCAAACAGAGCCTCTTGTAGGCTGCCAGTCCACATGGAAAACACCCTGTACTACACCAGTCCAACCCAACAAAGCCATGAAGCCATTGAACACTATCCCACTGTTGATGATGGCGGATGGATTATAATACCAAAGTACCATAAATTGGTACATTTTTCTCATTAGCCATGGAATCCATGCATTCTTCCATCTTCCATTTAGTCCATGCATTCTTCCCTTCTTAACAATTATTCTGAACAATTGCAGTAAGTACTGCAATAAGTCTGGGGAAGTTTCATAACTCTGCTGTGCCCCAAAATGCAGTTGGTGTGTAGGTTAATGGAAATGACCCTCACTACAATTTCATATATAAGGTGTAAAACATTGACTTACAGGACCTGAGTCAAGCAAGAGTTATTTATGCAGACCAAAAAACTGCACTCCTAGGACTTAAAGAACAAGTAAACCTTTTTTTTTTTCTATCTGTAAATTTGCTCTAAACAGCCCCCCAGATTAATGTACCTTAGTCTCTGCTGCAAGTCTGCTCTGGTTTCTGTGTTATCAGCAGCTTGTTTCACCTTCTTCCTGGTGCAGAGTGAAGCCCAGCCCCTTAGTTTACTGAGCAGTCCATACACTGGTGCACTCAAAACTGTCGTGCTGGTAAAAACTCACACATCCGCAAAACATACCGCACATCCAGGACTCAAATCAAGTGAAAAATAGATATTTATTCTCAACGTTTCGGCATCCTGACTGGAGCCGTCTTCAGGAGAGATAGAGATATATATATATATATATATATATATATATATATATATATATATATACTCAAATTCCCCCAATTGGGCACAACTCTACATAGTAACATAACATAGTAAGTTAGGCTGAAAAAAGACTCACGTCCATCAAGTTCAACCTTTTTAAAAAAAAAATTTATTTTAACAGCCTAACTGCTAGTTGATCCAGAGGAAGGCAAAAAAACCCATCCGAAGCCTCTCCAATTTTCTTCAGAGGGGGAAAATATTCCTTCCTGACTCCAAAAAGGCAATCGGACTAGTCCCTGGATCAACTTGTATAATGAGCTATCTTCCATCTTCCATAACCCTGTATTCCCTCACTTGCTAAACACCATCCAACCCCTTCTTAAAGCTATCTAATGTATCAGTCTGTACAACAGTTTCAGGGAGAGAATTCCACATCTTCACAGCTCTCACTGTAAAAAACCCCTTCCGAATATTTAGGCGGAACCTCTTTTCTTCTAAACGGAACAGGTGACCTTGTGTCATCTGGAAAGACCTACTGGTGAATAAAGCATTAGAGAGATTATTATATGATCCCCTTATATATTTATACATAGTTATCATATCACCCCTCTTCTCCAGTGTGAACATCCCCAATTTGGCCAGTCTTTCCTCATAGCAAAGATTTTCCATACCTTTTACCAGTTTGTTGCCCTTCTCTGTACCCTCTCTAATACAATAATGTCCTGTTTGAGTGAGGGAGACCAAAACTGTACGGCATATTCTAAATGTGGCCTTACAAATGCTCTATAAAGTGGAAGAATGACCCCCTCCTCCCATGACTCTATGCCCCTTTTAATACAGCTCAAGACCTTATTGGCCCTTGATGCTGCTGACTGGCATTGCTTGCTACAGCCAAGTTTATCATCTACAAGGACTCCAAGGTCCTTTTCCATAATGCATTTGCTTAGTGCAGTCAAATTAAGGGTATAAGTGGCTTGAATATTTTATTTTAGGGTATATTTTACATATACCCTAATGTATGTACTGTAGATTGGACAATGAATGGTTGTTTTTTTGTAGACTCCCCCACTTAATGAACGTGTGCAGGAATGTACTTGGGTTCTTATTTTTTTCTATTCTTTCCACTTGATTATCTTTTGGGTCATCAATAATTAAGTTGTAAAATATAAACAGGTTTATGCATAGACCATATAAAAAAGGAAGAGCTTGTCTTTATATTCATTAGCAATTATTTCAGCCAGACTAACCCTGCCGTTTTGAGAGACCCGTATCTCTGCAATTACACCATGTTGCTGGCCTTTTCTTGTAGCAAGAGGTTAATGAACATGTTCCAATCATTGGAGAAGAAATGAAGTAACAGTGAACAAAAAATCCACAGGAATTGCAACGAGCTCATTATATTCCTCTGCTGGTTCATTAGGAACTACAGTGCAGAATAATAATAACCAATTTCTGAACCTTACACTGTCATTTTCTCACTTTGGGTTTTGTCTCGTATGTACAACCGGCCTAATCAATTTGTGATGTTGCATTTAAAAGGAACAATGGGACAAGCTCACAGAGGGAACTGTCACTCACCGGCTATGTGCAACTGATGCTATTTATTGCTATAAAAGGTCATATTTGAGCAATCAATATGGAATGGATTAGCAGCCTTACTGCATTCTACATGATGGTCTTGGTTTTTCATGGCCTTGGAGACTGTGGAATTTTCTACCATCCATGTAATGTGCTTATCACAGCTCCCTGCTTCCCTCAATGACTTTATTTATTAACTGCTTGCTATAATACAGCCATATCCATTTCTTTTACGTTCAACTTCATTATGTTGGCTGTACTTTCTTATTTTCTTGCTTGAATTTATTGAGTTATGTGTTTGAACATTATTAATGGTGGTTCCGAAGCCTCTTGCTATAGTTTATGGCTGCCATACTGAGAATTGTAAATGGCAAAGATGAGACTTTTTCTTATATTCCCTTGACTCAATTTACAATTTCTTTATGGAAAGGGCAGTCCAGAGCCTCTCATTTCTCTCTTGTCTTATGTAGTTTAGTTTACTAGTGTTTGTTTATATAGCCCTAACCCATTTAGCACCTCTCCTGTGAAGCATACAGCCTATCCATATTTCTGTAAATGGAAGATAGCTAAAAATGGAGGAGGAAAAAAAAGATATACAGTACAGTATAAGGAAACACAATGATAGAAATATTGAATAGCCTGCATGCAGGTGTTATACACCAGTGAATCTGGGTTTCTTTGCCATTAAAGGAAAATTTTTACAAATGGTATCAGATAATAGCTCTCTTCCAGCAGAATCCTGCATTGAAATCCGTTTTATATTTAATTTAGAAATGTGACATTTAGCTAGAGATGTTCTTAATTTTCCAGGTGCCCTCAACCATGTGATTGTAGTCTCTCTTTACGGCTGTTCTGCCAATTAGAATGACATCACCCACTTGCTTTCCTCCCCCCCCCACCAGAATTCCATCAGCAGAACAATGGGAAGGTAACAAGATAACTCCCTGATGCTGCATTGCTAAAAATGCTCCCAAGCCCCATCTGAAGGTAGATATCAGAACAGCACTCAATAGTAAAACAGTCCATTTCAGCCAAGTCAAGTCATGAGTTATAGTTTATCATTGTGAAGTTCTGGCTCTTTTGGAAGCTCAGGATCAGGAACAATGCCCTGATATGTCTGCCTACACACCTTAATTACAGCCAAAAAAATACACTTACCTAAGATATAATTTTAAATGGTAGAATGAATTATTTGCAATGTAAACAGTCTAATTTAGTAATAAAAGCTCCACCATAACAGCATCCCTTTAATATGACCCTGTATATGTTGATCTGTGAAACAACCTTATCTGCCCGGATGACTATGACTAATCATAGTTATATCACGCCTTAAGCGTCTCTTCTCCAGGGTGAACAACCCCAACTTGACCAGTCTCACAGGTAACATTTTCCATACCTTTTACCATCTTATTTGCCATTCTCTGACCCTCTCTAATTCAATGTCCAGTTTGAGTACTGGAGACCAAAAGCTGCACAGCATATTCTACATGGGACCTTACCAGCTCTCTCTAATATCTGCCCCTTTTAATACAGCTCAATGCCTTATTTGCCCTTGATGCTGCTGACTGGCATTCCTTGCTAAAGCCAAGTTTATTATCTACAAGGACTCCAAGGTCCTGTTCTATTATGGCTTTGCCTAGTTCAGTGCCATTAAGGATAAAGTGGCTTGCATGATTTTACATACCAGGTGCATGACTTTACTTTTATCAATATTGAATCTCATTTGCCACTTAGCCACCCAGATTTCCAGTTTGTCAAGATCCTGTTGCAAGGACGTCACATCCTTGATGGAATTACTTGGGCTGGATAGTTTTGTGTCATCTGCAAACATTGATACATTACTTACATTAATACCTTTCCCTAAGTCGTTAATGAACAAGTGGGCCTGATACAGAGCCCTGAGGGACCCCACTAAGACCCTTACTCCAAGCAGAGAATGTACCATTAACAACCATCCTCTGTACCCAATCCTGTATCCAGTTTCGTATCCATGTGCAAACAACTTCATTAAGCCCAACAGACCTTAGTTTAGAAGTCATTTGAGGGGGACTGTATCAGACTACCTTGGTGGAAACTCCTTTTTGCCTCCTTAATGCTGCCTCAGCTGCTCAACTAGCTGGCCTACTCCCATCCATCACCAACTATTGTGAACTCAGTGGAATATGATGAACACTAGCTGAGTTATTGAAAGTGCTTTTGAATAAGAATTCTCTAAGGTATTGATCCACAGGCCTTTGACATCATCAGTCCTCCCCTTCATCAGGCAAAGAGACTTGGGCCAACCACTCATATCCTTATATGAACTTCTTGATTGAGGGAGGTCTACTCCAACATTGTAGGGAGACCTACAGCAAGAAGAGGATACCCTCAACATAAGCAACAAAAATAACTTAAAAAACAATATATTGACACTTTTAGCACT
Organism: Xenopus borealis; assembly: GCA_024363595.1. Classification (NCBI taxonomy): domain Eukaryota; kingdom Metazoa; phylum Chordata; class Amphibia; order Anura; family Pipidae; genus Xenopus; species Xenopus borealis. The sequence goes on from CM044441.1 coordinate 149,013,771, forward strand.
CTTAAAGATGCTTAAGGATTTTCCCTTAGCTTAAACAAGCCTAAGCTATGATAAAACTAACTTGGTATATAAGGCCCTTAATAGGCATGCCTCATCAAAGCGGGAGTGCTTAGGGGCAATAGTCACAGATTAGGCATACAGAGTAACTGGTGAATGAAGGTCTTTTAACAACATTTGTCGATAAACTGTACATGGAATCCAGTTGAAGTCAGTAGAAGAGCATAAAAAATAATGTATATGTATCATGTATATATATATATTATTTATTTATTAATCTATTCAGAAATACAGAATAGGAAAACCTCCAAAGGGCGGGCCAAACATTTTATTTTATTGTCACTTAAAGCTATTTAATAACATGGCAGTTATCCTGCAGTCCGTAATATTTCTGTTTTTCCTTTCAGTTACTGGGTGAAGAACGATTCCAGGATATTGAAAAGATCAAAACAATTGGCAGCACTTACATGGCTGTGTCTGGATTATCCCCAGAGAAGCAGGTACCTACCTCTCTATTTGCTACTATCTGTGCCATGTTTTGTATATTTGCTACTAAATATAAAGAACTGAAATAGTCCATGGATACATAAAGATGTTAAATGTGTAATATGGTTTCCAGCCACAATGGTTTTAAGATCCCTCGCAAACCCTTCTAACTGGTTGACCTTCCAATATCTCTCAGTCTTATCCCTTTCACTAATCTGTGCCAAATAGTGTCAGAAATCTGCAAATGAGACATTAAGGTGATACTTTAATGGGAAACTGGAAAATAGATTTTGCAAAGCTGCCAAACTTGACATGATATACAAAGTGATAGTTTTGTGTTTCAATTTGAGCCACACAGTTTGGGTCTCTTTTTGTTTCATGCACCTTGTAAAACCTTGGCTGATTGGTATTGTATGTGTGCTGGTCCAGAAGTAGAATTCTCCTGAAGTGTGGTGATATTTCATCCAAACCTTTTCTCCTTTCAATAATCTGTACATTATGTAGAGTGTTGTACATATTTTTATGGATGTTTACATGTACAAGCCGTAGGCATGCATGCAAATACATTTTATAGGCCTGAATAAATACCAAGGGTTCTTGCTGTTGTGGTACAAAATTTGACTTTCCCTCCATAGGAAGTTATATAGCGCTGCCTTTCCCACTGCCCTGCTGCCCACATTTTTACCTTGTTTGCTGTTTTTCCCTTGCATTCATTTGTTTACCCTTGGAAATGTGGAACTTATGCAGCCACTTCAACCTTTCTTCATTTCAACCTACTTGGATGGATTCTGTTCTCAAGCTAGCCTTGGTCATTAGTACCCTGGCCTTGCGAGCAGAGCCACCTGTCTGACCGTAAGAGCAGTTTTCTGTGCTGTGGAATGATATCTATATGCTCTTCCACAAGTAAATCCCTTGTATTATATACAGCTGACACATTATGTTGAACAATGATCAGTCCTATCTTCTTCTTCCAGTAGAACATTAGTTGTGTCCTTACGCAGGTGCCTAGGTATATATTACCAGTTTTATGAAACACTGGTGGGTTTTATTTTAAACATTAACAATGTATTAAATAAAATGTGCATCTCTATCCTCAGATGCTTTTTGGCTACCACCACAGTAATACCACTACTTATTGTTGGAGTTCAGTGCATACAGCTCAGCCAATCTTGTGTTCCTAGAACTCCTACTCTTGGGATCCTTTAGGATAACTCAGGACCATGGCACAGAGTCCCCACTAAGCAACCACTACTCTCCTGCCATCATGCTGTTTTTCCTTTAACAGTGTTCTTCCCATCAATTTAGATATGTGTAGGTGTTCATGAAGCTCAAATGGACAGTATTAATGCTTTAGACAAACGGTCTATGGTGGGGCCTTAAACAGTGTTGGGTGGAGGGCCTCAGCCTCAAAGACAGGTAGGATAATATTTAGGGAAAATGCCTATCTACTCTTCTGGATACACCTGAGGGTACTAGGGTACTAGGATTGAATTACAAGGGTTGAACACCAATTTACTGTCATATATATTCTTATAATACACAAAAGCCGTAAATATCTTGTAAATTATATCCTTATAAACGGTGAGATCTGATGTCATCCGTTATAAAAGTGAGTTCTGATGTCATTTCTGTCACATGACTCACTGAAACTTGTGTATTATAATAAATAAAGTACCCCCAGTTGCAAAATATGAGGATATAAAAACACTCGGCCTTCGGCCTCGTGTTTTTATATGGTCATGAAACTCCTCGGTAACTTATAATATCCTTATATTTTACAAGAGGGGGTACTTTATTCACTATATAACCAACCAATTATCCTCCATATCTTGTATGAGCTAAGGGGGCTCCTGAACAAGGATTTGTCCTCCAAGGGGGGGCTTGACCCAAAAAGATCAAACAACCCCACTGTTGTAGCTCAACAGAAGCGTCTTCACAGCTAGGTCAAGTTATTATGGGTGACTTCAATTATCCGGACATTGACTGGGTTAATGGGATTGCCAAGACAGATAAAGCTAGTAGGTTTGTAAATATGCTAAATGACAACTTTGTATCCCAGCTCATTCAAGAACCCATTAGGAATAACTCTCTTTTATATCTTGTAATAACTAATAATACTGAACTCATCTCAATAATTTGTGTGGGTGATCATTTAGGGAATAGTGATCATAACATGGTCTCCTTTCAGATTCTGTTACAGAGGCAATTCTATAAGGGATTAACTAAAACACTGAATTTCAGGTGTGCAAACATTGACAGTATACGGGCATCTCTGCAACATATTAAGTGGGAAATGCTTTTTACAGGGTTAAACACTGAACATAAATGGGCAGTCTTTAAAATGCTGCTTAATAAATATACATGTAAGCAAGGAACGTTGTTACAAAGCAAAACCTTTTTGGTTCAATAAGTGTTGGTGTTGAGGTGGGTAAGAAAAGATGTGCTTTTATGGCTTTCAAGTTAGCTGGGAAAGCCTAATCATTTATAAGGATCATACAAAAAAGCTAAAATCTATATGGAAAAGGATATAGCAGTAAGCAGTAAAAAGAATACAAAATTATAACAAAAATTATAACAGGAAGGGGTAGAACCTTTATTATCAGAGGGGGTCAGCTGGAGAACAAGCAAAAAGCTCAGATTCTGAATGCATACTTTTCATCTGTCTACACAAATGAGGAACCAGCTAATGAAGGTTTACTTATTTATAGTCCCAATTCTAATAATACATCTAATGATGCATGATTCACACATGATGAAATTCAAAAGAGACTAGAACATGTTAAGATAAACAAAGGTCCAGGGCCAGATGGGATTCATCCCAGGGTACTTAGCGAGCTTAGCTCTGTGATTGCCAAACCTCTCTACTTAATTTTTCAGGAATCATTGAGGTCTGGCATGGTGCCGAGAGACTGGTGAATTGCTAATGTGGTGCCGCTATTCAAAAAAGGATCCCGATCTCAGCCTCAAAACTATAGGCCAGTTAGTCTGATGTTGGTGGTAGGAAAGCTTTTCGAAGGATTAATAAAGGCTAGGATACTGGACTTCATAGCAAATAACAATACTATGAGTTTGAGCCAGCATGTTTTTATGCATAATAGATCTTGCCAGACTAACTTGATTTCTTTTTATGAGAAGTTAAGCAGGGACCTCGATTCTGGGATGGCTGTGGATGTGATTTACTGAGACTTTGCTAAAGCATTTGATACAGTGCCACACAGAAGGTTACTGATTAAATTAAGGAATGTTGGTCTGGAACATAGTTTTTGTACCTGGATAGAGAACTGGCTAAAAGATAGACTACAAATAGTGGTGGTATATGGAACATTTTCTGATTGGACCAGTGTTGTTAGTGGGGTACCGCAGGGCTCTGTACTGGGTCCCTTGCTTTTCAACTTGTTTATTAATTACCTGGATGTGGGCATTGAAAGTACTGTTTGTATTTTTGCAGATGATACTAAATTGTGCAGAACTATAGGTTCCATGCAGGATGCTGCCACTTTGCACAGTAATTTGTCTAAGTTGGGAAACTGGGCAGAAAACTGGAAAATGAGGTTCAGTGTTGATAAATGCAGGTTATGCATTTTGGCAAAAATAATATAAATGCAAGATATACACTAAATGGCAGTGTGTTGGGGGTTTCCTTAAATAAGAAGGATCTTGGGGTTTTTATAGATACCAAGTTGTCTAATTCTGGGCAGTGTCATTCTGTAGCTACTAAAGCAAATAAAGTTCTGTCCTGCATAAAAAAGGGCATAAACTCAAGGGATGAAAACATAATTATACCACTTTATAGATCCCTAGTAAGGCCTCATCTGGAGTATGCAGTGCAGTTTTGGACTCCAGTCCTTAGGAGGGATATAAATGAGCTGGAGAGAGTACAGAGACTAAGTGCAACTAAACTGGTTAGAGGGATGAGGGAAGACTGAAATTATGAGGGTAGACTGTTCAAGTTGGGGTTGTTTTCTCTGGAAAAAAGGGGTTTGCGATGGGACATGATTACACTTTACAAATACATTAGAGGACATTATAGACAAATATCAGGGGACCTTTTTACCCATAAAGAGAATCACCACAGGCCTCCCCTTCAGACTAGAAGAAAAGGACTTTCATTTAAAGGAACAGAGTAGGTGGTTCTTCACAGTGAGGACAGTGAGGTTGTGGAATGCACTGCCGGGTGATGTTGTGATGCTCATTCTGTTGATGCTTTTAAAAGGGGCTTGGATGATTTTTTTGGACAGGCATAATATCAAAAGCTATTTTAATAATAAACTCTACAGTTAGTATAGCTATGGGCATATATGGTTTGTGTGAAAGAGTGGAGGGGTGTGTGTGTGTGTGTGTATGCTGGGTTTTAATTTGTAGGGGTTGAACTTGATGGACATTGTCTTGTTTCAACCCAATTGAACTATGTAACTATGTAACATATACATGAACTTTATGTCTTGCAACAGCAAATATTCATATATATATATATTCATACAATTTAGAAATATATGTTTAGTGATGGTTTTTGGTCTTTATTTTATCTTACTTTATATAAACATCATTTTTATTTCATTTACTTGTTTAACAATCTCATCCAAATCAGTTTCTAATCAAGGAACATCTGGGTGTGCATATGACAAGATATAAAAATAAACACAATTTTGCTGTTGCAGGGAAATTGCACTCTCCATAGCTTTGTTTATGTAATATTTATGAAACTAAGCATTATATTTGCTTAGGCTAATATACGCACACAGTGCAAGATTAGAATGGATGGATCTAACTATATTTAGCCAGAATAAACTGCAAGATAGTTAATCATAGAATCCTATGTTATCTGCTGCCAATGAATTACATAAGACTTGAAAATAAATTAATATTCACAAATCCCATTGTAATTAGAGTTACCACCACCCCTGGTCAAACTGGACACATGGAATCTATACGCCAGTTAATTTTCAACTTAAAGGCTGGAAGCATTGTTTTCGCTAACAAACAGCAACATAGACATTATATTTCTAGAGGGGTAGATTGAAATCCATATTTGTAATAATTTTGCACCCCAATACACAAATCTGTTTTTTTCTGTCTATCATCTAGCAATGTGAAGACAAATGGGGGCATTTGTGTGCGGTGGCTGACTTCTCCATAGCACTCAATGAAAGTATACAAGAGATCAACAAGCATTCCTTCAACAACTTTGAATTACGCATTGGTAAGCACCTCCGAGTATTTCTGAAATATAGCCATTCATTTGTATGAACCAGTGATCCCCAACCAGTGGCTCTGAAGCAACATGTTGCTCACCAACCCCTTGGAAGTTGCTCTCAGGAGCCTCAAAACAGGTGCTTATTTTTTTAATTCCAGGCTTGGAGGCAAGTTTTGGTTACATAAAAAACAGGTATTCTGCCAAGCTGAGCCTCCTGTAGGCTACCAGTCCCCATAGGGGCTACCAAATGGTCAATCACAGCCCTTAGATAAGACCCCCAGGAAATTTTCATGCTTGTGTTGCTCCCCAACTCTTTTTACATTTGAATGTGGCTAACAGGTAAAAAATGTTGAGGATCCCTGATATAAGCAATGCTATCTTAAAATTGTGATGAATGATAATAAAACTAATTATAGCTCAATAAGAAGCTGAGGGGGCCAAATGTTAGCATCCTTTCTTACGATTGAGGTCTCCACTCACTCAGGTGGCGAAGGGCCAAACCTGCTCTTGGATAGTGCACCTTAATCTAGGCAAATTACAAATATTTAAAATATTGTACTTTAGCTTTACTCCTAAGTTTCCTCAGCTGTAACCACTCACTCCCTGGTCCCTACTCACACGACAAACTGCTCACTCCTTGTCCAACCCCTCATTCATTCATTCACTCCTTTTACATTCATAATGGAATCCCAACCTTAGTGAATGCAATTCCTGTTATTCTTCACATTTCTTTTATTTAGAGTATTTCCAATCAGGTACCTCCAGTTCTCTTCACCCCCCATC
>CM044441.1:149020284-149034172 GCA_024363595.1 Xenopus borealis
AGTTGGAAAAATGTTATACTTGTTTGCCATGCTATTTCTAAATCAGACCCTGTATGTTTGCTGCAACACTTTATTAAAGGCAATAATGGCAGGGGGGATAGTTCTTGTTTCACCTACCTTATTCTTGCATTAGATGTCCAAAATTGCTCAACTACCAGGTTGTGTAAACCAGTTGGCCCCTATCTGCAATAGGATAAACTGCCTCCATGCAGTTTCTTATACGTTCCAGAAAACATACATTTCTAAGGCACAAAATAGCCATTGTATACTCTGGATAAACACCATTTCAATTAGCAATTATAAGCCTCAGTTTTGATCAGGAGCTACATAGCAAAGCTACCTAGAGGTATTTTTATGCAACTCAGAAGCTTTGAAGTCCACCATAAGATGACTTGCCACTTGCTTCTCACAACTGCTATATTTTATTAGTTCTAACCCCAACTACTTTTGCTTCCTTTCAGGTATCAGTCATGGGTCAGTAGTTGCTGGTGTGATTGGGGCTAAAAAGCCTCAGTATGACATCTGGGGGAAAACAGTCAACTTAGCTAGTAGAATGGACAGCACGGGAGTTAGCGGCAGGATCCAAGTGCCTGAAGACACCTATCTCATTCTAAAAGAACGAGGCTTTGCCTTTGAATATCGAGGAGAGATCTATGTGAAAGGCATCAGCGAGCAGGAAGGAAAGATCAAGACGTATTTTCTTCTAGGAAGAGTACAGCCAAATCCTTTGATATTACAGCCAAGAAAACTAACTGGGCAATATTCCTTAGCAGCCGTTGTCTTAGGACTTGTACAGTCTCTTAATAGACAGAAACAAAAGCAAATCCTAAATGAGAATAACAACTCGGGTATCATGAAAGGACATTACAACCGACGGACATTACTGACCTCTGGCGGGTCAGAGGTCGTTACCCAGACAGAGGGAGCTGACAAGTCCGAACTGCCATAAAAATAAATGTTTTTTTCTTCTGTTCTTTTGGGTTCATTTTTTGTATTTCTTTTATATATAAATACACAAATAAAAAATGTATAATTTTTTTACAAAAGGTATTATTTTTGCTTTCTTGAAGAGGACCTATGGGAACATATTGTTTGAATGCATATATCATAGAAATATCATTTCTGCACTCAGCTGCCCCCATATGACTTTATGCATGTTCCCTTGACACAGACAGGTAATCATGACTGCTACAGCACATCTATTAAAATCATTGTCACTTGAACTCTTCCAAAAACATTCCCTGCCTAGTCTCAGTCTTCCTCCTGAAGGATTGGCATTGATTATTTCATATGTGCTATGGGTATGGCTGGTTAAAGACCAAGAGTCTATACTTCTAAATTCTTCAATCTGGACAGGGCATTAGGGTGCTGAGACACCAAGGAGATAATGAATGTTTTTTTTTATAATATGGAGTTGACACAAATATTTAAACCAAGGTATTAAGATTGAGATCCAGTCCAGAGGTTATGCTGAGTGCCAAAAGGAAAATGTATTTGTATTTACATTTCAGAACTCTCAATAGAAGGGAATCTACCATATTTTATATCCTTACTTTTAGGGACAAATGTATTGTATGTTGTAGATCGAACTGGGGAATCCAGACATATTCTACAATCTAATTTGTGATTCAACAAAGCCAATAACCTTGGCCAGTCATCTAAATGTGTTTCAGTTCATTGAGCAGAGTAACACCATTCTATTTAATGGGGTGTTAGTGTTCCGTGCTGCTCGGTAGCCATACTGAGCTCTATCACCCACTGGAATCCTCACACCCTGATGTATGGACAGTTGCATGCTTGAAAATATGATTTCAAGATGTATATAAACTGTTAAATTCAGAAGTATTACTAACTTTCTTTGACCATTGATAAATCAGCCCCATAGTTACCCATAATGAAGGGGCTGATATAACAACATGGGTGCTAAACTGCACCATTATAGTTACACATAACACTTTCGCCATACTTGCACCCAATATCATGCGAAAATATATTTAGTACGATATTATCCATGCATCTTAAGTCTGAGAAACTAGGCCACTTTGCCAATTCAAGATGCATTTTATAGTTATGTTTCTGTCAGTGTCAGATGGAAGATTTACAGAGCACTTTAATTGGTGGAAAAATCCATTTTGAGGGGAATGACATGATTCTTTTTGGTTAAAGTCTTCTGCCCCTGTTTCAAATGTGGCAAAAATTTTGGTCAGCATTTGAGAAAGTGTGTCGACTCCATAATTAGTCCTAATTCTGAAGCTTCTTAACCAAGACTGTAACTATACGCAAGCTCTGGGGACTATAGAGACACCAATAAATAGAGTTTGAATGGGAATACCCATTTTATACTGTAGGTTCTTTTTATGTCAGGAGCCTGCTCTGTGTTTATGTTAATATAAGTAGCCGGCATATTCCAAGTAGTATAAAGAAATTCATTTCAGCTTGGAATGCAAAAGCATGATGTTTGACTCAGGGATGTTTGTGTGACTTATGTTGCTCCGAACTCATTACTATAGTGACTTAGAGAGGCTGCTGACACTATTTTATATTTTCATAGTCTTATTTAATTTTAACCAGGGTTTTGAGCAATGGAATATTTTTAATGCATAACGTTGTGCTTGGCCCTTACATTCCTCTGCATTAGGTTTGTTTTGTTTGCTTATAGATTGCCTACAGCTTTTCCTTTGATAAAGAGGACAATATTAGCGAATTATGAGCAAAGAACTTTCTTTCTCTACGTGTTTACATTTCACATTTACCTGTTGGACTTTTGGGAGATTTCTATCCCGAAGTTTTATCAATTACAGAACCCAGTCACCATCACAATGGTCTCCATTCCTTTCATAATATATTGACTGTGGTCTGGTGGTTGGATCATGTTTGGCTTTTTTCTTTTAATTCTGTCTGTCCCTGATGGTGATTGTGCTGTCAACTTGCTTTCCCAATCATTGGCTCTTGGTTTCTATCAGAGGCAAATGGAATGAGCTTTTTTCTTTATCTTGGGGCAATATGTTAGGGATCATTATAAAAATATTAATAAAACAAGAACTGTCAGGAAAAAAAACAATAAAGTCTATTTTTGAAAATGGCATACATTTCTACTTCAAGGTAATGTGTAGTTTTATTTAGCCCTGAGTTTTTTTTTTAGCTTGTCAAACCAGTAAATCCCCTTGGGTCTACATGTAATAAATTTATGTCCATGTCCTTCTTTTCTCATTCCTGTGGATCCTATCCAAAACAAAACAAAAACAAAATGCCACAGGCTTACATATAATGAACTGTCTCTATCTCTTTTGCCTCTGGTTTCGACACATTAGAGGATGTTCATTCGTATCTTCCCAATGACACTTTAAAACCTAATAATGAAAAAAAACAAAGCTTCTAGTGGAGAATTGCCTCCTTTTTATGTGTGCAGTCAGTTCAAGGAATAGAATATAGGTGATGTCATTAAGACTATGGATAATATATGGATAATATATGGATAATATAGCAGCGCTATGGGTAAAATGAATGGACTGGGCAGTGCAAATGACACTGAAGGTTCCTTTCCTAATTTACATGTTCAGCTGATGAACACTATTGACTAATTGAGATAATTGGAATACTGGTAAATAACTGAAATAGTAATAAAACAAGGCAACGGATGAGATTTTAATGCATATCAAAGAAATATACAAGTTAATGCAGACACTCACATATAACTGGGACAGTGAAAGGATGGATCCAAAAAAGAGGAGATTCCTTTTGCTACATAACATAGATCACATTTTCAGTTGACCCACCAGCAGCTTTGAGATAGTCCAAAATACTGTAAATACCATAACCTAGAACACTTCATGCATTTGAATGGAATTTGAATGCTAGATTCACATTAGTGGGTGCCTTGGAAGAGTCTTGGAAGAGCCTCAGAATCAATGTACTATTCTCACATATTCCAAAATCAAGTCTGTCTCCTGTGATTGTGCTTATGAGATCTCGTCTTTAGATACCATAGAATAGTTAAATGAGGTCAGATGAATTGACAATGACGAGCCTAGTGCCTTTAAGCAGAAAGGACACAGAGAGTGAGAAGCATTTATTGGTGTTTTATTTCCTTCCTCTGTGCCTGTCCCGGGGGGAATTAGCACTGGTTTGTTCTCCTGCTTTAAGATATCTTATCTTTTGTCCAATTCTGCTAAACCTAGTCCTTCCTCCTTCCATTGTTTTCTATTAAAATCCAAACCACCTTGCAGAGGATATAAAGATCCTGCATTCTTTTCTCTCTAGTGCACACAAACCTACATTTATATTAGGAGCACCCCAATGGAAGAATGAAATTCTCAATGTACTGTACTGTAAAGTGCTAAATTGATTGTTGGAGGGAACAAATGTAGTTATACCTGAAAATAGTGTGAATAATTGTCTAGAATAGTTTAAAGGAAATAGCAAATGGGTACCAAGCTTCATTTTGATATTATTTCACATACCCCTATGACTTTAAACACCACTTGAATGTCCAATCTTGGGACAAGGTCCCAGTTGAGGGTCCAACCTTTGATCAGGGCTCCCCATTAGCTCTTGAAATACATACAATATTACTGTATCAGGAAATAAATGATTGCTTCAATAATAGCTAGGGCAGCAAATACATATTTACCGAAAATGTCTCCCTTGAAGTGGCCATCAAGCTGGACTTTCAGATACATCTAGTAGAGCAACCAGCTATTCTTACCAATTCTCATTTTAGTCCATGCCCACTGACATTGCTTCTGAATTAAGTAATCCTTTCTGTGTAATTCTTTCCATCTAATGTATAATGCCATGAAACATGGGATGTGGTCAGGGTTGTATTTAACGCACCCCAAGCACTGGACCTTACACTTCCGAGAAAACGTTACTTCCAGTGTTCCCACGCTGGGTCCTGTACCCCTCAGCCTTTAGCTGTAAGTCTCTGCAATGGCTGGGGGATTTTTTTATTTTATTATGAAATAAAAATCAAATATATAGGCACCCAAGGGCCACCACGCAAAAGCTGCCTGTATATAAATATGACCCTGGATATGGTGTGGATAGAAAAATACCCAGAAGAATGCTGGTAAATAAACATCACAACGGCACATGTGAACTCAAAAATAAAATTGAGAAGATTTTTTTTTTTAGAAACCAGCATCGAACACGGTAAACTCCCAAATGGCTTGATTCACTGCCTCTTTATTTTGTTCCACTTGAACTTCATCTTTTACTGTGACATTTTTGTGTTGCTGCTGTTGACAACATTCCGGCCAAGCGCCCCCAGAGCAGAGAATTCTGCAAAGAACAATAACGCCAGACATTTAACAGAAGGGCAATAAAATGCATTATGTTACATTTACAACGTCATGCCCATTTGTTTTCATTGCACAAATTTCCCTGTGCTGTTTTTTCCCAGCTGCTTCCAACAGTGCTACATGGACAAAAGTTATGGCTGTGTGAGGCTGGATAGAGTTGCTAGTAAAATAGTGTCCCACAGAGCTGACTGTCATGGAGATTGTAGTCTGGCCCTTTGCATTTTATTGCATTGCTAATGTTTTTTTTTTTTTTTGCATTGCTAATGGCTGTTTTTTTGTATGGTGGCCTTTTGACATTGATTACAAAAGCACTGGGTTCAAATGTTTTAAACAGAAGAAGATAAAAGGATGGTTACACAGGGGGTGTATTGTTTCCCTGTGGGATTATTAGATGTGTCTTTTAACTCTGGATTAGACCTGGTGAGATTTAATAGGGTATCTTTGCATGTAATTAGTGCCAACAATATATATAATATACATAATATATATATATATATACACATAAATTAAGAGCTGAATGTACTGTAATGTTCTTCATACTTTGTTTTCCAAAGCTTTAGTTACATGTAAGATCTAATACAGTCCCCCATTCTACACAGACTTCAAGTGCCCGCTTTCCTTATCACTTGAGATAACCTTCCTATAGGGTTATGATTGCCCTATAAGGGTGTGATCTGTTCTAAAGGGAATGTTTTCTGATGTTAATGAGATGCTGGTAGTTGGAAATACCAGGAAACTTTGCTCCTACCCTTAGGGTGGTGACACATGGGGAGAATCTTCACTACTGCGGGCCACTGATCTCCCCAAATGCATTCGCCGGTGGGATGGCATATGTATTGCTTCAGTATTCTGAAGTCAACCGAAGTTTTTTGCATGAGGCAACTGCGGTTGAAAACTTAGGTATATGTATGCCATCATTCCAGCAGGAAGACATTTGGGGTGATTAGACACCTGCAGTAGAGAAGATTTGTTGCTTGGCGACTAATCTCCTTGTGTGTCACCATCCTAACAGAGTTAGACTGGGGAGTGCTAGACCCACCCCCTCTTGGGCCTCCTCAACTCACCCACTGCTGGCCTCCTCCCAACACACACACCTTATAATTACTTTTACCAAAATTGGAAGAGGGAATGCAGCAAGGGAGTGACAGGGGGAGGGTAGGTGGGTACCGGATCTGGGTAGCCAGAGGCCAATGGATTTTATTTTCCAGTGTCCAGTAAGCCCAGTCTGACCCTGATCCTTTACATAGAAGCATAATAAAATTATCCTAATATAGACAATCCTTTGTACTAAGCACAACCCAATATTTAAGAGGTCCCAATGTTTATTCATAGCCTGTACAGAGACACATATATTTAACTAGGTAGTCCTTTGTATTCTCCTATAATAAACACAATATAATAAACACAATGCTACAGGAACAGCTCATAGCCTAGTCCAGCATTACGGCATTTCATCAGTAGGAACACAGCAACCTATCTAATACCATTACATTGAGTTTACTAAACATCTCATGCGTCTAGAGGACTCTGCCCACTACTTGTCACCCCAATCACCCCCACCACCAAATCACCCCAGGATCTTAATAATAACCCCTCTGTCTGCTAATAGGCTTTTATCAATGAGAATAAAGTTGAGGTAAGGAACTTGATCATGGGCCAACGTACAATATAAGAATAAATCTTAAAAGCTACATAGGCTTCTTCTGTATCATTACCAAACAGCACATTATGCAACCTATCACTCCCTGAATTTTATCTCTGTGTGTTGTAAAAGCGTCAGTGGTTGTTGTTTTCATTGGGATGCTATTCCTAACAAAAGAAACCCCCACTGGTCTGTACAACTCTACACTATTGGGATTGTGTCCTACTGTACAGTTAATTGCCTGGAACTGAAGTTGACTGTTTTTATGACCCTGTAAACCCAAGTTTCCTTTTCAAAATATCTAATGTATAATATATTTAGCAGTGGCCTCCCAGCATGTGAAAGAGATCACTAGAATATTCCTGTAAAAACAATGCCACCAGGAGGTTGGAGCATCTGGAGATCCTATCTATATTGTGCTTCTGCTGCCAGCCTTATGTTAAAACTGATCATTATGGATTCATTTAAGAATCTGGTTCATTAATTAAATGAAGAATTGCTTTGGAAATATTTGCTGTAACCTGATCTTTCTTCTGCAATTCACCATAATTGTTCTTCTTGTCTTCTTCTCTGAGGACCCAGGTGCAGCCTAGGAACCATCTCTACTACAGGTATGATATCCATTATCCGGAAACCTGTTGTCCAGAAAGCTCTGAAATCCAGCATGGCCATCTCCGATAGACTCCATTTTATCAAAAAAATCCAATTTTTTTAAAATTATTTACTTTTTCTGTGTAATACTAAAACAGCAGATTGTACTTGAACCAAACTAACTTTATTATTTTCTAATAGACTTAAGTTGTTACGATTCAAATGACATTATCCATAAAACCACAGGTCCCAAGCTTTCTTCATAACAGGTCCCATACAAGTAGTAATTCTGTGCCTCTTTTTCCAATTCCAATGATCTATTTTTTATAATAGAAAAATAAGAAAAGATACAAACAATTGTAGGAGTAACTTGCACAGCATAAGGTGTGTTTCTAGCCAAGTTGTATGTAAATTTTAACAAACTGTGTTATAATTGCCTGACTGGGCCAAATTCATGTTTATACAAGTAGATATAGGTTGTGGCACCAAAGGGCTCATTTACAAAAAGGTGGACGTAAATGTTTCTCTTATTGATGTCAAGGTACTTTCATTCAAAAACACTCCTGCATAGTTGCAATAGGTGCAGGGCCGGTCGTACCAAGTCCGGGGCCCAGTTGGAACCATTTTGGTGGGGCCCCCTAGAAGGAACTTTATTGTCTGTTGAAGTGTCACAGAGCTGGATGGGCAAATTGTGCCTGCTTTCACCTCTGTACAAGTGACGGCTGCCAGTTGGGGATGGGGGCACAGTAAACTGTGTGTACGCAGCCCCATGGATTATATATACAACATTAATGCATTTCACTTGTTACTCAGTTTTACTTCTATCGAGTTCAACTGCCATATTTCACCCCAACTATCACCTCTGCCATTTGATCACTCACCTTTACTCATTTATTTGGTGTTTTACAAATGCATTTTCTTTCCCTTTATGTAACTCCCACTCTTTCTTACTTTTGCCATAACAGTCTCTTACCTCCCACTTTGTACCTATTTTGTCCAATAATTGTTTTCTTCTTTTTTCCTCTTGCCAGTCTCCTACCAATTTACTATGGGGCTGAGCTGTTCTGGTATGGGGACAAGCTGGGCCATTCGGGTTTGGGGGTGGGCTGGTTGAATTGGGTTTGGGGGCGGGCTGGGCCAATCAGAATAGGAATCAGAATAGGAATCAGAGCTCGCAATGGAGCGGGGCCCCCATAAGCGCAGGGCCAAATTGGGCCAATGTGCTTAAAGGAAACCTGTCATGATTGAGTTAACACTAGGAAGGAAATAAAACTTTTAAAACAAACCACATACCCCTATTTATTATGCTCAAATCTCACTAATTATCAATTTATAACTACTTTTCAAATGTCCATGAGACACTAACTGAAGCCCTGACTTTCCAGAAAGTCAGGAGAGCAAAGCATCATGGGTAGAATCAGTCCTGCAGACTCCTCTCACGATATCACCAGTTTGTGCAGTTGTCAGTGGCAGGAGTAGCCCACACAATCTGAATAGAACAGTAGAAGGTGTTTCAAATAATCCTCATAGAATATCAAGTCCTGGTGTGACATGAGTTATACAGAGCTTGTCTATCATAGAGTATACTCTGACTAAGCATGAATGAGATTTGGCAGTTTGGCACAGCCCACACACGGAAAACAAAGGGGTGTTTAAATATGGCAGCGCCTATGAAGCCCTTTTTACATGGAGGATATTTTCTAATCCGTTTCAGATATAGACAAAAACAGCTGACTAAAGGGTTTAACTAAGGATGGAAAATAAATATTTTACTCATGTCTCAAGGTGACAGGTCCTCTTTAAGACCAGCACTGAATAGGTGCCATTGTATCTTCTGCGTATGTTGATTCTGTGGATCCCTGAGATACCTCCAGGGTGAAAGTGGTCATTTCCAGGCTTCCCACAGTTCACTTTGCCATAAATGAGCCCTAATATAATAGACATAACTCTGGGGAGCACATTTTAATTAGTGCCAGTAGTAGAAAAAGTACTAAACTGCCAAATCAGGCATAATAAAGCATTTATTAATTTACCCCACAACATCGAGAAGGAGTGCAATTATTGAGTGTTTTTACATTCTGCGCAGGGCCCCCATTAGAAATCACGGGTCCTCGTCCAACAAAATTTGTGGGGTCCCCTGGGCCCCGCCCACCCAGGCCCCCAAGCCCCACCCTAGATCTTGCCCACACCACACCGCAGTTAAAAGACCACACAGACATTAGCACTAAAACAGGTAACCCCACACACACGTTAGAAAAAGCTATGGATGGTCAGGGCTCCATATAAGTTATAAAAAACTGTGGCCCCAGTGCCCCCCCATAAAAGTTTTTTTTTAAAATTGGTGGTCAGGGCTCCCCTAAAAGTTAAAAAAAATATTTGGTGACAGGGCTCCCCTATAAGTTAAAAAAAACATTGTTGCCAGGGCCCCCCTTACAAGTATAACCTTCATTTTGTTACTGTCTCTTTAAATAGCAATTAACCCATGGCAATCCAGGGGCTCTGAGTCCCTCTTGCATATGAAAAGTACTGGGAACTGAGGTTTACAGTGCAGTGCCTCCACCTAGGGATCACAAAGGGGCACAACTCAGGCGGGTTCCACTAGGAATAATAAAACAAGCACAGTTTGCAATTGAAACAAATGTAAACTTTATATAACCTGTAGTAAAAGAACTTTGGCAAACTAATACACCATGCATTCCTACACTGGGGACACTACTTAAATCACTATTAGGCACTTAACTTGTTGCTCCAACACAGTTCTTTTTATTATCAAAGTCCCAATCCTCCGGACGGGGTTAATAACCACACATTTTAGTTCAATTGTAATGTCCCTTCCCCAGAGCTCTTATACCCCAGGTAGCGCTACCTTTCCCAAAAGTACCTCAATCTTTTGAACTTAGTAGCCGCTCCCACGTAGCAGGTTAATACACAAGACCTGTCTTCAAATTGGGGCCCCATGCTTGTATTCTTGCCAGTATCCTCCCTTGGGTGTCTCACCCACCAGGGTTCTCTCAGAGGCAGTCACACTGGAGATTACAGGCAGCTCTTCAGCAGGATCAGTTTCACCAGTGGTTCCTTTCACCTCCTGAGTCTCTAGCAGCTTGGCAGGGAACAGGATGTGCTCCCTCTGTGCTTCCACAGATACAGCAGCTTCTCTGCACTTGACAGTCTCACACCAACTGTTGCTGGCCCTGTTCAGCTCTGCTGGAAACCATGTACATTTGGCTCCAAATTCAGGCACACCCTCTCCTAAGGACGCACTGGGATGCCCAGCCAAAAGGATGGCTCTTCAGCCTGTAACTGGGCAGGATGATTTCACTGGCAAAAAAACAGGAGAAGGATTTCTCTGGTCCTCAACACAAGTTAAAAAAAATGGTGGCCCCCAGAGAATATCTTTTTTTAAAACATTGGTGACTGGGCCCTATAGGGTATTAAAATAATACATTGGTGACGGGATTAAAAAATACACACATTAGTGTTCAGTAGAATTGAACTTGTGGCTTCAGGAATTCCACGTCTTCACCTTTCGTGACCTTGGGTCTTTTCGACACTTCGGGACCTCCGTTTTGGCTGTTTTCGTGACTTCCGGTCTTTTCTCTGCTTCAAGACATAAACTTCAGCTATTCAGATCTTTCCGCCTTTTCAGGACTTCAACTTCGGCTGTTTTCGTGACTTCGGGTCTTTTTGTTGCTTCGGCACTTTGGCTGTTCGTGACTTCAGGAGAGATGAAGCTGCGCAGCTTTGGTGCTGTGAATGGGGACCCGGCTATTTTGAAAAGTGTAGCACAGCCGGCCCCCCTTCAGGAGCAGTACAACAGTACCCTCTGATGGCAGCCCTGAATATATGTATGGGTTCTATTATCTGGGAAGCTCTGAATTGTATAAACAAAACAGGCGGGCACCTTAAGTTTTTGAAGGCACTTAGGTGCTGATCTCTCCCAGGTTGGGTCCCTCCATATCTCCATTGGTTTCAGGTGTGGTTGCCCTTATGGAAAAACCATGGTATAAATGCATCTTCTACCAGCGTCAGTTCGTATAAAATATGTCACAGCTCTCTAAGCTTGTAAATGACCCCCTATCCATGAATATGCGAATATACAGTTTGTTTGTGTCAGTACGAGTGAGAGTGGGCTGTGGGCTGTGGAGAGCACCAGGTGCAAGAAATCGGGCCACACAAATCCAACATTGAAGGATAAAGTGCTTTGCTGTCAAAGAGGGTTAATGTTGCACATTCAAGATATCTGCCCTGTTTGACTCCCATACATAGAAAATGAATAATCAGCAGGGTGAACTCATCTGCACCTGTTTTCCCCCAGCCCACTTTTCAATATGCCATTAGAAATAATTACAATTTCATAAGAGATTTGTGTTGAACAAGCAGCATGCCGTGCCATGGTTCAACTTAGACTGAAATTAAACAAGTTAGTAGCTGCCGGTCTAAGCATTAGACATTTCTGAAACACGATAAATCCCATGAAGAAGCATTATAATGAAGAACGTAATGACAAATATTCTCCTGCAGAAACATAAAAAGATCCTTATATACAGTTATGCTGCCTCCACAGTAATCGTAATAACATAGTGATGTCATTGTTTACAATCATCATCATGGATATCTGTTATGGTCTTAGAATTAAGTTTGGCAATGATTCCCTATAGGAGCTGATGGGCATCAATGGTCACCATGGATATCTGCTATGGTCTTAGAATTAGGTTTTGCAATGATTCCATAAAGATGCTGATGGGCATCAATAGTCACATGGATATCTGTTATGATATTAGAATTAGGTTTGGCAATGATTCCCTACAGGAGCTGATGGACATCAATGGTCACATGGATATCTGTTATGGTATTAGAATTAGGTTTTGCAATTATTCCATACAGGTGCTGATGGGCATCAATGGTCATCATGAATACCTGTTATAGTCTGATCATGAAGTTTGGCAATGATTCCAAATAGGCTCTGATGGGTGTCAATGGCCAACATGGATATTTGTTATGGCTTTAGAATTAGGTTTGGCAATGATTCCCTACAGGAGCTGATGGGCATCAATGGTCACCATGGATATCTGTTATGGTATTAGAATTAAGTTTGGCAATGATTCCCTACAGGAGCTGATGGGCATCAATGGTCACCATGGATATCTGTTTTGGTCTGACAGTCATACACTTTAGTCAGCACAACAGAACAACTTCTAGACTGGATGAACCAGAGCCATAACATATGCTAGGCTCGGCACAGGACTGTTAGTTTAAAGCTGGCAACAAGTGGGGGCCAATTACTGTAAGTATGTTTTGTTTACAGTGGCCCAACAGCCATGTGTGGTCCTAAATCAATTGTTTTCCTTGATGAAGGCATTTAGAAGCAGTTTTCCTCAACTTACTTCACGTTCGGGGTGGTGGCACCTTGTCCCTAGTAATACAGAAAGGATGGATCCCACATCTGGGTAGAGGAATATCACATAAATCAAGTATCTTCAACTTGCAATGCTCTAGTGATAGATAAACTATGACATTGGCTGTCAAGGATGTTTAGAAGCCCATGGGCAGCAGGTTAGACATCCCTCTAAACTATATCTATAACTATACTAAAAATGTGTATATCAGTTTCCCTGCAAACTGAAACTGCGGCAACTTCCCAGAATTCCATTATCAGCTCTTGCCACCGGGGGTCTTGGGATATCAGTCATTTGCTCACATTTCAAGATCTTGCTGCTCTAACAGTCTTTTAGGGAAATTCGATATTATGAATCTAATAACACAATGATGAAATGCCGTGGGATTTTGATCAAATTACCAAACTTATTGTTATGGCATCACATTTATTATTGCCACCTGTTCATATTCAGAAGCAATGTAATTTTATACTGAGATCAACTGTGTGTTTATTTGCCGGGGGGATTAGAAATGTCTTCCCTAGAATGATTGATTGGGGTGCGTTGTTTCGGTGCCTCAGAATGTCATTGCCGCAGGCTGCACACAATAACTGCAGAGATTCTCAGATACAAATCACAGCCCTCTCTGTACTCATTAAGCATCTGCCTTTACATGAATGAGTGGATTTTAAGGGAAACTTTGTCATTAAAAAGAATTTTTATATATAAGGGTTTTTTTGTGCTATTTGCTTCAAACACAGAATAAAAAGACAAAAAAAAATAAACCTGAAATTGGTGCTTCCAACACAGAAGAAAATGACAAAATTGGTCCATTAAAATATTTGATGGTAACTAAGCTGTATGACTTCAAATTGGTGGCAAAACAATCCATTTGGGATTAAATATCAGTAGACCAATAAACCTTTCTTCTACATAGTTTAGTTTTAATATCACCTCCTCTAATACTAATCTTTATTTGT
>CM044441.1:149079115-149091106 GCA_024363595.1 Xenopus borealis
TGCCGGGTGATGTTGTGATGCTCATTCTGTTAATGACTATAAGAGGGGTTTGGATGAATTCCCAGACAGACATAAAGGCTATTGTGATACTAAACTCTACAGTTATTATATATATGGGCATATGGGTTGTGTGAAAGAGTGGAGGTGTGTGTTTGTGGACGCTGAGTTTTAATTTGGAGTGGTTGAACTTGATGGATGTAATTTGTTGAAAAAAATAGAGTTTGGGTGGAGTTACCATTTAATGTACTGGAAACCTGGATTGTTTTGGTTCAGGTGATTTTACTGAATTCACAGCCTTTTGCTGCCGGAGACGCGGGTTCCCTTGAGTGATGTTTCATATAATTATTTATAGGAATGTGGTGACAGGCGGTTCAGACTGCACAGAACACATGACGTGGCGACAGCTGCAAAAACACTATAACAGGAACACTGCGCTGATAATATACACTGAGCCGGCAAATCTTCACTCCAGAAGAAAGAGGATCAGACAAGTGACAAAGCTGCCAAACTGCACCACACCACCCCATAAGCTGTGACACAAGTGCCTTCCGAGACAATTTGCGACTGGTTCTCATGTTTTATTATTTGTGTAGCTTTTTATTCAGCAGCTCTCCAGTTTGCAATTTCTGCAATCTGGTTGCTAGGGTCCAAATTACCTTAGTAACCATGCACTGATAAGAGACAGTAATAGAAAGATGAGTACTAAAATGTAGCAATAACAATACATTTGTAGCCTTACAGAGCATTTGTTTTTTTTAGATGGGGTTTAGATGGAGTCAGTGACCCCCCCCCCCCCCCTTTGAAAGCTGGAAAGAGTCGGAAGAAGATGAAGGCGAATAATTAAAAAACTATAAAAAAAAATAAAATAAAATAAAGAAGACCAATTGAACCAATAATTAACCAGAATTCAATAGGGCAGCTTAAAAATCCCATTGGGCATGGGCTATGTTAGCTCATTGATGAGGGTCTTTCCTGGTGTGTCTCTAAAGACCTGCAGAAGCAAACATTCTAATCAGCATCATGTTGGTCCTGCTCATGAGTTTATTTGGAAAAAGATCTCACTCTATGCCCAGCTTAAAGGAGAACTCAACCCAAAAGTGTCTATGTAGGTTAGGGGTGTAGGGATTTTTTAACATTTGGGTTGAGTTCTCCTATAAAGCCTTTTGTGACCTTATACACGTTGATAGATCTTTCCATCTATGGTCTACTTGAGAAGATCCTGAGCAACGTTTCCTTCTATGACATTAGTTACCACCTCGTTGTGCAAATAAATGACAGTTTCAATTGATTATTTCCATTCTAGGTTAGTTATTTATGCTTCAGTTAGTTACAGTCTTCCAGATGTTTTCATATAATGACAAGGAACCACCCTTCTCACCAGATCCAAGGTATAAATGGCCTTCAGGCCTATTTCATCTAATGGGAGAGAGCACCTACTAGGCCGCAGTAAGGACATCAGACATGAAATGGAAAAATAGGAGATAATGGCAGCTTATCCAAGGCCATACCTACTAAGTGTCCCGTTTTTAGAGGGACAGTCCCTCTTTTGATAACTCAACCCACAGTCCCTCGTTTGTACTGGAAAGTCCCATCTTTCTCTGCACTGAAAAGCCAGAAAAAGAAGCAAAGTTTCTAACTTAATTGGATTTTGGCAGAGAGCCCAGAAAAGCCACAGCAGCAGATAAGATACTTTTGTAACAATTTCTAGATAAGCCAATAAGTAAATTTTAACAATATTAGATAACAGGTCCCTTGGGATTAGTTGCACTCACAACTTAAAGGGCAATTCACCTTTGTTTGCAAAACTGTAATAACTGGAAAAAAAAACCACAGAAATATGTCCAGACTTTCATAACCTGCCAAATTTTGTAAAATGAACATGGTAATTAGGGGGTGTGGCCACAAAAATGGGCATGGCCAAAAAACGTTCACGTTTATTTCCAAAATGTTGGGAGTTGCGTCTAAGGCTAAAACGGCAATTTGAGCAACAGCAAGAAAGCAAAAATCCTACATTTTACTTCTTAATATTTTCCATAGTCAAACACAAAAGGAAAATACAAAAGGCTTTCAACGTTCCATTCACTTGAGGAGCATGAATTTCTTTAGATTGATATGTTTCATTAAAACCAGGCCCCTACGGCTTTCCCCCTAAATAGCAGATCTATTAAATAGCAGGGAAGTAACAAGGAACGGCCGTAGCCTCATTAGTCAGAATACAGCCTAGATTGTCCTGCTACTCCGGCACACTCCCGGGCAAAATAAAAGCATAAATTGGAAGAAAAGGCAAATACAGCATTCTGGTTCTGTGTTTCTACATAACCCTCACTAGCACCGCTGCATTTCTACTCATCTCATGTACTCAGCTCTATTGCTTTTTGATTTTATTGCACCTCAGAGACTAACAGAACTTTTGCCTACTCCAAAATTGTTGTAAAATGAAAAGCAGTTGGTGGTTATAGAGCATTGCAAAACCTTTAAAGGGAAACCATAGCTATTATTAAATAAACATCTATCATAGAGTTGCAGATCTATCTGATCCCCATCGGAAGCAGCAGTCCTGCCCTGCTTTATGGCAGCTGAGATTCTAGCTATCTGTATAACAGAGCATTCTGTCCCAGTGGCTGCACAGATCTGATCCCCATTATAGGAAGCAGCAGTCCTGCCCTGCTTTATGGCAGCTGAGATTCTAGCTATCTGTATAAGAGAGCATTCTGTCCCAGTGGCTGCACAGATCTGATCCCCATTATAGGAAGCAGTAGTCCTGCCCTGCTTTATGGCAGCTGAGATTCTAGCTATCTGTATAACAGAGCATTCTGTCCCAGTGGCTGCACAGATCCCATCTGATCCACGTTGAAAGCAGCTGCCCTGCCCCTTCTGAAATCATATAGGTTGTCCCCCTTCCCCTCATTTTAGGATGCTTATTTTAAAATAGGTGTGCAGATAATATCGTAGGTGCACACATATATACAAAAAGTGTTTGCGTATGAAGAGGCAGCTCTCAAATAAAAAGAAAAAATATGTGTATAAATTCAGTGCGTCAGTATTGCTCAAATATGTTGTGGGGGCCCATCAATGTCTGAAAGTATCAGTATCATGACTATGGCATCAGCAATGGAAAGAGTTAACAGGACTAAATTCTGTCTTCCTTTCTAAAGAAACTCGGTCATATTTGCAGCTTTCCAAACAGAAGTGAGCGTGTATAAATATCTTTATAGTTGTTTATGAATATTTTTATCTGTATATGAGGAGGTCTAAATCTATAAATAATGTCTGACACCTTCCAGCTCTGTTAGGCTTCTTATTAACTTTGCACTTCTTGTAGAGTTGAGCATTCCCTTGCATTAATGCATGAGGGCACCTACATATAGGTCATTTCTTGTCTGCTTGTTTGTATTTAGTATCTGGGCACCTAAAGGAGAACTAAAGCCTAACTAAAGAAGTGTGTATAAATGTTGTACGTGATGTTTTGTGCTTGTGTACCAGCCCGCAGCAACCACAGCCCTTTAGCAGTAAAGATCTGTGTCTCCCCAGTAGATGCCCCAGTAGCTCCCCATCTTCTTTTCTACTGATTCACTGATTCACATGCTCTGTGCTGCTGTCACTTACTGAGCTTAGGGACCCACTCACAATATACACCTGATAGTGTCATAGAAATATAGTCACAATATAAGGCTGATTAGTCATTAATACACATCATTAGAAACATCACAATTTAATCATCAGCAAACCTGTAGCATCAGCTTATATTACAGCCAGGGAAGCTCATTTTCTGCTGCTGGATAATTAGTGACGACCCCTAAGCTTAGCTTCTCAACAGCTGCTCAGAGCCCACTGAGCATGTGAGTGTCACAGACACTTTCCAAGATGGTGACCCCCTGTGACAAGTTTCAAGTCCTGGATCATTGCTGCTATTGGCAAGCGGAAACTTTAGGCTGGTGCAACAAGTTAACTATATAAAATATGGAATTTTTAGCCATATTCATTTTTAGAGTTTACTTCTCCTTTAATATGAAGTTGCTCTTCCCTTTGCTGCTGCAACAGCCCCTACAATTCGGGGAAGGCTTCTCACTTGGCTTTGGACCATTGTAGGTGGGTTTCCTAGGAAGAACATACAAAGTCCTGGAAGATCATGTCCCTGTTAAGCAGGTAATACACTCAAAGAGCCCCACTTTGGCAACGTCATCAAACAAGTGGATCTCTACCCAAATAAAGACGCAAGGGTGCTTCCCTGCTTGAATCAGCATTGTGTGCCAGTAATCTTTTTTGGATACAGATTTAAGAGGGTGCCGATCCCCCCATCACCGTGCACTGGCGGAAGCAACAGAAGGCCAGGGTGTGCGAGCGGGCCATTCATTCATTTACCTAACATGCATTGATTCCTCTCTAAATATTGAATACCAATGACAATATGAAAACTTCTTCAAACTATAACGTCAGCAATGTAGTCTACAGGACTGGGCTGATTAATTTCATATTACTGTGCTGTGAGCCACATGTTCACCCTACTAACCTGGGAGTATGAAATTATAACATAGTCTCACAGCACTGTAGAACCAACCTTGCTGTGCTCACCATATTCATATAATTATATCAGTAGGGGCACCCATTGTAAAAGGTTTCTCTAAAGACTGTAATAAACAGCACCCTGGGGTGGCTAGAAGGGCATGATAACATTTAAAATGCATGCCTGGCTTTATTAAGTAATAGTGTATGAACCAATATTCTCTCAGACGTGGGAGTACCCTTGATTTAATCTGCATGGAAACCCTACAAACATGGGCACCACAAATGCAGGATATACACGTGTGTTCCTATAACTGTACACAGCCATTTCATTGCCAACTCCTTTAACCTACTCGAACTTACAGAAACCTGGCTTTCTCCCACTGACACTGCCTCACCTGCTGCCCTGTCCTATGGGGGCCTACACCTTACTCATACTCCCAGGCCTGGAAACAGACCTGGGTGTGGGGTAGGTTTGCTTCTCTCTTTTAACGTTCTTCCACCTGCTCCTTCCCTATCATTCTCCTCATTTGAGGTTCACTGCATTAGGCTCTTTTCTCCTGTTTCACTCTGCATTGCTGTCATATATCGACCACCCGGACCTACCGCACAATTTATGGACAACTTTGCTGCCTGGCTTCCTTACTTTCTTTCATCTAACACCCCATCCGTCATAATGGGTGACTTTAATATACCTGTTAACAACATTAACAGCCCTTCTGTTTCTAAACTTCTTTTACTAACCTCCTCCCTAGGCTTATCCTTGTGCTCAGACTCCCCCTCTCACACCAATGGTAACGATCTGGATCTCATATTTACCAGACTCTGTTCAACCAACAACTTTACTAACTCACCATTTCCCCTCTCTGATCACAATATGTTCACATTTCAACTCTCACTATCTCCCTCCTCACCCCCTGCTATTCCTCAAACACTTACCTACCGTGACCTCCAAACTGTAGATGTGTCACATCTCTCTCCATTCTTTGACTCTCTTCACTCTAATATCTCCACCATCTCTTGTCCTAATGTGGCTACCTCTGTCTACTACATCGCCCTCACCACTGCCCCTAATGAACTTGCTCCTACAAAAACTAAATGCGCAATAACAATCCTTGTAAAAGCCTTTACCATAGTCATTCTGAAGATAGATAGGAGTATATAAAGAGGAGAGTCTGGGAGAATAAACAAGTTCATAGAAGAAAGGAGGTTAAAGAATTTGTAGATTGGATCTGTTATCTAAGGCCTCCTGCCCAACATTCATTATTGACTTCTAATCATATAACCGGAACATTGCAGGCTCTCTCTCATTCTGCAGGGACTCTATGGGCTCTCTAAGTACTGCAAGAACACAATCAGGTACCCACAGGAACCCTTTGGACTCAGTACTGTTCTACGGAAATGCTATAATACTGACAGAGTTGCGGATTCAATAGATTATATGAAAGGATAGAATATTCTTGTCCAGGATTTTAACTGGGACAGACTGTGGTTTCACAATGGGAACATTTTGCTTGCTGTGCAGCCTGTGTTTACAGTTATATACTAATTAGCTTTGACATGTGTCTAAAACGCTCTAACATGAACACTGCTCTGACTTTTCTAAGGCGATGCTGGGAAAGTGAAACAAAAGCACAACAAAACAAGATTAAGAGATCAAGAAGAAAACATATTTTGTTGCACAAATAGAATTAAGCCATACTCATCAAAATGTCCTTCTTACATTTCATATTATGTATTTGGTGGATATAGTCAGGTTTTAAGTTAAGTCACTCAGTAGGTTTGGGATTTATGTCTTGATAAAGGCTCACTGGCGAAAATAGGGCCACCCTGTGCATCATTGATATATACTAAATGGTATCTGTATTTCACAGCTTTATAGTAAACATAACAGAGCTGATAGGATTTGAGCCACTAGGAGATTCCCGGGAAGCCCAGTAGACCTGTCTCTCCACCATGTCTGTCCCTGATGAAGGACCTTAAAGAGCTACTGACACCTGAAATTAAACTCTTTTTTCTTTTTTATCTATTATAATAACTAGCTTTGAAAGCTACTTCTAAATTTGCCATAAAGTATTTGCATGATGCTTTTACATTACCTGTCTCATCCCCCATGTTCCTGTATGAGGGGGCTGCCATATTTGTGCACCCGGCATCTGTTATCATTAAAAACTGTAACTAACAGACTGAGATGGTACAGTCCGGTTGGAAAAATCAGAGTGTCAGTCAGGCTTCAACTAACTATTATATACAAAAACAAACCTCTCAGCAAAAA
The DNA here is from genome assembly GCA_024363595.1 of Xenopus borealis. Taxonomy (NCBI): domain Eukaryota; kingdom Metazoa; phylum Chordata; class Amphibia; order Anura; family Pipidae; genus Xenopus; species Xenopus borealis. Next base: position 149,085,894 of record CM044441.1, read on the forward strand.
ATGATCAGCATGACCTATAGGTAACATTTAATGTACATTCATATGTTAAAATTCATTTTTTAGTGTCAGAATCTGTATGTCATTGATGATGGACCATGAAGTCACCCTGTCTGTCACTGCTGAAGGGCCATAGGTTCACCATGTCTGTCCTTGATGATGGACCATGAAGCCAACATGTACAGTACTGTATGTCCCTGACAAAGGGCTATGAAGCCACCATGCCTGCCCCTGAGGATGGGCAACGAAGCCACATGTAATTGGCGGTGCAAGGACAAAGCATTTGGGAAATAACTGGGCTACTATTTGCAAATATTTAGGCCCCCGATTACTATATTTCTCTTTTAGTCTAGCATTCTGTCTGGATGCTAGGGACAGTCGTACAGTATTGTTGCCCACTTTTATATCCCTCTGATGTGCATGTCCCAGGTGTCCTCATTTCCCTTCCCTTTGCTCTCTCTCTCTCTCTCTCTATCTATCTATATATATATATATACTGTATAAATCAATAACCGATAGGACACACTGTACTCAGTCAGCAGCCAGACCATCACTCTAGCAACTACTTTACAGACTTTGGTTTTAAAATCTAAACAAAAGAAGAATGGACTTGTGTCTCAATGGGGAAAGATAATTAGGGGTCATATATATGTGGCTTTTAAGTAAAAATGGAAATGTACCAGCTAAAGATCTGAAGCAAATTAATTAGAGGTCTAGAGACAGTACATTAAACTTGATTAATTTGCTCTATTTCCTCCCTGCTGGATGCAAAGATACAGATTTAACACAAATATGCCAGATCATTAACAAGGGCTTGGAAAGGAGAGATCATCTCAAGCCCGCACTGTTGACTTCAATTCCTTCACACAAAGCCCCCACTGTCACAGCTGGGCCACACCGGCCATGCTCCTTAGGCAACCTGGGCAATTGCGGTGCAGATGGAGTCATTTTGCGTATGCGCGCTGATGTCACATCGCGTGCGATTATGCCAGTGCACATACGCAGAAGCGCCAATCGCCGTGCACATGCGCACAGACACCAGAAGAGGATGGAGAGTGAGAGGACCGGATGTGGGGTAGGCTACATAGCATATACGTGCCTGGTGCCCCCACAGCTTTGCGCCCTAGGCACGTGTCTATTCTGCCTACCCCTTGGCCGGGCCCTGCCCATTGTACAGCTATAATCCATTGGAAGGGACTGTTCCAAGGAGTGAGATGTGGACATGCAGTATGATTAATGGACAACAGTAGAATATTTCTTTAAAGGGCAACTATAAGCCTATAATCAGCACTCCTTGCACCTAAGAGACAGCCCATGTGCTTGTTTTGTGCCCTGGCCTTGCAAGAAGAGAAATGTGGAAGCTACGTCTTTAGCAACGTAATTAAGTTAGGGGTGCCACCTGTCCAGTTTTGACCCGGCTGTCTGGGTCAAAACTGCCGGATGTTTTTCAAAATTAGGAAAAGCGGGAACGATTTCCTATGATTGACATGGCAATTGGCCTATAACCAACTCCTAGCTCTGCCTCTGACATCATGGCCCACCCCCACATGAGTGTATGACTAATAATTTAGCTTCCCCTTAAAGAGAATAGTCCCCTATTATTTTGACAAGCTATGTGGGCCTAATTAATGTTTGAGCAGCGGGGTGGGGTCCTTAGTAGTGATGTGTAGATCAAGAAAAACCCAACCCTAACACGTTGCTCCTCTTCCTACACCTGACCCTATGTGTTCTTCTCTTTATTTACCCAAGCCAGCCACATGTCACGAAAGGGGGAAGGACCTGCATGAGTATATAATCTGAGGCACACCGAGGTGGGAGTGGGGCAAAAGAATGCCAAACCTGCCCACGGCCCAATGATGTTGTGTAGAAGCAGGCCCGAACTCGGCTATTTATCTGAGCAGCAAAGGCTCCACCAAGGAAGTGTGAGTGGGATTCAATGCCCGAGGGTTTAGAACCAGGGACTAGAGGAGTATGCTTGGGGTTCCACTTAGGATAAAGCCTAAAAGTTGACTGTTTATGCTGTTTGCCCTTTTTGCTTATGCTGCAGGGATATATACTGGCCATTGGTGCTGTGAGTATATGCCTATCCACAAATGATCCATGTTCCTGCATCATTTTGATAAATTACTATACAGAATTTGGTTAATATAATAAGTCATTTGTTAAGTTAAAAATCACTTGTGCCCATTTATTGCGTACTGCATGATATTTGTAGTTCAACAGCACCCTGCCTCCACCCCTGAGTGTAGTCTTATCCAGGCATATATATCTTAAAGTATATGTCTGAAGAAATGTGTAACTCCAATTTGCTATAGCCTTACATATAAATTATAGATAAGGACAGACATAATATCAAAGGCTATTGTGATACTAAACTCTAGCTATGGGCATATATGGTTTGTGTGAAAGAGTGGAGGGGTGTTTGTTTATGCTTAATTTGGAGGGGTTGAACTTGATGGACTTTGTCTTTTTTCAACCCAATTTAACTATGTAACTATGCTTCCCCTCAGTCCTGAGCCTGGGCATCTTTTTCATCAATCTAGAATCTACGTGTAGCTTGGGCATATGCCTATGATTCTGCCTTACCTGCAGTCATCTGTTGGCTTTACAAGGTAACCATAAGCAGAATGAATACTCTATCTGAGTAACTACTACCATGGATTAGAAGAAACACTCTAAACTCTAGTTAGATGCAGTCTCATAGTGTCATGGTGATATCTAGTAATATTTATGCTCCTGGACTGGTATTTCTAAACAGAAGCTAATGATTTATTTTAATGGCTCAGTGATGGTGGCTCCTTGTTCAGTAGACGTTGGCATTCCCTGGTGCTTCCTTTCAGGATAACTTAAACAAGATTTTATCCAACAGATCAACACTGAACGGCTCTGGCACCACGAATCTAAGCTCTTACCTCTTCACTGCTGGAATATTCACAAGCGTCCGGCTTTTACTTGGCCCTTCCAGTCCAGAGCCACATGATGTTCATATCTATTACAACTCTACTTTGAAGAATGGTGTGCCACCATTGAAATGTGAATTTGATTATTCCCATGAATAGATCGGTCATGTTTTTCACTCGTTGGTCAAGATTATTTAAGGGGTTTGTTGCAAGATCACATTCAGGATAATGCCTTTGGGGAAAAACAACGAACAACACTTGGCTTTATGAGGGACCGATATTGTTGAAAAAATATACTTGGCGAAAATGATAAGAGGTTGGGCAGCACTTGTAGATGATGTGAGCAGCTGAAGGTGGCTTTGCATGCCCAGAGCTGATCAGTTGCTGTAGGGTTGGTGGTGAAAGAACTTGAGGGGACATTAACAGATGTTGAAAAATTTTCTCTGTTCCTTGACTCCACTCATGTGGCCAAATTACACCATATTGTACATGATCATTTAAACCCTGGCCCCTCATTGGATATCCAATATTTGTGCCATTATATGAGGTCTTTGGATTTTTTATGTACAGAGAAGGTCCAGAGAAGGGCAACTAAGCTGGTAAAAGGTATGGGAAACCTTAGCTATGAGGAAAGACTGGCCAAGTTGGGGATGTTCTCACTGGAGAAGAGGCGCTTAAGGGGTGATATGATAACTATGTATAAATATATAAGGGGGTCATATAATAATCTCTCTCTTTATTAACCATTAGGTCTTTCCAGCTGACACAACATCACCCATTCTGATTAGAAGAAAAGAGGTTCCACCTAAATATTCGGAAGGGGTTTGTTACAGTGAGAGCTGTGAAGATGTGGAATTGTAGCTTTAAAGGGTAAGGAAAGTGTAAAATAGAATAAGGGTAGAAATGGTGTATTTTGTATACTAAACATAAACATGAACTTACTGCACCACAAGCCTAATCAAACAAATGATTTATGCTTTCAAAGTTGGTAACAGGGGGCTGTCATCTTGTAACTTTGTTAAATCCATTAGAACATGTAGGGACTGTAAAAAAAATACAGGTAAAAGTAAAATCGGGGTCAACAGTTAATCAATAAATTGTTAAATGAATGTAAAAAAATATGTTTAACAACGTAAAATTAAATAGCGAAACATATCAGAAAAAAAGACTGAAGACCTTATGAAACAGATTTATTGCATGTCCACTACATTTATAAATACTTTGTTAAAAAAAAAAATGTATATATCATTTTTTAAATTAATATTTTTTTTAGAAAAGAGAAATATGTGCTACTAGTTTATCTTGAAATGATTTAAGGGTAATTAAACACACAGAGCATTTTGGGGTACAAGGCGGATATTCTGAATGCCCCACACAGCTGCACACGAGATGCCGTCAGCGATGGAGCTGAGTAACGTCCTTTTGTCTTTCCCTACAGTCAGATATGACAGGGCCAATACTTGCCTCATCTAATTAGCTGCACTGGCTTTGGGTACTCGCTGCCCTCTGTACATTGCTGGGAGATGGATCAGCAGACTATGGGATTTTCTGAATAAAGCAAATCATTATTGGCAGGCTCCAAGGCTTCTCTTCAGCGCCGCTGCTGTGTGTCTTGGACCTTTGGCCCCTTTGCCAACCAACAGATCATAGTGTGGGGCAGTGCAGACCTGTCGGCATCAAGGCAACTCTTCAGCCCTTGTCCAACAGAATATCATAACCTGCCCAAAAGACATTTTGGGTGAGTTTCAGCCAGATATTAGTGGGGCAGGTTGTCAGGTTTCTCCATATACAGTAGGGATGCACCGAATCCACTATTTTGGATTTGTCCAAACCCCCGTATCCTTTGAGAAAGATTAGGGCGAATACTGAACCGAATCCAAACCCTAATTTGTTTTGTGCAAAAAGTCCTGCAATTTCCCTGCCCACCCCTAATTTGCATATGCAAATTAGGGTTTAGATTCGGTCGGCTGGGCAGAAGGATTCGGTGCATCCCTAATACCCTGGTCGAAAAAGCTGCCGATGGGAGGTATTCAGTCAGTAGCTGTTATAGGCCCATACAGTATATATGGCTACCCTTATAGATACAGTACTTACAGGCCAATTCAGTTCTCCAAAAGGTACCCTTACAACTTGCCTGGAGGCCTCCAAACACATGCTATGTATCCCTGTGATATCCCTGTGGTATCTGTAGGATCTAGGGTTTTGTAGATCAGAAGTTGTCTATTTGCTTTAGTAGCTACAGAATGACACTGCCCAGAATTAAAGTTCTGTCCTGCATAAAAAAGGGCATAAACTCAAGGGATGAAAACATAATTA
>CM044441.1:149122583-149134452 GCA_024363595.1 Xenopus borealis
CACAGTCACACTCCCTTCCCAGAGACTATTATCCACTGTTACTATAGGCACCATCATTTGGACCCTCTCAGTGACTGACATCCCCTCTGCTACAGATTGTGCATTTCCAGCACTTTTGGTATGAACATGTGGTGTTGTAGGGCTGTACTATTTCAAGGGCCAAAGGCAGTCTCTCTTGTTCAGACCTCCTAAAGATAACTGTGACCATGTTTGTTAATTCTGACTGTTAGTAAGATCCCCTAAAGAGCCCCTTTCCCTGTGCCTCCGTGACAGTCTAACAGGAAACAATGAATCAGGGAGAGTATCCTTACAGAAGGCTATTTTTATTAAGTGCCTACACTTTCTGGCAGCTGAGGAAACGCTCCCTTAGAATACAAGTGGATAGGAAGTTTTCTTACGATCTTGGACTTAAAACCCATCCTCGGTTTTTACACTGAGCCGAAACCATTTCCCATTCTCTCTTTAATTAAGAAAGTATTTTAGAAACAGGGGCAGCTGGGGACTGGAGATTCAATAATCAAATGTGAGGGGGGCAGTCCAGATGTAGGTGAGTGGAAGAATTTGGAACAATTCAATTAGGCATCTCTTTCTTTAATAAAGAACGGTGTGGACCTGAAAATGTTTTAATTAGTGCTTCATGAAAATGGCAAAAACCGTGAGTTTTTTTTTACCTTATTTTGCTCATCTGTTCTGTCGCTGTACTCCAGTACCTTTTGGTACACGGGGCATCTGCTTTAATCATGTACTGGGCTTCTTTTAAATGCTGTACTTGTCTTTAAATGGACTTGCGTTTGCTCCATGGAATATTTATTTATTTATTTTAAAAAAAGTCACAACATCCCAGGTGGGAATGGAAATCCCTGATCTCTAAATTGGAGACATCAATTTACCAGCATTACCAGTACCATCAGTTTATAGGCATTGGAGGCACAACTGGTCAGATAAGCTACAATGAGGACGAGGTGGGGATAGATTATTCTGGGGTAGAGAAAGCTAGAACAGAAATTCAGTGGATGTGTCAAAAAAGTCTATGTTTATTAAACAAATGTACACTTTTTAGATTGCAAGTGCATTCATGTAAGCTTTGTTTTTGAAATACTGGTTGGGAGGTTCCTCTTGCGTTCCATTGCCTCTTTTGGCAGCTTTCTCCACTTTCTGTGGACCACATGTGGCCAGACACAGCTAAATACTTAATTAAGGGTTTGGTTCTATGAGTATACTTAGGAGCAGTTTTACTAAATTCACATGAAGAATTCAAAGTTCAATCGAATTTTAATTAAATTCGAACCTTCGAATATGCAAATTAGGAAAATTCAAATATTCGATTGTCGAATCACTTCCCCTTTAAATTTTTATTCGACCACCTACTTCGCCAGAATCAAGCTACCAAATTGGGAATCATCACTTTTGAGCAAATATAAAAAATTTGATCGATTCGAAAGATTGATCGATCGAATTTTTTATATTCGATTGATCGAATTGCGGTAAAATTCGATAGTCGAATTCGAAGGATTTTACTTCCCTTTTATTCATATTGTGGAATTTCGATTTTCTTTTTTATTCAAAATTTAACCAATGATAAATCTGCCCTTTAGTATACTGCTGAGTATTAGATTTTTAGAGAAGAAGAGAAGTTGAAGGTTAGCAGGTATTTCAGAGCATTGAATACTACCCCAAATCAAGTCACCACTTGTGATAACTCACTGCAAATTTAACAAGACACCAGGCATGGTTGTCTCTTATCAACCTGCTATTTTTAATGACCATGTAGTTTATAGTAACTCAAGCAAACCAATGTAATAGATTAAAAAGAGACATTTCAGAAGGGAAAGTTTGAATTAATGGACCTATCCAGACGAAATGTTGCTAGAAAAATATTTTGAGTAAGCATATAGTATCTTAGATCTATTTCACCCTGTGTCAACACAAGTGCTTAATCTTCTTTAATACTATATAGACCAATGATCCCCAAGCAGTGGCTCCCAAGGTACAACCATACCTCAAGGTACAACCATACACTCAATGCCCAAGACAAATGAGATGTACATTTGTTCACTTGTAAGATTAAAATGATAGTTTTTTAGTTTTTTGATTGAGACTCCATTAAGGTACACAACATTGTTTTCTATATTCCAGGGGTTTTACATAAACTTTGGTATCCTCATCTACAACTGCTGCACACAGATCTATCTTATTTGTCAGAGATAAAGATGGTGCAGATCTTATTGAGGGCACAAAGGGCCCCCATATAGGCACAAAGTCCTCTCCAGGGATCGGGTCTGGGCTAGCGGGGAACACCAGTGTCTCATCAGTCCAGTCCGACCTTGCCAACCAGTGGCTCACAAGCAACATGTTGCTTACCAATCCCTTGGCTGTTGCTATCAGTGGCTCCAAAGCAGGTGCTTATTTTTGGATTTTTGGGTGCATAAAAACCATGTGCACTACCAAACAAAGCCTCATGTAGGCTGCCAGTCCACATAGGAGCCACCAGTAGTCAATCGCAGTTTATAATTGGCACCCAGGAACTTTTTGCATGCTTGTGTTGCTCTCCAAAGTTTTTTATTAACATATAAATGGAGTGCACAGGGGAAAAAAAGTTGGGGATCCCTGATTTACCGTTTACTATCAACCATGTAGAACCTACAAGTGTTGTCTTTCTCTTCCTTCATTCCTTTCTAGTCTTATCAACTTTCCTCTCAGATCCACTCCATCTCCCTCACCCTGTATATTCATTATCTCCTAACCTGCCTCTGCCCCTCATTCCTGACATTGCAGTGGCCCAACCTGTTTCATAGTAGAATGCATTAGTTGTACTACCTGCTTGTGAGAAGGAATAAAGATTATGAAGGGTGGTACATATAGAACAGATTCTATATAACTGCCATTAAACATGAATAAGAGTAATTGCCATATTGTGTGACCAAGCAAAGATGCTCTACACTGATAATAAACTATGCTACTATACATTTATGTATTTATCAGTGTGCCTGGACAATCTCCAAATTCTAATTCCAAGTAAAATTGGTGTGATTTTGTCCATGAATTTGACTCAACGCCATGTTTATTGCACCGGCTACACAGGTATGGGATCCGTTATCCAGAGTGCTCGGGATATGGGGTTTTCCAGATAATGGACCTTTACATATTTTGGATCTTCATACCTTAAGTCTACTAGAAAATATTAAATAAAACCAATAGGCTGGTTTTGCCCCCAAAAATTAATTATATCTTAGTTTGAATCAAGTACAAGCCACTGTTTTATTATTACACAGAAAAAAAGGAAATTCTGAACTTTCTGGATAACGGGTTTCTGGATAATGATCCCATACCTGTACCAAACGACTCCCTTAATTTCGTAAACCCTCTCCTGTAGGGGATAAGCAGTGTCGGACTGGGATGCCAGGGGCCCACCAGAAACCTTAGACCAGGGGCCCACCAGAAACCTTAGACCAGGGGCCCAACTTTCCAAACTATTATTCCTTCTCTCCTCACTTAACCTCTTTATTCTCCTAGTCATTTAGATCTACTTACTATACTCTATCCTTCCATTATTAAGCCTCTTTTTCCACATAAAGAAATAGGGAATGAACATGAAATAGACTAAATTGTTAGAAGCAAGAGGCCCACTGACACCTGGGCCCACCAGTTTTCCTGGTATCCCTGTGGGCCAGTCCAACACTGGGGATAAGGAATCAAAACAGAATCAGTAATGTTTACCACAATGTGTATTTTTCTAATTATAAGGAGACTAAGGGGTATATTTATCAAAGAGTGAAGTTAAGAGTGAAGTTCCACCGCTCTCCATTCATTTCTATGGGATTTTTAAAGGCATATTTATCAAAGGGTGAACTTTCACTTCACCCATTAATAAATAGGCCTTTCAAAATCCCATAGAAATGAATAGAGTGCGGTGGAATTTCCCTCTAGTGGTGGAACTTCACTCTTTGATAAATTTACCCCATAGGGAGGAAAAGGGGGGACGCTATACTAACTCTTACAGATGCAGTCACTTTGGATTGTGAGTTAAATGCGTCGTGACTTAACTCATCTATCTCATTTATCCCACTTAGCACAGAATATTGTGTCACAGCATCCCATCCAATTAAAGAGTTCACCATTGAAAACAATGGAGCTTTGGTATGCTAATGAAAAGGTTAAATGCATTAAATGAGTTAAGATAACTTTGGATAACACAGTTTCTTCAATTAGCCCTGAGTCACGACGCATTTAACTCACAAATCCAAGTGACTGCATCTGTACCTAGGGCGTATTGGGCAGAACGTTGGATAATTCCTGGCTTCATCTCATTTGTCTAATTTTTTTTATTGTTTTTGGTATAGTTCAAGCTGTTTAAACAGCCAGTATACCCCAAACCTCAATTGATTTCTGCTTGTAACAATTGTGGGCTACAGTATGTATCTGCTTTCCGGTTGTCAGAATACCCCAGCAAATGTAATATCACTTTAAATTTTAAAAAGAAACATTTGAAAATGAAGTGAACCTGTCGTGTTTAAAATAGCATTATAAAAAAAAAAAAGTATATATAAATATGTATTTGTGTTATTTTCCCCTTTAAAGTTACTGATGCTCAAGTGTACCCTGCAGTCAAGCTTTGGCAATGGATGCCTGGGATATAGATATATATTTGTCTTAGATATATAAACTGGGCTGTGGCTTTGACCGCAGGATCAGCAACCTTTGAAGGAAAAATTCCTCTAGAGAGAGAGAAGCAGAGGCAGTAACTGAAGAGCGGGGGTCATTTCCATACTGGGACCATAAGAAAAGCGAGCGAGGGCCACAGGCACGCACCATCTGTGTGATCTCACTGAAACCAGATCCCCTATGAATTATTTAGACAGCCCTGCTGGAGAGCAGGAATAACAGAGACAGCTGATTTCTCTTCTTTATATTGAGCCAGTCCTGGTTTGCTCTTCTTGAAAGCCGAGGAGGAGCACTAGGACTTTCTATTTGGGGTGTAAGTGAGAATAAATAGGAATATAAAGGCAGAATCCATTTAAAGGGGAATGATTATACCAATAATGTACCTTATAGGGTGGTACTGCCGATAAAGAAGGCCAACTGTGACTGCTAGGCTGCTAGATTTAAATATATTTACAATCTCAGCTGCTATAAAGCAAGGCAGGACTGCTGCTTCCTATAATGGGGATCAGACTGGATCTGTGCAGCCACTGGGACAGAATGCTCTGTTATACAGATAGCTAGAATCTCAGCTGCCATAAAGCAGGGCTGGACTGCTGCTTCCTATAATGGGGATCAGATCTGTGCAGCCACTGGGACAGAATGCTCTGTTATACAGATAGCTAGAATCTCAGCTGCCATAAAGCAGGGCAGGACTGCTGCTTCCTATAATGGGGATCAGATCTGTGCAGCCACTGGGACAGAATGCTCTGTTATACAGATAGCTAGAATCTCAGCTGCCATAAAGCAGGGCAGGACTGCTGCTTCCTATAATGGGGATCAGATCTGTGCAGCCACTGGGACAGAATGCTCTGTTATACAGATAGCTAGAATCTCAGCTGCCATAAAGCAGAGTAGGACTGCTGCTTCCTATAATGGGGATCAGATCTGTGCAGCCACTGGGACAGAATGCTCTGTTATACAGATAGCTAATTGGAAAGGGAAACATACTCTATAAAATCAAGTGAAACCCCAAATTGCTTGATTTTTTTCAGACTTTTCACCAGAATCTCACAATATTTTTTGGGTTATTGCCAGAAAACCCAAAATGGGTCAGATTTTCAGGCTTAACCCAGTTTAAGCCACGATAACTTGCAATTTGGATGCCTCTCCCATTGCCTTACGACCTCAACAGGTATGAGATGGCGGATTTTCGGATTCAGGCTTTTTGCAGCATCAGGGTATAATAAACATCCTAGGTTTTTTTTTTGCCCAGAAAACCTCAACCAGACAAAACGAGCTCTTTAGAACAGATCTGCATCTCAAATGTTTATTCGCTCTCCTTTTAACCCATTTATTGCTCTATTTAATTCTCGCAATGACACTGTGTAAGATGCTGCACTATATAAATAGATGTAAAGTGACACCCATACATACAAATATGCACTGCAATGCAGCATTGCCAGAATATCCCTAATATCGAGGCAGCAGGGAAAGAAACAACATGGCATTTCATTCAATGGGGAAAATAAACTCGATTTTAATGTGAACATGAAATAGACTGAATTGAAAATATGTTTTACAAATCTGCAGAATCTATTCAATGCAAATTCAGCATGGCTTGCTTTTTAATCTGTATCTCCAACAAAATATTTCCCCAACTAGAAAATCTTGTCCTGCTGAAAAACAGCCCTTTAGAAAATAAGGTCTATGACCCTGAAGTTGCCCCAGTAGCTCCCTATTTTCGGCTGATTCCCAGTACCCTGTCACTCCCTGTCTCTTACTGAGCTTAAGGACCCACTCACAATATATATAGAATATAAAAGTCACAATATCATGCTGGAGACAATGTTAAAAGCACATATATATGCTGCTGAACCCTATTAGTTAAAGGGCAAGGAAAGGAAAAGAAATAAAATCCCATTTTTACTTTCTTTAATGAAAAAGAAATCTATCTCCAATATACAAAAATGTGTACCCTTTTTGTATGCAGTGAAATTCTCCCTTCATTTAGTGTTGTGGATAGGAATTGGCAGACGGTCCCTAACTTCTGGCAGGGAAACATACTTATTCATACTTATGAACAGCAGGGGGAGCCACTGCGTTACTTACAAGCCATGCAAAACTCAAGCAGCTTTGTTTTTTCATTTATGACGATCCCTAAGAAGCCCAGATCATGTGTATGTAGTCTAGTCTTGCAAAGATGTATAACAAAGTTACAAGATGACAGCCCCCTGTGGCCAACTTTGAAAGCATAAATCATTTGTTTGATTAGGCTTGTGGTGCAGTAAGTTCATGTTTATGTTGAGTATACAAAATACACAATTTCTAGCCTTATTCTATTTTACACTTTCCTTGCCCTTTAAACATATAGGAAACAGCATTTATAGCCATTTTTTGTCTTTGCTTTTCCTTTAAAACACTCATAAAGGAGGAGTTGTGACTGCTCCATATGTATAATATGCTGCAGTCACATTCGTAAGGGAATGCATATCCTCTATAAATAAGTAGGGATGAGCAGATCAGTACCATTCCCTTAATGAAACATCAGGAAAATTAGGAAAATGCTGCAAATTCGCGAAACGCATTGAAGTTAGTGCTCATTACTATAGATAAGGAATAATCACTGTACACCAGGCATACTCTTACTGTTGGTTAAAATACTTCACCAGGAATGTAATGTTTCTGGGGGGCAGAGGTGTAGAGAGAGCCATGTGTAGATCCTCAACTGCTCACAGTAGGTGTTAGTTGGTCTTTGCTTGAAGACACAAAAACACATACACTACCTGTGTAGCCACACATATACATTTACTACTAGTAGGAGGAGAACATCTCTATTCAGTATTTATACACTCGTGATTGCCTAAGAATAGGGCCAGGGCATTTTGCCCTTTGAGTTACTGCCCTTTAATGAGAAGTAAATTCCCATTCCTAGTCAGGCCAGGGGTCAAGGCAGGCAGCCAGAAGTGCAATAGATACACAGGTGATGGACAAGAGATGGACAGACTGCAGGATAATCAACAGAAGGACTCTGGGTTCTGCAGCACAAAGGTTGGGTAGAGACAAATGGAGGAGAAAGAAAAGGAATCTGTAGAGGTGTAGGTGGTGGATACTTGAGCCCTAAAACAGAAGGACCACGGGTACAGACATTAGATTAGATGCCAGAAAGATAAGGAGTGAGAGCACTAGGACGGCAGGTGAGGCTCTAGCCATTCTGCAATAGCAGAGCATATTTAGTTCACATGGCTGGAGTCATAGCAGCATTCCTGCTCGCCATACTGATATCTTTATTGATTTTTAGCTTGGTCTTTGTAACCCTTGGGTAGTACTGGAACAGAATATCCTGAAACAGTGTACAGTTAGCTTTAATGTATATATACATTATTTATAGCCATGTGATGCAAATGATGAATTGATGGATACTTGTGGCTTTTTCAAATGTGCCCACATGGACAATCTCTCTCTCTCTTTAAAGACTATTTCCAATGTTTGGTGGGATTCCAAATTCTTTCTTTTCTCCTATGTCATGAAAATACACCAGCCAAAGGAAGCTTGCATTCCTCTTAACAAGGAGTCCTTTGGGTTCAACCTTAAAACAATCCTTTGGCATTCAACCATAATTCAGCGCTCTGCTGACCTTTCCTTTCATTTACATTTCTATCATATTCAAAGTGCTCACCAGACTGCAGACCTCTAAGGCAGGAAATCTGTCTTGGGGGAAGAGTGGTTTTATCGATCCATGTAAATAGTGGAAAAAACCATCACAAGAAGGTGTTAAAACACATTGAATTTAGCATTTTCCATCGGATTTTAACACTTTCTCCACTAAAATAAGACCAGTCCAACTATCTTCACTATCTTCCTGTTTTATTGATAATAACAGTGTCATTAATTGCTATTAAGTATATATTTGTAAGAGCAGCAAATGTACCAGTTGGATTTTTTTTTATTCTTAGTTAGTGGTCAATATCACTTTGGTATGGGTGGGAGGACATTGTTTTCCACCCACACAGGGTTCTTGAAGGCTTCAGTAGAGCAGATGTTCCTTTAATTAGTATAAAAGGAGGCTGTTAGACCTGTTTGGTTCCAGTTTAGATTGGGAACTCTAGGGTAGGAGTATCAATCGCAGGGAAAAGTTCCTCCAAGTGAGGGCTAGATAACCTTAGGCCTAGTAATTGCTTGCCCTAGGAGCAAATGACAAGACAATTATAACTAGTGAGCAGTCTATGGTTCCAATGAGTAGTTAATGGGATTAGCATGCTAATGGGTCCCTGCCAGAATATGGATGTGGATAGAGAGGCCTAGGTCTAGAATGGATACCTTTAAATCAAGGGATTGCTGGTCAATATATACTGGATATATACTTTGTAAAGAACTCCTCAAATGAAGCACCCTATGGGGCAAAACACATTTGGTGAGATTGGTACCAATCATTGTAGTGTGGCTTGGGAAGCTTTAAAAAGGACTACCTATTAGATGGAAAAAGGTCCTCCAAATGAGGGTTATATAACTTTAGGCCTAATGATAGCTAGGGTAGGGTAGCTTGTGAGCAGTCTATGGGGCCAATCCAGTAGTAGATAATGGAGTTAGCAGCCTCGCAAGTCCCTTCCAGAGCATGCAGGGAGGAGGCCTAGATGTAGAATTAATGGATGGCTGGTAATAAATACTGAACACTAGGTGGAAAGGAAAAGAGACAGTGATTGACCAGGGTGGCGTATGATTATAGAAGTGATGTTCCTTTGGAAACAATCTCCCTGTCCTGGGCAGTGGGAGGTTGACACCCAGCCTCAAGAACCAAACAGTGGCGAGAGAGAGTTCCATATCTTTGAAATGTGCTTTGTTAAAAGCTCCTTAGAGGAGCTCCTCAAATGAAGCATTGGGAGAGATTGGCTCCACTTAGTGCAGTGTGGCTTGGGAACAGGAATGAGATCCAAAATAACCCCTGGCATTCCAAGTACACATAGGCCCAATCAGCCCCCACCAGCCCATTTAATATTTACTTTCTATGGCACCTTATAGCAGCCCCTCTGACATTTGCCAGAACCCACAGATTGCCAGTCCGGTCCTGCTTGGAAAGCCTAACACAAGAGTACCCATTGGAGGTCCTTCAAATGAGAGTTAGATAACCTTAGGCCTAGTAATAGCTTGCCATAGGAGCAACAGTCAGGAGTTGGGTAGCTAGTGAGCAGTCTATGGTGCCAATGAGCAGATAATGGGGTTAACACCGTAGTGGGTCCCTGCCAGAGTATGTGAATGAGGAGGCCTAGGTATAGAATGGGTACCTTTAATCAAAGAATGGCTGCTGAACATATACTGGGCACTAGGTGGAAAGGAACAGAGGCAATGATAGGCCTAAGAAGGGAAGTGAAGTTCCTTTGAGAAGGATCTGCCTGAGCAGTGAGAGGTTGACACCCAGCCTCAAGTACCAGACTGAAGGACTGAGAGCTCCATATCTTTAAAAGATGCTTTGTTAAGATCTCCTCAAATGAAGGATGCTATGGAGTGAAACGCAGTAGAGGAGCTAAAGGAGCATAAAGCATGAGGGCACTTCTACTTGTACCTTATAAATATATTGTGTTTGGAACTGCTGCATCTTTGTTTATTCTTTATACTCTTCTCTATTCTACTCCTGCAGCATTCCAACAGCTACATATACATTGTGTGTTTATTCTGAGTTAGTAAGACCCGGCAGGGCTACATTTGGCTTTTGTACAAGGCTTTGTTCTGCTCTAATTGTTTGTGTGATGTGCAAGGAAGCTGTGGGAAATGTTGGGGTATGAACACAGGAAAGAAGGAAACCCAACCATGAAGCTGTCTGACAGATGTTATAACAAATGTTAGCTTGTACTAACTAGATCACGTCAGGTGACATTGACATCACATTCGTAAATATGAGCAGGAAATCAGGCCATCCCTGTATAATTTGTGTAGCACCTAGGGGAATATGAGAAGTATAATCATCGAAGCTCATATGAAGGAAAAAAAAAAAGCCTGTATCGTTCTTACGTCAATCACAGATGCCTGTGGAGATTACAGTTAGGATAGGCTTTCTATGGTTGCTGGGAAAATGCTGGTAGATCACAAGTACAATGACCAAACTATATGTGAACTAAGGACTTTGTCTTCACTGCTGAGTCACTGAGATCACAAGGGTGTGATTGTCTAGATCACTGATACCATATTGAAAAAAGCAAGGTAACCAAAGACCCACCTTCCTATGGGCATGCTTTTGGCTTTCCAGTGGTTCCCAAGCCGTGAGGCTGGCCCCATTTGGAGGATCCATAGCATTGGATGTGGTGGTGCAGCCTGAAGGCCATTTAGGGTATGGTTTGGGGGAAAAAATTCATATTTGCTCTATTAGATGCCCTGGATGCCCAGAAAAAGGGTAAAATCCTACAGATTTTTTGGAACTGTTATTTAAAGGGTTTGTTCACCTTTGAGTTAACTTTTAGTATAATGTAGAGAGTGATATTCTGAGTCAATTTGCTATTGGTTTTCATTTTTTATTGTTTGTGGTTTTATAGTTATTTAGCTTTTTATTCAGCAGCTCTCTAGTTTGCAGTGTCAGCAATTTGGTTTCTAGGGTACAAATTACCCTAGCAACCCTGCATTGATTTGAATAAGAGACTGGAATATGAATAGGAGAGGGACTGAATAGAATGATAAGTAATAAAAAGTAACAATAACAATACATGTGTAGCCTTACAGAGCATTTGTTTTTAGATGGTGTCAGTGACCCCCCATTTGAAAGCTGCAAAGAAACAGAAGAAAATTGCAAATCATTAAAAAAACTATGAAAAATAAATAATGAAGAGCAATTGAAAGGTTTCTTAGAATTGGCCCTTCTACAGTATACTAAAGGTTAATTTGAAGGTGAACCACCCCTTTAATGGCAACAATATGTGAAGGGGTCAAAATGTTGGACTCGCTCAAAACCTTGAAGTTCAAGAAAACACGTCCTATAGATTAATGGTCACCTTCTCAAAGCAACAGACCTATCTCAGACATGGTGGAGTATTTAGCACGGTGTAGACAGTGATATTATGAGACAGCAATTGGTTTTAATCTTTTCTTATTTGTAGTTTTTGAGCTATTTAACTTTTTATTCAGCAGATCTCTAATGTGCATTTTCTGGTTGCAAATTACCCTAGCAACCATGCCTTGATATGAATAAGCGACTGAAACATGAATAGAAGAGGCCTAGCTAGAAAGATTAAAGAGTAGTACAAAG
>CM044441.1:149312859-149324050 GCA_024363595.1 Xenopus borealis
TTTTAATTGATAGTATTTAGAAAGTTTCTTGTTTCCGTATGCTGAGAATTATATAAAATTTTAATTCTCTCAATAGTTTCCCTTTAAAGGCGAACGACTGCTTTAGGTGGCAGCAGTTAAGTCAGTTGTTCTGCTGTTGTCAAGCCGCTATGAACAAGACCATTCGCATACAGGCTGCCCTGCCTATGTGTCAAACCAAGAGACCCCTGTGGATGCACCCCGTTATCTAGACTCTCTGTAGAATTAATTACAAAGGTGAAGGTGACTGTAACAGTGATGACAGATTGTAGTCTTTTCCAATGATTCCTTGACCAGGTAGCATTGACCTAATTACATTAATTGGTATGTACTCAGTGTAGGCACATTACCCTCTATTTCTAAGCCAAGAGATTTGTGTTCCTTTTAGCTATATCCAATATAAAAGTGTCTGCATGCTTTCTTCCCAGATTAAGCAGACCCAAGATGAGGAGAAGAAGCAGCTCACCGCCCTGCGAGACCTGATAAAATCCTCTTTACAGCTGGATCAGAAGGAGGTAGGTGGGATTTCAGGTTTCTGTGTAGGAAATATGCTTCACACTCATTCTATACCTAGTCATCTTCAGCCTGGGCCTCTGTGGAACTGGCTGAAGATCACTGCCTTTTTAGCTGCAACTTTGTGCTGTGGCTTAAAGGAAAAGTAAATGTTTTTCTTTTTCTTTCTGTAAATTTGCTCTAAACAGCCCCCCAGATTAATGTACCTTAGTCCCTGCTGCAAGTCTGCTCTGGTTTCTGTGTTATCAGCAGCTTGTTTCCCCTTCTTCCTGGTGCAGAGTGAAGCCCAGCCCCTTAGTTTACTGAGCTGTCCATTTACTGCTGTTCCACAATAGAGAGGAAGAGGGAGCCAGTGTGTGTATTAGTAAGCTAGTTTCCCCAAGCAAAAGCTGCTACACACACTGCTCTCTGCTATGTCGTAGTATGCAAATGATCTCCTGGACTAGTCACAGAGATAAGGTCAGCTCAGAAAGCTAAGGGGCAGGGCTTCACTCTGCACCAGGAAGAAGGTGAAACGAGCTGCTGATAACACAGAAACCAGAGCAGACTTGCAGCAGGGACTAAGGTACATTAATTTGAGGGGCTGTTTAGAGCAAATTTAGAGATAGAAAAAAAAAACGTTTACTTGTT
Organism: Xenopus borealis; assembly: GCA_024363595.1. NCBI lineage: Eukaryota > Metazoa > Chordata > Amphibia > Anura > Pipidae > Xenopus > Xenopus borealis. The sequence continues at coordinate 149,314,021 of CM044441.1, forward strand.
CTTTAAGCTGTAGAACCGTGTCTGGTCAGGGTCTGCATCCAAAAAAGAGGTCCCGAAACCTTGTGATCAAATACAGCTTATTTTTATACATTTGCTGTTAATAGAACTTTGAGACTTTTTTGTTCTGGTTTAGGTTATGTGTATTTCTCTGTTCCTGGGGAAACAATTTAGAGGTGTATTTCTCGCTTCCTATTCCTGACACTGCCCCTGCCTGCTGATTTAAGGTGCAAATCTACATTCATTAATTCACGGCAGTCTGATAGTTCAACAGCCCTTTTTTCTTTGGAGAGCAGGTGGTAACATCCCTTAAACAGAGGTCAGGCTTTTGTTGTACTGAATAAGTAGTGGGTGCAGTGTGTAAAGCTGCTTTGCTTCCAGTTTTGGGGATTTCTGTGTGGGAGCTGTCAGTGCTGTACCATGCTGGTAGCCAGTGTAATGAAAGTTGCTCCTGGCAACCAGTGTTGTGCCTCCCTGGCTGCTCAGTGTGTTTGCCTTTTAGTGTAAGTCCAATGAGAGGGGGGCTGGCACTACCACAATGTTAGGGGTTTTATAGATGGCATATCAGTGGGAGGAGAAGGGGATACAATCTTTAAAGTATAAAAATTAAAACTGGGTAAATAGATAGGCTGTGCAAAATAAAAAATGTTTTCAATATAGTTAGTTAGCCAAAATGTAATGTATAAAGTCTGGAGTGACTGTAAGTCTAACCTAACAGAACAGAACACTACTTCTTGCTTTTCAGCTCTCTTTTGTTTACACTGACTGGTTACCCTGGTTACCAGGCAGTAACCAATCAGTGACTTGAAGGAGGGCCACATTGGTTATAACTGTTGCTTTTGAATGTGAGCTGAATGCTGAGGATCAATGGCAAACTCACTGAACAGTTATGTCCCATGTGGCCCCCCTTCAAGTCACTGACTTACTCAGAGTTAGAGAGCTGAAAAGCAGGAAGTTGGATTCTGGCTATTATATTTGACATCCACTCACTCCAACTTTTATAGTTTGCATTTTTCCCTGACTAACTATATTAGAAACATTTTTTATTTTGCACAGCCTATCTATTTACCCGGTTTTTAATTTTACCCTGAACTGTTCCTTTAAGGGCTATGGGAAAATATTAGTGAGATATGTTTGTAGAAATGATGATGGTTAAATTTAGGTTATACCCAAGGGATAGGCAACTACAGCCAGCACTCATGTTGTACTCTAACTCCCAGTATTCCCACCCATGCTCCACGTAGGCTTGCCACCTTTTCCTGAAAAAAAAATACCGGCCTTCCTATATCTTTTTTTCATATTAATAATAGGGATTCACAGAATCCAGGATTCGGTTCGGTATTAGGCCATTTTCAGCAGGATTCGGATCGGACATATCCTTGTGCCTGGCGCGGCACACTTTTACACTTCCCTTCGCTAATTTGCATATGAGCCCAAATGTCTTCCTACTCTCCAGCCTGTGACATGTATATACCGACACCCCACTGTTCATTGGAACATGTATACACTGTGCTGTCTGTTATACGTAGTCCTCTGCACTCAACCTATTAGTATATTATGGACATTGGTTTCCCAGGGGCAGCTGGGAAATTGACAAAATATCTAGCCCCATGTCAGATATCAAAATTGAATATAAAAAGAAATCTGTTTGCTCTTTTGAGAAATGGATTCCAACGCAGAAGTCCAACGATATCAAAGTCATCCCATGTTTGTCCAGTTCTTTGCTCAATTTGCAATTCTCTGTGTGTCTCCCCACTGTGCTGCCTGTAACGTGTATTCCAGGGTCGGACTGGCGGGACACCGGGAAAAAACCTGGTGGGCCCTGACCCTCACAGGCCCCTGCCAGGCCAGACCCCCCTCTCCCAATCCCAATTAATTTGAAAATACAAAATCTCTGACTCGCAGCGCTGGGCGCGCATGTGCAGTGGTGGCGCATGCTGGGCAGCAACTTCAGCGCCTGTGTGCTCCAGCGGCCCTGAAATAGGTGAGGCGGGGGGCCGGAGGGGGACCCTGGTGTATTCTCTGTGTTCCTCCTGTGTATGTGTATATATATATATATATATATATATATATATATATACTCTTTGTTTGTACCTTCTCTTAGAAACTATGTGCCCTTTGGTGCTCCTGAATAATCTGTTACAGACACGTTCTTCTGCTTATATGAGCCACATTCATGTGCTTCCACTTTCCCTTGTTCAGTCTGTATCTGCCATATGCTGCGTGTGTCTGCCATCTGCTGCCTGCCGCTCTCTGCAAGTGGCGCTTTCTGCTGCCAGCCCTGTGTGTGACCAACTTCTGCCTGCTGCCACTCTTCATGTGATCTCATCTTGTGATTGGAACACACTTATACAATCAATGCAGCTACTGATAAATGGCATGCTGTGTGTTTATTATGCTAAGGGGCAGATTCATCAAGGGTTAATTGAATATTCAATTTTTTTTATGGTCAAAACTGTAAAACTCGATTTGAGTTTTTAAAAAAAAAAAAAAATGTATCTGATTTATCATACTCTGGCCCTTTAAGAATTGGAATTCAACTACTCGCCACCTAAACCCTGCCTAATTACTCTTTTAAGTGAATGGGAGACGTCCAGGGACCAATTTGTTGGCAGCTTTCCTGACATTGGATTTTTGTTTCAGAGAAAAAAAACTCAAATCGAGATTTCGGGTCATTCCTTTTCAAATTCGATTTTTAGAATAAAATTAGAGTTTATGGTCGAAAATTGACCTTTGATAAATGTGCCCCTAAGTGTCTGCAAAGTGATGTAGACTTGTATTGTATGCCAGCATGTCCTTAGCCAATGTACCTGACATAAAATAATTGCTTGTCTTCACTATATCTCACTCCATACACATACTCACCTAGACATAGCTGCCCAATGTATTGCATTAATATTCCCATAGACCTTTTATTCACAAGGTATTTCCCCGTGTAAGGTATGTGCTTGCAACATATTGTAACTACTGCATTTCCCTCGCTATTAAAGGGTTGGTTCACCTTTAAAGGAGAAGTAAAGCTTAAAGGAGAAGGAAATGCAGAATTGACTTGGGGGTGACAAACGTAAGGCACCACCAAGTGGTAAAACTGATGTACCTCAAACCCGGGGCCGGTGCTCCTATCAGGCGAAATCTGCACCACGGAGATCACTACTTCCTTATGCGCCGATGCGCATTAGAACGAAAAGCCAAACTTTAACTTTAAAATTGGCTTTTTCGTTCTAATGCATATGCGTCAGTCCGGGGAAATGCGCATCAGCATGCGTCCGGAAGTAGTGATCTCCGTGGTGCTCGCTTCTATAACCCGGGGCCGGTGCAGATTTCGCCTGATAGGAGCACTGGCCCCGGGTTTGAGGTACATCAGTTTAAATCACTTACGTTTGGCACCCCAAGTCAATTCTGCCTTTCCTTCTCCTTTAACTACAGAAGTAGGTAGAAAAGTTTTACACTGTTTTGTGCTTGTGTACCAGCCCAAGTAGGGTTGCCACCCAGCCGGTAGTTTACCGGCCTAGCCGGTAAAACACCAGCCAAGGCCGGGGCCGGTATTAAAAATTTACCGGCAATGTAGCTGCCGGTAAATTTGTAATACCCCTTAAAAAGGCCCTTGCCTTGCCTGAAATCCCAAAAAAACTTACCTTTTTCGCGTCTTCAGCCGATCGCTGCAGTGGCCCCGCCCCTTTTTGCGTCACAACCCGCCCCCTTTGTGTCACGGCCCGCCCCTTTTACGTCACGGCCCACCCCTTTTTGGTCCCGCCCCCCCGCCGGCCGGTAAGTATTTTGTAAAAAGGTGGCAACCCTAAGCCCAAGGCAACCACAGCCCTTTAGCAGTAAAGATCTGTGTCTCCCCAGTAGATGCCCCAGTAGCTCCCCATTATCGATCTTTCTACTCAGGCCTCTCCTATTCATATTCCAGTCTCAAATCAATGCATGGTTGCTAGGGTAATTTGGACCCTAGTGACCAGATGGCTGAAATCGCAAACTGGAGAGCTGCTGAATGAAAAGCTAAATAACTCATAAAACACAAATAATAAAAAATGATTGTCTCAGAATATCCCTCTCTACATCATACTAAAAGCTACAGTACAGTTATTTCTAATATTATACTGTGGGTGTATTGCATTCCATGGGGAAGGGAGTAATGGAGTAGATGTGCTGATCTGCAGCTTCCCTGCAGCAATTCAGACATGATTATGTGCCCAGGTCAGAATACAGCCATACGATACTGTGAGTATAGAGTTACCCTTTCCTTTTTATACTGATCTGTCTATACATCAATACACAATAACCTGGGTGGGAGCTACAGGCTGAATACATACAATCTGCTGTTCCCTGTGTAACATATGGACTTGCTGCATTTTGCAACTACAGTACTGCCCTCTCTATTAACTCTATACTCTCACAGTGAACTTCTGTTTTTAAAGGAATTGATCAGTGTAAAAAAAACAAAAACAAAACAGGGTAAATCTCACTAAACTAGAGGATTTCTCCCCGACATGCCCACATTGAGGTGGCGATATCGGCCTGATTTTACCATGAGTCCTAGCAGAAAGGAGGAGATGCGGTCAGATCGCTGCATCAACGCACAGATGCAGCCACAATCTGAAGGGATGGCCCCACACACGGGCCAATAAGCTGCAGACTCAGTCTGTTGTTAGCTTTTATCGTCCAGTCTAACTGTGTATAACTGTTACCCTCGGGCCTTGGGAATAGTCCATGGGCCCACCCAGCATATTTCTAACAGTATGTCAGGGTGTTAATGAGTCAGCATTTGTTTAATTGCCTATCACATGCCTTTTATTACATCAGAGGGACAAGAAATATCAGGGAGCGTTCCAGGAGAGTCAACAGGCTCCCTCTAGTGACCAGACACTGCAATGCAGTCATGCTGCGGATGTTGCATCGTTCAATCTGCAGTGTTTCTCTGACCTTCAGCTTTTGGGGGAGAGGACATAGTGACTATAATAGGAGAAATAGTGAGAGGTTTTACAGAAAATGACTGTTCAGAAAGTAGAAGTGCTGGGGTAAAGGGGAAAAAAAGTATCTGCAAATGATTTTTTTTTTTAAATTGCAAATGACGGTTATTTTGTAATTAAATGGCATGTTATTGTATGACAGCATGCATGCGTGTGAGCCCTTAATAATGAATTCATGCTGCACTTATCAGTGTACTCATGCTACATTCACTGATAAAAGTATGAGACCTGTTATCCAGAATGCTCGTGGGGTTTTCCCGAATAACATTGTTCCATAATTTGGATCTTCATACCTTAAGTCTACTAGAAAATCATATAAACGTTAAATAAGCCCAATAGGCTGGTTTTGCCTCCAATAAGGATTAATTATATCTTAGTTGGGATCAAGCACAATCTACTGTTTTATTATTACACAGAAAAAGGAAATTATTATGTATTATTGAAGTTTATGGGAGATGGCCTTTCCATAATTCAGAGCTTTCTGGATAATGGATTTCCAGATAACGGATCCCATACCTTTGTAATGATGCTCAACTGCTTTAGGACCCCAGGATAACAGTATCTGTATAAATGGGGTAGCCCCTCTTCTAAATTAAAGGTATCTACTATTTTCTTCAGCTACATGTTACCAAAGTCTGTGTGTCAAAGTACTGCAATCTTGTATGTATACAAGTAATCTTATCTAGTTTGCTATAGGGTGTGCAGGGGTCTGTGGGCTTTTAGTGTACACTTCATTTTAGGAATACGGCAGTCTTCATAAACAAATAGGGATGCACCGAATCCACTATTTTGGATTCGGCCGAACCCCCGAATCCTTCCCGAAAGATTTGGCCGAATACCGAACCGAATCCGAACCCTAATTTGCATATGCAAATTATGGGTGGGAAGGGGAAAACATTTTTTACTTCCTTGTTTTGTGCCAAAAAGTCACGTGATTTAGCTCCCTGGCCCTAATTTGCATATGCAAATTCGGATTCGGTTCGGCCAGGCAGAAGGATTCGGCCGAATCCGAATCCTGCTGATAAAGGCCGAATCCCGAACCGAATCCTGGATTCGGTGCATCCCTATAAACAAACATTAAAACTGCGTAGCCACCAGTACTTTACTATTCCCCCCTATTTTACCTGGAACCCCCTAAGAGTCCCCAGCTCTGCTTTCTCTATAATCAAGTCAAACTGTAAGTTTGACTTGTGCCTTTCTCAAGACATAATGATAAAGTATTGCAGTTTAACCAAGCCTGTAGGTTTCTTACCATTCTATAACAAAGCATTTGTTGGAGCTGCCGTAAAGACTGTTGTTTAATTGTTGCTTTGCTTTTCTTTCCCTTTTTCTTTTGCTTTCCCTGATCGAAGTCTAGGAGAGTAAGTGTCCTCTTTATTCATTGTGAATTGCTTTACATCTGTCTCAATGTTATTGCTCCATTTGTGCCTCCTGATCGTCTAACAAATGTCTGGTTGCTAGGTCAGCAACCCCAGCAACTCTATATAATCATTAATCTTTTAACTGGAAAGCCACGAAAACAAAAAATGTCACTCCAAATCCAAAAATGAAGAGCACTGTGCTTTCTGCTCCTTACAGTGCTGTATTCACCTAGAGTTTTTATTTATTCCCTAACCCTCCTTGTGTCCCTTCCCCAGGATTCCCAGAGTAAGCAGGCAGGCTACAGCATGCACCAGCTCCAGGGCAACAAGGAGTACGGCAGTGAGAAGAAAGGCTACCTGCTGAAGAAGAGCGATGGGTACGTTACATACTATTTTCTAGTAATGACAATGAATAAGAAGGATGTGGCCCTTCAGAGAGTCCGTGATCATTTGAACTAGTAACATTCTATTATTATCTCTATATGGTGTTTGGGTGCTAGGTGATCATGGGAGTTTATAGATGTATATAGTAGAACCCCCACTTTACGTTTTTAAAGGAACCAGAAAAAATGGTGTAAAATGTTAAATGGATACTGTCATAGGACATTTTTTTTTTCAAAATGCATCAGTTAATATTGCTGCTCCAGAAGAATTCTGCATTGAAATCCATTTCTCAACAGAGCAAACCGATTTTTTTTATATTTCATTTTGAAATCTGACATGGGGCTAGACATATTGTCAATTTCCCAGCTGTCCAAAGTCCTGTGACCTGAGCTCTGATAAACTTCTGTACTTCTTTACTTCTGTACTGCAAATTGTAGTGATCTCACCCCTCCCCCCCCAAGCACCCTAACAACATAACAATGGGAAGGTAACCAGATCTAAGAAGTAGATCTAAGAACATCACTCAGTAGTAAAACCCATGTCCCACTGTGACTCCTTCGGTTACATTGAGAAGGAAAAACAACAGCCTGCCAGAAAGCAGTTCCCTCCTAAAGTGCTGGCACAAGTCACATGACCAGGGGCAGCTGGGAAATTGACAAAATGTCTAGCCCCATGTCAGATTTCAAAACTGAAAATAAAAAAATAAATTTATATGCTCTTTTGAGAAATGGATTTCAGTGCAGAAGTCTACTACCATGACGGTATCCCTTTCAGGGACATGTATTATGCATTATATATAGGTGGGATCATAAAACAACAATGAAAAGTGAGGGAAACTAAACATCAGGGGATGTAAAATTGAGGTTTAACTGTATTTCTGTCACTGTTTTTTTTTACCAGAAATAGCAACGCGAAAAAGAGAGAGAGATAAAATAGTTAACCGGTTGGGTAATTGTAGTTGCGTGCAATTTATCAGTAACCATGGTGATTGTTACAATGTTACTACTATACACTGCTCTTTACCCCCATAGTTTGACATTTGTGCCATTCCTACTAGTGGGAGTCTGTTAAAGGGGTTGTTCACCTCTGAGTTTACATTTAGTATGCAGTAGGGAGGGATATTCTGCAACAATTTGCAATTGGTTTTCATTTTTTTTTATTTGTGGTTTTTGAGTTATTTAGCTTTTTATTCAGCGGCTCTCCAGTTTTCAATTTCAGCAGTCTGGTTGCTGGGGTCCAAATTCCCCTAGTAACCATGCACTGATTTGAATAAGAGACTGGAATATGAATAGGAGAGGCCTGGATAGAAAGATGAGTAATAAAAAGCAACGTTTGTAGCCTTACAGAGTACGTGTTTTTTAGATGGGGTCAGTGGCCCCCATTTGAAAGCCGGAAAGAGTGAGGAGAAGAAGAAAGCAAATAATAAAAAGCTATAATAAAAACTAAATAAAGAAGACCAATTGAAAAGTTGCTTAGAACTTAGAACATACTAAAAGTCAACTTGAAGGTGAACTAACCCTTTTAAGCTGCTTCACAAATTGCATTATAAGAAAGGGAAGGTTGGTGGTGTTGGTATCTCTTTAACAAGTTCATTTACATTTAGTTTTAGCCAGTGAGCTGTTTACCAGTGCCTTGTGCATTTCTTACATGGCCTTTAAAGGTCTCTGGCACCCAAGGGACGAACAGCTTGTTTCTTCCAGATTGTTCCTTTGATGCTGAAACAGCAAAACAAGTATAAAATTGCAGTTACGTGATACATCCAAGAGCCTTGTTCTTTTGCACAGGGTCATGCTGGGAACCCATTCTTCTTCCCCCTCTACGCTAATCTAAATGCTGCTACGCATTGTAACATATTTTAATTAACCCAGATTAGAACCCATGCTATGCCTCTGTAATGCAGAATCATGATATATAATGCACGGGGATATAACCAGCTCTGCCTGATCATTATACAGGGAAGTTAACTGGGGGTCATATAATACTTATAATATTTTATTATTATTATATCTTCTCCTGGCACACTGGGTCACATGAAAAAATCCCAAATGTTGGAGCGCCAGGGCCGCCATTAGAAATCAGGGGCAAAAATATTTCCTCCGCCCACCCCCAAGCTCCACCCCAGATCCTGCCCACGCCACACCCACAGTTAAAAGACCACACAGGCATCAGGGCTAAAAACGTTGTTATAAAAAGCCATTTTTTTTTGTAGAGTGCCCTGACCACCAATGTTTTAAGAAAAACTTTTTTTTGGGGGGGGCGGCTGTAGCCACAGTTTTTTATTAACTTATAAGGGGGCACTGACCAGGGCCCCCCCCCCCCCGTTAAAGTTTTTTTAGAGATCATTGGTGGTTAGGGCCTCCATTTGTAAACAGGACCCCCCTTAAAGTTTTTTTTAAAAAAAACATTGGTGGCAGGAAGTATTAAAATAATACATTGGTGGCTAGGGGTATAAAAAACACACATTGCTGTTCAGCAGAACTTGTGGCTTCAGGACTCGCTCCTTTTGGGTCTTTGGGTCTTTTTGCAGCTTCGGGACTTCATCTTTAGCTCCTTTCGTGACTCATAACTTCAGGTCTTATAACTTCTTGAATCTTTTGAGATCAGCAGACTAGCTGTACAATGAATACCTCCTTTCATTAAGTCATCATTTATATATATGTGTGTTTATATTACAGGATCCGGAAAGTATGGCAGAGGAGAAAGTGCACTGTGAAGAATGGGATCCTGACCATTTCCCATGCAACGGTAGGTCACTGATTAACCTGTGCACTGATGCCGGTGTCTGGCTGCTGCTGATGAACAAGATTTCTTGTGTATTTTGTTCTGGGACGTGTAGCTGCAACAATGTGCTGTACTGGCAAGGTTTACTGGCTCATTTATACATTGTTGTAGACAAGACAGCCTGATGTGTGTCTGTCTGTCTGTTTGTCTTACCAAACTAGCAGTTAGGCACGTTTGATGGCTGTGTTGTTTTTCAGCCTATGTTACCACCCCACCTTCACTTGGTCCTCTCATTCATACTAATAATCACTTATTACCCAGCTGCAGTTAGGTGCATACTTAGGTCCAACAGTTGGCCCATCATTTTTAAACCATTGCCTCCAAAGAAGCTGAATAACTGACTGCTGTTTGTGCACATACTGAAAATTGCTGGTAATTGTTTCCTCCTAGCTTCAAAAGCTGAGTTGATATTGCAATTCTCTGTTTTCCTATAGCTGATACAGATATACAGTAACACAGTGACAGCTTAGGTATTTCTCTATACTAAGCACAATTCAGCAGGAACAGTCCCTAAGTTTGCTCATAGTCTGTACA
>CM044441.1:149326596-149336813 GCA_024363595.1 Xenopus borealis
TCCCTGTACTAAGCACAATTCAGCAGGAACAGTCCTTAAGTTTGCTCGTAGTCTGTACAGTGAGATACCATAAAATTATGGCAGCAAAGACCTCACAGTATTCGGCAGCATACAGGATAGTTGAAGTGCAGCAAAGAAACGTGTGGTACTGCATAAAAGTACAGAAGGTGTTTACACAAAGGCGACAGAATACATAACTAAATAAATCTGCTCATCCGCATGTATAACGAACGAGGAATGAAATTATAATTACCTTGCGTCACCCAGTATTGTAGCAAGTGCAGGAATCAGCTGAGGAGACTTGGCAGCTGGCGCTTCATGAAGGCAGGCAGCAATTAGACACTTGCTCATGGAGATCCAACTACTTGGAACTGTCTGTGTGTCCAGCTGCTCCACTCTCCAAAGTCTAGTACAGTGGAGCCTACAGGGAAATGAGCCTCTTTGTTCTCTTAAGTCATTTTCAGAACACAAGATATAATAGTAAGTATGGTGGCAGACATGGCTACTGGGGAAGTATAGTCACCCAGCAACAAATTGCCTCTTCTTCGGGTGACTAATCTCCCCGAAAAGCCTTCCCTCCGGCTAGAATCTAAATCACCGGTGGGATGGCACTCGGAGCTCTTCATTTTACAAAGTCGCCCGAAGTTGCCGCACAAGGAAACTTCAGGCAACTGTGGAAAATAAAGCGCTCCTAGTGCCATCCCGCTAGCGATTTAGATTCGCGGAGATTTAGTCGCCCAGCGACAAATCGCCTCTACTTCAAAGCAATTAAATCTCCCCTAATCTTCGCATTTGTCTCTGCCCTTCGGGTGGTGGCAGACAGGTAGATTAGTCACCCGCAGTAGAGATTTGTTGCATCTCGACTAATTTTCCTGTCTGCCACCACCCTTAGGGTTTGGGCAGATGGGCAGATTCAGGGAGATTTAGTCGCCTGGCGACTAATCGCCACCTCTCAGTGGCGTACCTACTCGCTGGTGGGTCCTGGTTCAGGATTGGCACCTGGGCCCCCCTATCGAACTTTAACCCTTTGAATTGCACATTGGAGTTCTCCTAGCCTCTTTAGTGGGCCCCAAGTGGGAGCGGGCCCTGGTGCAATTGCGCCCCCTGCTCCCCTGGTAGTTACGTCACTGCCTTCTCTGCGGGACGACAATCTCCCTGAACTCTCGCTGAACTGCCTTCCGACTAATTGAATGAAGAATCACGACAGAAGGCAGTTTGGGGATATTGTCGCCAAGCAGAAGAGGTGATTAGTTGCCAGGCAACTAAATCTCCCTGAATCTGCCCTAACCCTTAGGGTGAAGACACACGGAGCTACAAGTAGCGGCTACTTGTCAGGGCTGAAAAATAGTCAATAACTATAATTGGCTTTGCTAAGACACTACATGTGGATTGTCTATGGCAGTGATCCCCAACCAGTAGCTTGTGAGTAACATGTTGCTCTCCAACCCCTTGGATGTTGCTCTCAGTGGCCTCAAAGCAAATGTCCTGCTAAACATTCTCTCCTGTAGGCTGCCAGTCCATATAGGGGTTACCAAAAAGCCAATCAGAGCTCATTTAAAATCAACATGGACTTTTTCATGTGTGTGTTGCTCTCCAACTCTTTTTTAAATTTAAATGTGGCTCACGAGCAAAAAAGGTTGGGGACCCCTGGTCTATGGCATGGCATTTTGTAGCAGAGCTACTAGTACCTCCAGAGCTACTAGTAGCAGTAGGGATAAGCAAATTTTCGCCATATAAACCGAGTTTCGCCACAGAAATAATGCCCATAGACTTCAATGGGAGAAAAAAAAGTTGAACGTAAAAAAAAAAATTAAATTTGCCTTGCATCAAAAATGATTTGTCGCATATAGACTTCAATGCATTTAAGCAAATTTTTTGCTGATAGCGAAGCTAAATAGGTCAAATGTGCCCATCCCTAAGTAGCACCTACTGGCTATGGCTACAAATTACACCCCCGCCCCTCCAAAAAAAACCTCCTGCCATAGACAATTTGCATCTGCTAAGGCCAGTGGCACACATCAAGATTTACGGGGAGAGTAGTTGCCTGCCAACAAATCTTTGCTCCAGCGGCAACTAATGTCCTCAAATGCCTTTCAGCCGGCAAGAATTTGCCGGCGGGATGGCATACATAGCGATACGTTCTCCGAAGTCACCCGAATTTTCCTTGTGAAGTGACTTCCCGCATCACATTCTTGCCATTTACAGCTTATACATAAGTATGACTAGATAACTGCATTACACAGATGATGTTCACTTTTTCACTTCACTTGTTTCACTTTTACAGGAATGATTCAGGTCTTCAAATAGGTCCAGCGAGTCTTTTGAGTATCAGTGGCATTGCACATGCTCAGTTTATCACTGGGCTGATGTTGAGAAGCCAAGCGTAGGATCTTTGGAAATCATCAAAACATCAGTAGGAAGTGAACTGACATCTGTTATAGCAGCTACAGCTAAAGGGCTGATTATAATCTATCCAGATACAGTTGTATTTGAACTGCAGTCTAAGGGTAGTGACACACGGCAAGATTCGGGGAGATCTAGTCAACAGACGACTAAGCGCCTGTTCTTCTGGGCAACAATCTCCCAGAACTGCCTTGGCGTGTCTTTCCTTCCTCAATAATGAAAAGTCTAAGCACACACGGGGCTTCATTTTCCGAAGTTCCCTCACGAGGAAACTTCGGGCGACTTTGGAAAACGAAGTGCTGCATGTGCTTAGCACAGGTGACTCTTCATTATACAGGGAGGGAAGACACATGAAGGCAGTTTGGGGAGAATGTCACCCAAAAGAACAGGCGATTAGTAGCCAGGCAACTAAATCTCCCTGAATCTCCCAGTGTGCCACTACCCTAAGGGCAGTCAGTATAAGGGTAGGGCAGAGTCGGGGAGATTTAGTCGCCTGGCGACTAATCACCTCTTCGTCTGAGCAACAATCTCCCCAAACGGCCTTTCCGTGCCATACTGCCAGTTTGAATGTAAAATCACTAGCGGTATGGCACTAGCGGCGCTTCGTTGTCCCAAGTTGCCTCACGAGGAAACTTTAGGCGACTTTGGAAAGCGAAGCGCCGCGAGTGCCATGCCGCTGACGACTTTTCATTCAAGCCAGCACAGGAAGACAGTTTGGGGAGATTGTCGCCCAGAGGCACCAGGCGACTAAAGCTACCCGAATCTGCCTGTGTGTCACTACCCTACAAGGTACTGTATACCCCAATTTTACAACTGATTTCACAAATGGTCTGCTAGAGGATCCCCAGAATAATACTTCTAGCCTATTTCTTTTCTAAGCTTTAAAGAAAGGTTCAACTTTACATACATGTTTTAATACAATTGTGTAGGTAGCTATTGTTTACATTGAAATGATATGCTCTCCCTCTATTAATACCAAGGGTGTGATACTGTTGTTGAGAAGTGAGGAAACCACCCAGTCTATTGAAATGTTTCTGTTGACCTAAATTCCTCAAACTTTATTGACATTTTTCCATTCCAGTCTAACAGGCCACCGGCAAAGCTGAACCTGCTCACCTGCCAAGTCAAGCCGAACGCTGATGAAAAGAAGAGCTTTGATCTCATCTCACGTATGTACTCATTGTGTATTCACCCATTTATTCCTGGTGTACGGAATGAATAAAGTTGTGCAGAGGTTGAGCTCTAGTTTAGTGCTCGTCTCTCTACACATCTGTAGGAAGACCCATCGGAGAGAGGATAGTACAGGTATGGGGGCCTGTTATACATAATGTTTATCCAGATAAGAGATCTTGCTGTAATTTGGATCTTCATACCTTAAGTCTACCTGAAAACCATGTAAATATTAAATAAACTCAATAGGCTGGTTTTGCCTCCAGGAAGGATTATTTATATTTAATCGGGATGCACCGAATCCACTATTATGGATTTAGCCGAACCCCCGAATCCTTCCCGAAAGATTTGGCCGAATACCGAACCGAATCCGAACCCTAATTTGCATATGCAAATTATGGGTGGGAAGGGGAAAACATTTTTTACTTCCTTGTTTTGTGCCAAAAAGTCACGTGATTTAGCTCCCTGGCCCTAATTTGCATATGCAAATTCGGATTCGGTTCGGCCAGGCAGAAGGATTCAGCCGAATCCAAATCCTGCTGATAAAGGCCGAATCCGAATCCTGCTGATAAAGGCCGAATCCCAAACCGAATCCTGGATTCGGTGCATCCCTAATATTTAAGGATGAATTACAAACTGCTGTTTTATTATTACAGAGAAAAAGGTTAGAATGGAGCCTATGGGAGATGGCCTTTCAATTTCAGTCTTCATTAGAGCAAGAGCGTATTTTATAAAGTAGATAAAACAATGTCAGGCTGGACTACCAGACACCACAGGGTGAGGCACCAGCCAAGGATCATTTCAATAACTCCTTATATCAGTCATAGCCCTGTCTTATTGCTGTGATAGTGTGCCACGCTGCACTTCCATCTCTCTTTATGGCAGGAGTTCCCCTTTATTACAAAACATTTGGACAAGACTGGTCTGAAATTATATCATTTAAAGGGGTTGTTCACCTTTGAGTTGACTTTTAGTATGATGTAGAGGGCGGTATTCTGAGACAATTTGTAATAGGTTTTCATTTTTTATTATTTGTAGTTTTTGAGTTATTTAGCTTTTTATTTAGCAGCTTTCCAGTTTGCAGTGTCAGCAATCTGGTTGCTAGGGTCCAATTTACCCTAGCAACCATGCATTGATTTGAATAGGAATATGGAATATTAATAGGATAGGTTCAGGAAATAAAGATTAATAATAAAAAGTAGCAATAACAATAAATGTGCAGCTTTAGAGAGGATTTGTTTTTTGAGGGTGTCAGTGACCCCCCTTTGAAAGCTAGAAAGGGTCAGGAGAAGAAGACAAATAATTCATAAACTATAAAAAATAAATAATGAAGACCAATTGAAAGGTTGCTTAGAATTGTTCATTCTATAACATACTAAAAGTTAACCTGAAGGTGAACCACCCCTTTAATGAGGCAAAGTAACATAGATACATAATTACATTTGTGCCTAACGTATCTCACATATAGTATATTTTATTTGTTTATATTCAATTTTTACATGTTTTAGAATGAATTTCTGTGTTCTACCTGTTTCTACCTATATGTTATTTTTCTTGTTTTCCTTTGCAGACAACAGAACATATCACTTCCAAGCTGAGGATGAACAGGAATACATAGCGTAAGTTAAAAAAAAAAACAAAACGCAAAAATGGTTCCACTTAGTAATTCAAAGGGCAAGTCAACCCCAAAATTAAGATTTGCCAAACAACAGAAAACATATTTGTAAACAACATTGCGATATACATTCATTACAATTCCTGCATAGTTTTAAAATTATTTGTATATGTATTGAAATTGAAAGCAGTGATTATCTGTCCCTTTCTTTATCTCTGCCCTAGTGACTGTTGAGACAGTGTAAGACCAGCGGATTAACAGACCTGCCTTTGCTGGGAATTAAGACTTTTGCAACATTGTTTAAAATTGTCAGCCAAATATGACCCGATTGTTTTTACAAATAGCTTTAAAAGCAGTGAAAATTGTTTTATGAATGTATATGGGAAATGTGCATAGTATTGTGTTATCTCTTATTACAAAAATTTATATTTTGGGGTTAACCTATAACTATGGACTATGGTGCACAATTTGCACTGTGGCCTCTCCTTTGCACCATCCTCCTTATCACCCAGGCATTTCTCCTGGGTCTGATTGGGTTACTGATACGACCAGGTAGTCCCAGTGGGTGAGTTGGCCACTTGCAGTCACAAGGCTAATCCCCCTGTAAGTTAGTGACCTTCCACTCATGACTTGGAGTTGTTGTGTAACAGCCAACTAGGGGTGCTGGGTTGAGAAACACTTGATAGTAACTAAAATCTACTGTGTAATGTAAGTGCTAAAATGTCATTGTGAGAATTTGTTTACACAATATAAAAGGAGTTTCAGTGAGTCTTAAAATACAGTTTATTTTCATTGTGTTATCATGAATGGAGTGCAACAATAGATCTTTATTTTATGCAGGATTGTGTTTTGCATTCTTATAGTCGTTTCATGGTTAGTCCCTAGAACCCACCCACCCCTGCTGCACAAACAGGTACATGGGTGTAGCACTTACAGTTACTTTATTAGTGGCAGCACTTTTGTTCCACTAGTTTAATACTATATATTATACAAGTATGTGACCCAGAGCATATGATCAAAAACAAGAGGTTCTCTGCACTCAACCCATTATCAATATATTTAAGACATTGAGACATGTTGTGCCTTAAGCTACTAACAAATGCCTTGCCCTTTAAACAAAACAGGGATTGTTTGTCCAAATATTTAAGCTGGCCAACTACGTCAAAGTCATCCCATATCTGGCCAGCCCTACTCTCATTGCATCTGATTCATTAAGAATTCTATTGCTTCATTATACATTTTACAAAGGGACTGAGTTTTACCTGCAACTTACTTGCTGCTTTCAAAGTAAAACTCCCAAACTTGGTTGCCCTTTTATTAGACACCAGTGGGATCACCTGACTATAGTTGGGAGGGGTGGGGGCTACAACAAGGAGCTGGTCACTGCTTCTATATGAACTATAACAAACAAGGGAAAGTTGTGCTCACCACTAATTTAAAACCATTAGGTGGGGGTGCAATGAGGCTGTGACCACAAAATACACACAGACAAATACAAGAGATCCTCTGCACTCAACCCATTATCAATATATTTAAGACACTGAGACATTTTGTGCATACAGCTACTAAAAAATGCCTTACCCTTTAAACAACAGGGATTGTTTGTCCATATATTGCAATATATTTAAGCTGGTGAACTACATCAAAGTCATCCCATATCTGGCCAGTCCTACTCTCAAATTGCATCTGATTCATTAAGAATTCTATTGCTTCATTAAACAATTTACAAAGGGACTAAAGCTGGCCATAGACGTAACAATTACGATCTTTCTCGGAAAAGATCTTTCCAAGAAAGATTGTCAGTTTCAACACACACGTGTAGAGCTGAATCGTCAGATATACAGGTAGAAACAATAGAATTCTACTTGTATCTGACGATTCAGCACTAACAATGGCCGATGTTCAGGGAGCTTTCAAAGGCATCCGATCAAAATTTTCCGTCCAGTCCGATCAACCAGCCGACCGATATCTTAATCTTCTGACGATATCGGTCGGCTCATTTCCCACCATACACGCACCGAATATCGTACGAAAAAAATTTTTATTATCTGTGCATCTATGGCCAGCTTTAGTTTTACCTGCAACTTACTTGCTGCTTTCAAATAAGCAACATCACTCTCCTATTAAAGGGACATAGATATAGATTTTGAAATGTCAGTGTTGTGAATGTTGTGTGTGTGTGTGTGTGTGTATATACAAAAGCCATGGATATCCCGTAAATTATATCTTTATAAACACTGACTAGTGATGTCATCAATTATAAACGGTCAGTAGGGATGTCATTTTTATCACATGACTCACTAAAACTTGTGTATTATGGTAAATAAAGTACCCCTTGTTGAAAAATATGAGGATGTTAAAAGTCACCTTGGAGTTCCATGACCTTCGGCCTCGTGCTTTTATATGGTCATGGAACTCCTCGGTGACTTCTAATATCCTTATATTTTACAATAGGGGGTACTTTATTCTCTATACATATATAGAGAGCTGTTTATGTTGAATGAAAAGGGCACTCATATCTTAAAGGGAGATTATACAAAAAATATTTTGAAGCTTCTAGTCCTAATTATACAGTCCCATGCCAGAGCTGCCATACTGTATTATTACAGAAATGGATCCATTCTTGTTTGCCTTCAGCAAAGCAGTATTGTACCTTCCATTACGACACAGTAGCCTGCTAATTAGACCAACCTTGCATTCTGTCTATACTTATACTGTACTATATAATTGTTTATATAGTTACATAGTTAAGTTGGGTTGAAAAAAAGACAGACCGGTGTGTGTGTATGTATGTATATATATATATATATATATATATATACTCATAATGGTTTAAAGCCGTGGTTTACCTGTTAACTTTTAGTATGTTATAGAATTCTAAGCAACATTTAAATTGCTCGTCATTATTATTTTTTTTTAATGTTTTTTTAATTATTTGCCTTGTTCTTCTGACTCTATCCAGCTTCCAAATAGGGGTCACTGACCCCATCTAAAAAACAAATGCTCTTTTAGGCTACACATTTTTTTATATTGCTACTTTTTGTTTCTGTTCAGGCCTCTCCTATTCATATTCCTGTCTCTTGTTCAAATCAGTGCATGGTTGCTAGGGGAATTTTGACCCTACCAACCAGACTGCTGAAACTGCAAAGCTGCAAAGTAACTAAAAAAACCACAAATAATAAAAAATGGAAACCAACTGCAAATTATATCAGAATATCTCTCCCAAAATCATATTAAAAGTTAACTCCAAGGTGAACAGTCCCTTTAAGGGTTTTTCCCCCTAAATATCAGAAGTGAGTACAGATAAAGTGACATTAAAATAGCATTTTTCTATTACAGGTGGATATCTGTGCTGACAAATAGCAAAGAAGATGCACTCAATATGGCTTTCCGGGGAGATCAGAGCACTGGCGAGAGCAGCCTGGAGGATCTGACTAAAGCAATTATAGATGATGTACAAAAAACATCTGGCAATGAAGTTTGCTGTGATTGCGGGTCACCGGGTATGTCGCAATGCTCATCTTTTAAAGAAAAAAAAAAAATCTTAAAAAATTTCAAAAAAGCGGGTTCAGTATTATTATGATGGGTACAAGTAAAAGGGTCACATAGTGATGCTTGCTCATATCACATAATACTGTGGCCCAGTGTACAGATTTCTCCTTGGGCCACTAGCCACACCATTAAGGCCCCAATACACAGGCGGATATTGGCTGCTAATAGATTAAAGGACAACTAAACCCTTAATTAAAAAAAACCCTACCCTCTACCCTACATAGACCCCTCTCCCTGCTCCAGCCTAGCTGTTACCCCTGGTAAATGCCCTCTAATCGTTTACTTGCCCCCCGGTGGCGATTCAGGGCATCAGAGTTCACAGGCACCATCTTCTTCTCATCAGTAATCTTCAGGAAGGGACCGGCATATTGCCACATTTGCTTTTGCCGAAACAAAGGAAGAAGACACAGAGAGCTGTACTATCGGATTAGCCCAATGTTGGCCCCCTTTTGATAACTGTAAAGTGTTTCCTTACCAACACAGATACCACATCATGTGATGTTTGCCTTTAAGCTACATGTGATGAATTGAGGGATTTAACAGCACCCAGAATATGGTATTTGATCATTTAAAGGGATACTATCATGGGAAATGTTTTGTTCAAAATGCATCAGTTAATAGTGTTGCTGTTGCACTGAAATCCATTTCCCAAAAGACCAATATATTTAATTTTGAAATCTGACGTGGGGCTAGACATATAGTCAGTTTCCCAGCTGCCCCCAGTAACATGACTTGTACTCAACTTCAGTCACTCTTTACAGCTGTACTGCAAGTTGGAGAGATATCACCCACCTGCCTTTTTCCCTCTGCAGCCTAACAATAGAACTATGGGAAGGTAACCAGATATCTGCTCCCTAACACAAGATAACAGCTGCCTGGTAGAACAGCAGCACTCCATAGTAAAATCCAGGTCCCACTGAGACACACTCAGTTACATTGGGCAGGAGAAACAACAGCCTGCCAGAAAGCAGTTCCCTCCTAAAGTGCTGGCTCTTTCTGAAAGCACATGACCAGGCAAAATGACCTGAGATGCACCTACTCACCAATATTATAACTAATAAATACACTTGTTGGTTCATGAATTATATTTTAAATTGTAGAATGAATTATTTGCAGTATAAACAGCGTAATTTAGAAATAAAAACTACATCATAAAAATCATGACAGAATCCCTCTAAGTGAACATGGCAAAATGAATCAACAGTGGCTCACGCCTTAGCTTATTCAAATCAGTTGAGGCAGACAAGCGTAAATAAGCAACGCTTCCATCTTACCAAGTTCATTACTCTGCTGAATGCCACTTTATGGCTGCTTTGGGGTGTCCAATGACTTAAAGGAACAGTAACACTAAAAACTGAAAGTATTTTAAAGGAAACACAACACAATGTGTGGTTTCCCTGCAAAACTGGTTATAACAATTATAGTTTATATAAACAAGCTGCTGTGTAGCCATAGGGGCAGCCATTCAAGCACAGGA
>CM044441.1:149483482-149495616 GCA_024363595.1 Xenopus borealis
GGGGGGAAATGGGGCGGGGAGCGGCGTAAAATGGGCGGGAGTGAGGTAAAGGGGGTGGAGTCATGGAAATGAGACGCAAAAGGGGTAGGGGCCGTGCCACTTAAGGGGGCGGAGCCACCACAGCGTCAGGGAACAAATACATTTAAAGTGAAGGGCCAAGGGATTTTGATAAGGGTATTACAAATTACCAGCAACTACATTGCCGGTAAATTTGTAATACCGGCCATGGCCCTTGCAGGTATTTTACCGGCTGGGTGGCAACCCTAGGTGCAACGCAGCCAGGTCCCCCTTTAGACTCAGGCCCGGTACGAGGGTTGCCACCTTTTCTTGACAAAAATACCAGCCTTCCTATATATTTATCTTTTTCCCTATTAATAACATTGGGATCAACCATCAAAAATACCGGCTAGGCCAGTAAAATACCAGCCAGGTGGCAAGCCTACCCGGTACAGTAGTGCCCCCTGTGCCCCTCTGATGGAGGCCCTGGTTGGGTGCCACAGGCAGGTGGCAAGTAAAGTGCTCCCCAGGGCTCCGTATCTGAATGGGGTGCAAGGTTCCAGGGGGGCTGATCCCCACTACAGATGCAGATGCTTTTCTGCACTTTGCCCAAGGCTTTCAGGTCTCATTAACAAGCAAGTGCAATATTGGGACACAAAGTATCCCCTTTTTTACCCACAAAGCAGCATTTTCTATAGTGTATTAGCAGCCACCCCTGTATCCCCTACACACTGCACCACTGCTTCTATATCTTACCTCCCAACATTTTGGAAATAGGAAGAGGGACAAAAAGACAAGGTGCTGGGAAAATTTGGTGACCACACCCATTTTGTGGCCACACCCCCCCCAATTACAATGTTCAATTAAAAATGTTGCTGGTTATGAAAGTTTGAACACATTTCTGTGGTTTGTATGTGTCACCGTTTCCCCAAGAGACCTGCTTACCTTAAACTGAAACAATTGTTTCTTTGCTCATCTTAAATTGTAACAAAAGTATCCAAGTGCGCCTGTCACCTGGGCTCTCTGCCAAAAGCCAGTTAAGTTGGAAACTTTGTATCTTTTTCTGGCTGTTCAGTGCAGGAGATCAAAGAGAAAGACGGGACATTTCAGTAACAATCCGGAACTGCGGGGTGAGCTGTCAGAATCAGAAAAATGGGGGGGGGGGGGGGGGGAGGTATGTCACTGTGGGTGGGAACTTACCCCCTGTTTGTTTTTTGTGGCAAATTGTGGCAGAGTTTTAACATCTGTTTCAGTTCCAGTGTGTATTAGTGTTTGGTTTGACTCCCATGTTTCAGCATCAGAGCCGGGAGAAGCAGCAAACTGGCTGTAAGGTGCTAGGAGTATATTTGGGTGCCAGTACTTATTTCTATTTGTATATGGGCCTGTATGAGCCAGAACATAGAGTGCGGAAAATGCACAAATCAGACATCGCTTTGCACCTTGCACACTGCTCTATGCTCTATAATGATTGCCTTGGGTCTCTAAGCACTATGGGCACCCTCTTGCACCCGGTGTTGGACTGGAGGCCCCGGGCTGTCTCAGGGGCCCCCACTCTGCTCCAGCTGCAACCCCCCTCCCTTGGCCCCTCAGCCTTGAGGGCATGATCCCTAGGGCCCAACAATCGGATTGCAACGGAGGAGGTACTGGCGGTTGGATCGCAGGGCCTCATCGAAGAACAGATGCGGCAGAGATCCGACGGGATTTTTAGTCCCGTCCAATCGTCATCTGGCGGAATTTCAACCAGATATCGATCGGGTTAGTCCCTCGGAGGGCCCCACCCACGGGCTTATAGACTGCAACTCAGTCTGTCTGCAGCTTTAATCGGCCCTTGTATGGCCACCTTAACTCCCAGTGGATGTACTTTTATACATACTTCATAGTACAGATATGGGACCTGTTATCAACAATGTTCAGGATAACAGATCTTTCCATAATTTGGATCTTCATACCTTAAGTCTCCTAGAAAATCATTTAAACATTAAATAAACCCAATAGGCTGGTTTTGCTTCCAATAAGGATTAATGATATCTTAGTTGGGATCAAGTACAAGCTACTGTTTTACTAGTCTCCCTATGACAGCAATGGCTGCAATCTGAGCATCATTGATTCTGACATTCTTGCATTGCCACGTCCCCCAACCTCAAACTCTATCCCCCCACCTGGGGCTCTGACTATTCTTATTGTCACCAGCACAAAGAGAAAAAGGTATGTTGTTTCCATAATGATCTTCCCTTAGTTACACGATCCTTTCTGACCCTCAGTGATTCATTTCCTTTTTTCTTTAGAAATTCCCAGAGTCTGTTATAAGGAGAGCAGGTAATAACTGAGCTGTGTCATTACCCACAAGCGCAAGGCAAGGGAGACCTCCATCCCCACAATGATTTCCTGTAGGTGCTTGGGAGGATAAAAGAAGCTGATGTGGAGAATGGAAAGAATGTGGAAGACAGAACCGAAAGCTGCCATTAACTTGTTCCCAGAGAGATTATTTTATAATTGAGCAAATAAAACAACACTGTTTTTTTTCTCCCTTCCAGGGATGGGAAACCTTTAATCCTGTAATGACGTGGCTGAAATTAAAGAGCGGAGGATGCATATTAGATTTCAGAAAGAGGAGAAAAGGTTATTTGTCCACAACACCCTTCCTATAAATCAAATCTTATTATAGTCCCTAAACAGCTTAACAAGCGGAAATATCAGGACAATGCAACGATTCTCCAACCAATGCACAATCCATGATCAAATGTTTCAATGAATGCCATGTAGCACCCTATTTACTATGTAATTTCCACTACAAAGAAACATACTCAAGGGTAGGGAAGACAAAATATATAGATTGTTCTTTCTAGTGGTATAACTCCAGCAGGAACAGTCCCTTGTTTGAACCTGGACTGTATATAGAGAGATCCCATAAAACTATAGCAGCATAGATATTCCATGTACTAAGCACAATTCAGCAGGAACAGTCCCTAAGTTTGCTCATAGTCTGTACAGAGAGATCCCATAAAACTATGTCACATAGGTATTCCCTGTACTAAGCACAATTCAGCAGGAACAGTCCCTAAGTTTGCTCATAGCCTGTACAGAGAGATCCCATAAAACTATGTCACATAGGTATTCCCTGTACTAAGCACAATTCAGCAGGAACAGTCCCTAAGTTTGCTCATAGTCTGTACAGAGAGATCCCATAAAACTATGTCACATAGGTATTCCCTGTACTAAGCACAATTCAGCAAGAAAATATACAGGTATGGGATCTGTTATCCAGACCTAGGGTTTTCCAGATAAGGGATCTTTCTGTCATTTATATCTCCATTATGGCCTCATCATGGTTTTAGTAGGTTCTGTGTTATAGATGAAGCCCAGTATTGTGGGCTGCTATATCTGCTGCTATATTAAAGGAGAATGAAACCCTGCCTACAACGGTCCCTTCCAAAGGCTTCCCTAACTGCTCCGATGATCTCAAAGAAGAGGACCCAGAACCCGTCAACCTCACTGACCAATTCTGATTATTATATCCAAGTGCACAAATAGGTCCAGTGGTTAGACTAACAGGTGGTGCATCTTGGGAGTGGGAAGTTTGGTAGGCTTTAGTTCTCCTGTAATATTGTATTTTGTCTAATGGAACTATCAGGCTTTGGGCCTCCAAACTGACATGGGCCCCCTTGGCCTGAAAAAGAGTCACTGGTCTAAAGATAAAATAAATAAGGAAAACTTAAATTTTTACAGTGACCATAAATAAATATATGAATGAAAGAGGGTTCCCAGTTGGTGCCGTAACCATATCAGCAATAGACATTGCCCCATCGTTACAGAATTCTCCATCTCATATAAATTTGGAACAAATTGTTTTCACAAAAGGTTCCACTTCACGTTTGTCTGGTTCCGCAGATGCACCCTGTGACTTTTTTTTTAACACGCTGATAATGTTCCGTTTGCCCACTTTGTGCCAAGTCATTTTCATGGTATCCGAGAGGTGGGGTGCGTGCGGTTCCCACCCACCAGTTCAGTTAACGAATAGAGGAAGTGGTTTGATGTTTGTTTTTTTTTTTTCAATTTTCAATCCCCTGTAAAAAAAAAAAAAAAACAGAAAAAAACAGGCCTTTTCTGGGAAATGGATTTACACTTTTTTTTTTGAAGAAAAGAAACTAGTGAAGGGCCCCCTGGGAACCAGCTAGATGTAAATGTAACAAAACCCCCCCACCTCTGCTGTAGAAAGTGGTTATTATGCAGCTGCTGGACACCACATTAAAAAAATACTACCATTCATGTAGTGTGTCACTTTAAAAGCCTGACCTTTACTTGCCCCTCCCACTGAACTCCACCCCCACCTGTCATGGCAGTTTTCTGAGTTTTTGGTTTCCACATAAGGAAATGTAGGTCATTAGGGCCCCCTTTGCAGATCAACCCATGACAATAATTCCATATTATTGAATTTTTACAGATATTTAAAGTGAATAATATTTAGAGACATTATATTTTCTATCTAAATTCCATGGTTCCTTTCCTAAATATGACTTGTGTGTGTGTGTGTCGGCCCATAACTAGGGTTTCCACCTTTTCTTGGAAAAAATACCGGCCTTCCTATATATTTATCTTTTTTTCCTATTAATAACATTGGTATCAACCATCAAAAATACCGGCCAGGCCAGTATAATACTGGCCAGATGGCAACCCTACCCATAACTTACTCCCACCCTAATTAACTTACCATAACTAACACTATACTGTATGGAAGAGAAAGTGTCACTGGGATCTAAGTGGCCCTTCAAACACTCCTTTGGAGGAGCTCCAAAGTAGGCACGCTTACTTCATGCTCAACAACATACTAGTTCTAGCCAATTTCAAGCAAAATTTAGCCAACCTGTTGACTGTGAACCCCAGCACCTGGGAATGTAACTTTAGTAATGACATTCAGTAGGGATTTGAAACCACAACTGCACCATCTTGGCAGTTTGGCAGAACAATTCCCACCATATTTTGAATGTCATGGGTCATTACTTTGCTGTATGCTCACTGATATTATCAATATATTTTCTGCATAAATGTAGTGGAGGGGATGGCAAGGGATACCTGGCCATGGCACAGGACATTATAGCACCTGCAGCTGTAGTTGGGGAATCCAATGCCATATCTGCTATGGTAGAACTTTATATCTGGCTCTTCAGCATAATTGAATTACATACTGAAATGAAGGATGTTGGATTGTCCATGCAACTCCAGCAGCCAATGTTCTCCCTCTATCTCTTAGTGGCCCTACCAGTAGCTTTTGAGTAACATGTTCCTCATCAACCCCTTGGATGTTGCTCCCAGAGGCCTCAAAGCAGGTGCTTATTTTTGGTTGCTTAAAAATCAAGTGTGCTGCCAAACAGAGCCTCCTATAGGCTGCCATTCCACAAAGGGTCTAATTCACAGACCATCATTTTGCACCTCCAGGAATTTCTTTACAAGCTTATGTTCCTCTCCAACTTTTTTACATTTACATGTGGATCATGGGGGAAAAAAGGTTGGGGGTCCCTGCTAAAATAATTGACCGAAACCCTAGTCCTTGCCAATTTTTCTACTTTTCAGTTTCACGACTTCCAAGTTGTGATGCCACTTATATTCAGTATATTATTCTGGGCGGACATAAGCACACCAATATATTTGATACAGTTATATATTTATATGGTGATTAGAAAGAGATCGCTTAGGTTTAAGGGGCGCTGATTGTAATTTGATTTTTATAAAAGGGACTGAAGAGCCTTTCAGTACAGTCTATATCTTTTTATTGAATCACTATATGTTTTGGACCACACGGGTCCTTCCTTGGGTACATGTTCCAACATACCCCCGAGGAAGGACCTGAGTGGTCCGAAACGTGTAGTGCTTCAATAAAAACATATAGACTGTACTGAAAGGCTCTTCAGTCCCTTTTTCTTCTATGATATAAAGTAGAGGTGGCTTCTCCAGCAACTGTTGATGAGCCTTGCAAATTCAAAGAACGAGTGGAATATCAAAGACATTAATCTACATTGTAATATCTTTTTCCCAGTGACGTACCCTTAGATTAGAATAAAATATTATAGAAAGAGGCGGCTATAGGTATAGGAGGTCATTAGTTAAACCTTTGCCTGCTATGCCTGTTACTAAAATAGAACACCTGGAGGAATTTGTGCTACATATTCCCAGCCGTGTACATTCAGATACATGCTTTGCTCTAAGAATAGAACTTCAAATAGGTCCATGAACTCATGCTCAGAGCATTCTACACTGTATGGAGCCGCCTCTCGCTCTTGGGAATGAAACCAGAGTAGAACACTGGATGTAGGAAAGCTGAGAAGGCTGGCACACAACGTACATGTTCTGAACAGAAGCATTGAAATACATAGAAATAAGTCTATATGGTGATGTTTGAAACCCAAGAATGAACATCTACGGTGCAAATGCTGAGGCCTCCATGAGGATCTTGTAGAGACAGAATACCTGGGTATGACTGATACGTTAGACTATTTCTCCTCTGTTAACTTCTGTCAGGTCCTATTACTTGACAGGACGTTGATCAAGTTGAACACAATGTTCCGTTGAATGTATCATTCTTTCCCAGGAATTTCCCACCTTCACTGGTTGCTGGAGCCTTTCTGTAGTTAATGATTAACTCAACACACTTTTTCTAGTGCTAAACATAAGCTGTTGTGGGGCCCTGTGGGCTTGGGACTGATGTAACCTCAGTGACATTGGCCTTTCTGCTTTATGCCTGTCAGTACGGAATAAGGGGTAAAGAAGTGAAGAATAAGGAAAAATATTTAAAATGAAGAATGTGGATATTTGGGGTGCTTATGTAACAGCTGTTGGACCCCCCCCCACACACACGCATTTACAATACTAAAGAAGAAAGTGGAAGTGAACATTTATGTTGACCAAGAGCATGGCACTTAGTGATCATGCACAGAGATTCCCCAAGTCTGGCCAAGTACTCCACTATTTTGGTCCCAACAGAGGGGCCAACCTTACAGTGTGGGAGCGATTGGGACAGGTTGTAGTCCTAAAGACATGTGCTATTGTTGGCTCTCCCTCCAGTAATGGCTAGGTAAGAGGGAAAAATGCAACACTGGGCCCCATTTAGAGAGTGATAAAAAAAAGGGCAAAAATCAAGCTGGCCCCCCTCGTATTTTGCTCCCAACAGAGAGGGCGGTCTCACAGTGTGGAAGCCATTGGAGCAGAATATGGAATCAATATAATCCCAAAGTCATGCTATGGTTGGCTCTCCCCCCAAGTAATGTACAAGGCTATGGAAGAGTTAAGGGGGTCTTCATGGCTCCCCTTGGTGCTGAACTTTTTCTCTAGTATTTTTGAGTAAAGTGATAGTTGAAGTACAGTTCTTGTAGATAGGGGGTAGAAGTTTGAGATGTTTGTTCAACATCTGGAGGGCCCCAGGCTGGATATTCTCAGACTAAGATGACATTGAAACACAATGTTATAGGAGAAACTACACCCCCCCCTCATGCTATGGCTGACCAAAATAGCTTTCCTATTAACACCTGTGCTAAGTTAAGCTCTGTTTTATTTAGGTCTCGTTAACAAATTAAAATAATGGCAGTGCTCCCAGGATTAAAGCACCTGCCCATCACGACCAGCTGTGCTGTTGATGTTGATTGAAATAGGTAACAATATCCATGTCTTTCCAAACCTCCTATCTTTGCTGAGATGAATACTTATCATTGGTACAGTATGTGGCTCTGTACTGGCAGCTTTGTGCCCCCACACAACCCTCCAATTCTGAACAAATTTGCTGCCAAAAAGTCTCTTGATCTCAGAACGCTGAATCTTGCTGGCATTTGCACCTCTGGTACTTGTGACCTTCACTCAGTTCATGGAGGTGACCTACTGGATAGGTTAGTTGTGCTTAGAATTACAGCCCATGCCTTGTTTTTCCTTGGAACTCTAGGAGGACACTGCTGATTTTTACTTTCTTGACACTTTTTTTAATATTACTCTTCTTAGACTATGTCTGAGCATCAGTTATCTCACCTGCAGGCTGAAAAACATTTATCTCCAGTAGGGCTCTTATTTGGTTTTTAAGTACATTATAAAATGCCAAAATGGGTCAGTGTCCAGCAGCCAAGGGAACATGTCATGATACCACTAGACTAGGGGTTTCCAACCTTTTGGCTTCCCTGGGCCAAATTAGAAAAAAAAAATGATTTGCAAAACTAAAGAAAATGCACAGAAAAGAACTACAATACCAGTTGGATAACCAGATGGAGCTATACACTGAAATATGGGACACATGGATATTAAATAGACTTATTATTATTACTAACTGGGCAACGGGCAGAGTGCTCCCTCCTGCCTACTCCTAAATCGTTTCCAACATGAAGTTTCCTTGGGAACCAAGGGTTTCAAGCTGGGACGCATTCATATTCATCTTGGGCCGCAGGTTGGACACCCCTGAACTAGACTGTTGGCAGAACTTTTCATAGCTGTATGTCACCCTAGGTTTTTTTTATAGTTTGTAGTAAGTGATAAAGTCTAGAACAGAAGTTTCCTGTAGTTACTATCAGAAACATGAAGCAGATAGTTGTCCCTTTAATGGGTCCAAAAAGGTACAGATGATCATGTCGTATGGGTTATGGCAAAAATAACAGGGATGCTAGGTATACACTAAATTGAGGGTGGGCAACATTTTTTATCCATAAACAATATTCAGACGTAAAAAGAGTTTGGGAAAAATGCTAAATTGTTTCTGTGGGGGTGCAAAATTAGGGCTGTAATTGGCTATTTGGTAAGCATCTGCTGTGAGGCCACTGAGAGCAACAGCCAAGGGGTTTGTGAGATACATGTTTTTCATGAGTCACTTTTGGGGATTACTGCACTAAATGTTAGTTTGTTGGAGGTTCCTTAAAGAAAGTTTGGGGAGTTTAGTGGATAACAGGCTGTGTAACTCTAGGCTGAATATATCAGTGACTATTAAAGCAAATAAAGTTCTGTCTTGCCTTAAAAAAGTGTATTATGTCTAGGGAGACAGTTCAGTTTTGGGCTCTCATTAATGAGCTGGAGAGAGTGCAGAAACGTGGAACTAAACTGGCAAAATGAATGGAACAAACAGAGAGTAAAGACTGTCAAGGTTGGGGTTGGAGAAAAGGTGCTTGCAAAGGGACATGATTATTCTTATTCAAGCACATTAGAGGGTATTAAAGACAGATAGCGGCTGATCTTTTTCACATAACAACAAACCAGAGCCCCCCTCCACAAAATTTTCTTTTTAAACCGTGAAAATTATTCTTGACAGTGAGGGCAGGGAGGTTGTGGAACACATCACACAGGAATCATTACACTTGATGGACAGTTGTCCTATCAACCCCCATTCACTGGAACTAGGTCACTGTGCTTAAAACCTAATTCGATTTAGGTTCATTTGGGTAAATAAACCTACATCCCGTTAGGAACGGCATTTCCACTGATTGCATCACAAACGATGAAGCGATAATCTCAGATTCATTTGATTAAATCCCTGCAAATTTTCCAACATGCACTTGACTTCTTGTTGACTCAGATCAACCTACTAAGTGATTTCCCAGGATCATTCCAGCACATGCCAGTTGGAAATGGATATATTTACTCTGGAGATTTATATCGTCACTTGTGCTCGGTGCCATGTGTCTTCTCACATTACACTGCTTTGCATGAACTTGTAGTGGCATAAGATTACTGAGGCCGGTGTGAGACTCCAGCACATGTGTACTGACTGCGCTTTATGACAGAAAGAGAGGGGGAAAAAGGAATGGGCAAAAGGACTATCATTCAGAACGTTACACGTGCCGGCAACTTAATTCATGTGGTTAGGATTCTTCTAAGTAATCCTGATACTTTTACCAGGCATGGAATAGGAGGCATTCCAGGGGTGTAATTGTAGTGACAGCAGAACCCACAGCTGCTAGGAGCTGAGCAGTAAAAACTGCCTCATGGATCATCTTCCTAAAGGATTTTGGGGATGGGTACCCTGAAATCATTTAACTGTGAAACCCATTGCCCTTTAAGTAGGCCGCTGACCAGTGCAAGTTTTGAGGGAGGGAAGAAAGGGCACTAGACCCCAAGGATCTCACAAGCTTCTTGGAGGGAAACATTGAAGCTCCTTGGCAGGAGAAAAGCAACACTGAGCCCTATGTAGGAAGAGTAGACACAGAGACTAGTACACAAAAATCACCATGCCATTAAGTGCAAGCTCTACAACAAGTTGTAAATCTTGAGCGAATTGTAACCATGTCATTATAGCATTCATGCATGAGAGTTTATAGGTGTTTTTGTACATTCCCTCCACTCAATTAAGTCGGCAAAATTGGATGTGGGTACAGAAAACAAAGGTGACCGTAGTCTTGACTCATTTTTGGTGCACCCTTTGTCTTCCAAAATTAAATTAGAGAAGCGATTGTTGGATATTTTCAATGTATACATTAGGAATGACCAGCACCCACCTGCTAGGTGGGAATTACTGCAATGCCTTGGGCACTTACAATAATGATGGGCAAAAAGAATAGCAGTTATTATGGAAGGGAAAAAGCCATGTGTGCACCCTTCTGTCTTTCTCTCAACAATCAAAATACTCATCAAGAGGCACAACTGCAACTTACTACTAACTGCATTTCCAACCTAATATCAGTTTAAGATATTACTTAAGATGCATGGAGATAGCTTGGAGTTGCCTTAAAGGTAGAGATTGTTGGGGGACCTTGAGTGGTTCACCTAATGGACTCCCCTCAGTTTTCATTTGAGTGGTTCTGGCTGGACCTTTCATTTAAAGCCCCTTCTCCCCTCTTCTGTTTCCCCAGTGTATCATGTGTAGTTATTGGATGTGGGTACAGACCTCATCCCAGACCTTGGGCAACTCTAATGACATGTAGCACTTCATCAGTCTTCAGTTTGTTCCTGTACATTGCTGTGGTCACTGTGCATTAGTAGTTGTAATGTATATTCAAAGTAAAATGTAATACAAATGTTGATTATGGTAAGACCATGTGCAATAGCCACAATAATTGACTCAACAGGATTCTCTTCTTTCTCTCTGTCTCTTTGGGCTGTCATTCTACATCTTACCTTAGGGTGACTTAGGGTCACTGTAGGCCTGGACAACACTTTAGATGGTCCTCATACTTGCTTTGCTACATGCAACACCACCAAAACACTTTCCATGCTTGAAACTAGCGGCTGCCTTGCTGTTATAGTTGGGCTATCTTGCAATCTATAACTCCAGGTATATACCTACTATTGTACTTGGCTCCATCAATCCTCTCTACACAAAGGAGAGACACACCTATATAAATAAAATTTTAGCACATCCCCACCACTATCATGCAGACATGAATTTAATTTGGTTGGCCCACATTTCTTCTGTTTTTAGCAAATTATTGTTTAGGTTCAAGTTTCAGTTTTAATGCAAAGAGATTAAAGTCCCCTCTAACCTCATTTAGATCCCATAAATATTACATGTTCTCCATGGTATATTATATTCATTAGAAACAGTTCTCCCTCTGATATCAAAACTAGAGGAGGCTTTACTTGTAGATCCACCAGGAGTCCTGTAATACATAAATAATATCTGGACTTCTGGTATATACAGGATAAATGAGTTATATGAAGAGAAAGGAAAAAATAATTTTATGCAGACAGCATGAGGCGCTCTTGTACCATCAAAAGAAGAAGTTGTGAAAATCCTAAATGACTGTAGGAAGCAACTACGAAAAATTAATAGATTATTCATCCCTTGTATTTTCCAGTTCTGTTGGTGGTAGGAATATTCCTAATGTACTGGACTGGTGGCAGTAGACCCTATAGTAAGCTATATCTTTAGATGTTTACTGCTAAATGGCTGTGGTTGCCTTGGGCTGGTGCAAAAGCCCAAAAGCATAAGATTGTTTGCCACCTACTTCTTTGTTGAACTGTCCTAATTTTTTATTAGTATTTTTAAATTATGACTTATATTCTGCTCCTCGTGTCCCTTTTAATTACGGCCATATTGTGTGATAATCTATCCAGATATTTTGGCAGGTGATATCATATACTGAGTGAAACCATTGAATGGTGAGGGTTATAATTTACTGGGTAGTCTCATAATAGTCTCATAATAGTTTATGGACATGGAATTTCACCATGTAATTCCTGTT
>CM044441.1:149527197-149541405 GCA_024363595.1 Xenopus borealis
TCTTCCCGGCACAGTGATGATGAACGTTAGAGAAACATTATCACCCCTCGGAGCCCGTGAGCAGTTGCTCAGAGAAATCATACTGAGAAATCAGAACCATGCACTTGGAGAATAATGCCCATGCCCCGTCCCGCAGTTTGACAGTTGATGTAAATATGGCCAGGACAGCTGACAGGATGAAGTATACAGCTGCTGCGAAAGTCCTGAACTTCCATGGGGCTTCCAAGAGGACCTTCTGTCTACTTCTAAATAGAGGTCATTGTGAAAGCTTGATCACATAAGGACTTTCTTCACCTACTAACATTCCCGGGGGATCTCGGTAATTGGAACATAAGTGTGAAAGAGGCTGAACAATGTGTTAATGATGACTGTGTTGCTGAATGAGAAAAGCAACAGATTTCATGTTTTTCCTCCTTCTCCTCCCTGCCTGCAATATATAAACTTGAATTTTTAGGTTATATGATCTGTGCCGCAGGCTAATAAAAAAAAGGAATACTGAGTTTTAGATTACCACCCTTCTCTCTATTGTTGGCCAACCTTGACTTGACTTGAGTTTTCTCTGCAAATGCTTTCAGGGCAGGTTTCCCTTGAGTTGAGCTCCTTTTGTGGCCATGTTTTAGTGTGTGCATGTAACCATGGCTAGGTCCACTCTTACTAAGACTCATGTATTTAACATGACAGTCGTGTCCCCACCCTCACACTCTTACACAATTTTGTAGGTCAGTAGTCCTCTAAGGTAGTGGCAGCTCCAGGGTTCCCATAGTGGCCGTTGTCAATAGACACAGTGTACTTGCATAAGGAATTGTTTGAGAACTTTACACTACACAATCCTGACTTCAATTGTCTGATTTTGTCTGCTGAAAGTTAATCGGGTACATTTTGACACACTGGATGTAATTGCATCCAGCGCATCATCTCCTAGATATCACAATTAATTTATGAGTAATAATACTGCATTTTTCACTTTGCCCCTTGACTTCATGAATGCGCACAAAGATGTGTGAAATAATGGGGGAAAATGTGGGTTGATGCCTACACATTTAGCAGGATTCACATTTCGTCAAATCCTTAGTGTCACAATGGAAAAAAATAAAAATTGTTGTGTCAAAGATCAAGACTCAATCCCACATGGAGTGGTTAGTGTATATAGGTGGACAGATGAGGCGGGATTGAGAAACTGCTGGCACTTTGGATGGTGGCTGTTTAGGGTCAACAAGACAGAGTGTTCTAGAAAAAATATAGAATCAGGAGTCTCTTGTTCTCCTTCCCTCTGCTGGATAAATTAATGACTTGAGATCCTTTTGGAACCAATTGTTTCCTCTCTGATTCATAACTGAAGACCACAGATGGTTTCACCTGGTCCAGTTGCTTTAGTTGGTCCAAGAACTGAAGAATATGATGACTACTAGCTTGGGCAATTTAATGTCTGAAGGAAATGACCATCTTCAGGTAACATTCCATTTATAAACTAGTTCTTGCTTTTTAGTCTGTGTATGTGTGGCAAAAACTATTTTAATGTCATTAGATAAGAGTAACTTGCTATCTCCATGCACTGCAAGATGTTGTCATGCCATAACCTTACCTATGAGTCACCCAGGAACAGGAATTCTCTGTCAAAATAAAAGTACTTGTGGCTACAAAGGCAACACATCAGTAGCTAAGATTCATAGATGGGAATGGAACAACACAAGTGATGTAATGCTGTGCTGTTTTTGGAAATCAATACATAATTGACAAATTAGGGAACTGTCCATTTGTTTATATGTACAAAAACACATATACTAAACCCCCCAGGAGCTCTAAATTCAAGTTGTGTAGACAGAGAAGAATGGTGTGCTAAATGGTGTTCACCAGAAATCATTATCCACCATTAATGATTGATTATAAAAGCCTCTTTAAAGGTCCCATGAGGCACAGATATGACTCCCCACACTGTATCAAGCTAATAATAAGAATAGTAGTAGTAGTAGTAAATAGCCCTCTTTACTAAGGTTAAGGTCCACAGCTGGCCTTGTGTTGTTTTCTTGTGGGAAGTAAGATATTACCAAACAAAAGTTGCAACACTGAAGCTCCAATTAGCTAATATAATATTTACAGAGAAATGGGCAGACAAGATGTTCCTCAGAATGGAGGACTCATGGGTATGATACAATAGGCACAAATAGGTTCTTCATCCACCATTGTAACTTTCAGAAAAATCTAGGACTGGGCTTAGACCTAATTTATAAGAATCACAATATGCACGGTCTGCAACTATTAATGAGCTGGATGGGTACACAAGTTACTGGCCGGTGGGTCCT
Source organism: Xenopus borealis (assembly GCA_024363595.1). Taxonomy (NCBI): domain Eukaryota; kingdom Metazoa; phylum Chordata; class Amphibia; order Anura; family Pipidae; genus Xenopus; species Xenopus borealis. Next base: position 149,529,498 of record CM044441.1, read on the forward strand.
TTCTAAGAAATAGCTCTTAGGGGTATCCATCTACATACTTTCAAGAAAATTATACATTTTATCTCACATCAGAAAGGGATATTTTATTCCTAAAGGGGAAATGAAAATGCAATTAAAACTTCAGCATAATGAAATAAGAAACTTTGTAAATACAATCAATTACATATTCTGCATTGTTTCTGAAAAAATCAAGTTTATGTTCACTATCCCTCTCTCAACACCTGTTTCTCATTATTCTGTCTTCATTCGGGAGTTGGGTGTCAGATGACCGATCCAATATATGTTATAGGGGGGGCTCCTTTCCTAGCAGAGCTCATTCAAAAAGCTGATTCCAGTACAAACAAAATCTTCAAATTAACTGCCTTTTGCATAAATCCTGCATGTAGAGAGACAGGATTTCTGGTGATTTGAATGGAGTGAGCTCTAGCGATGGGCGAATTTATTTATTATTTAAATTCGCTGGCGTAAAAAATATGAGTCGCACGCCTAAAATGACGCCACGCATGTCAAAAACCATGCGACTCGTTTCGCGATTTTTTTCGGCGAAGCGAAACGGGATAGAGTTGTCCATCACTAGTGAGCTCTAATACATCTTCTAGGCAAAAGGAAGCCCCCCTGAAAGATATATTGGATCCAACTGTCAATGATTGTCTGACACCCAACTCCTGCAAGATGCTGAAGGAGGAACAGAGAAGATACGGTCCAGTATTTTGAATTGATTGTAATTTGAAAGTTTCTTATTTTAGCATGCTGAAGCTAGTATTAAATTTTCCTTTTCATGATCGTTCCCCTTTAAAATGCCACTCACTTCGTGGAACAGAAGTAAAGCCTAGTACAACTTGCTTTGGTGCCTCCACCGTATGTGATGAACAAGTGGACCAACCAGGAAAATAAAGGCCATTAACATAGATAATGATTAAACTATGAAAATACTTGACTTTTAATACATACATCACCAAGGAGTCTATGTTATATATGTTCCCCTGGTCTATCATAACAGTGCTTATAGTCCATGACCTGGTTAGAATCCCAGTTTATCACCTAGTCCAGCTACTTCAATAATAACTAATAAGGAGCATTGCTTTTCCAGCTTGGGCCATCCTTTCCTGAGAACCTCTCCTTGGGCTGAAGGCTTTGGGTCCCTTATGAGCACCTTTCCCTAACTCTCAACCACCAGCCTCCTAAACTCCACATCTAAGGATGACTCTTCTCCACCAGAGCCTTCAAGAGCTTCTGTGAGCCTCCTTTTGCTTTACAATAGGGTTTCAGCAAGTAGATAAGATTTATCAGAGTCCCCCTCTATTATCCAGTATAGTTCCATAGACACGTTAAAATTTGCAAACAGAAGCCATACTAGTCTGAACAGGCAAATGGACACTTTTGAGGATTTTCTCCAAGTAAATTATGCACACAGCAAATTCTATGTCTGAATACAAATGGTCTGATCATTATGATTTCCAAATCATTACATGCTAAATACTAAGTAATCTGCGGTTCAGCGAAGAGCCACAGCTTAGGACGCAATTAGCTGCAGGCCATAAGGTTTGAACAAATTGCAATTAAATCCTCCAGAGAAGGCCTGGTTTTCTATGTGGAGTTAATTAGGAGACAGGGCGTTATCTTCTCAGCCTATTTTAATATTATCGGATGAGTGGAAAATCCTGGATGCAGTGAGGGATCTTCTTAATTGCTGATTGGGGAAGTATTCATTTTTTTAAAAACTTAAACAAATACAGGTATTAAAGGTCAAGTAAAGCCTTGCCTCTACATTTGTTCAGTTAACAAGAACTGTCCTGTGCATCTAATAACTGATTATTAAACAATATTAATTGATGCATGGAACATTGAGTTTCAGAAGAGCTTGAAAGCACCTTCTCTAAAATAAAGTATAAAAGTAACAAAAAATAGGATGAAAAGCTTAAACTTCCACCAACTTCCCCCGGGAAAAGTATCAGATGTTTTAAGATTTTAACTGAGAAGTCACGGGAGGCCATGACAGGTCTGATAATGTGGATCATTCCCACCTGCTGTAAGAAGGTAAGATCTCACTAACAGGACTAACGGGGCAGCTGGGACATGCTTGTCAACAGGATTATCTGCAGCTATATGTGCGCAACAAACAAGTGTCTGTTTGTAGGAGCCATGGGGAATTGATATCTGTCATCTCTGAAAATACATGTAAAATTGATGAAAGTTAAAAAAATTACTTTAGATTACGTCTTATTTACAAAGGCAGAGTGAACATCAGAGAGTCTTGGTTTATGTTGCTCAACTGTCTTATAATATGGGGTGGAGTGGGGTGGTCTAAACCAGGTCATTGATGGCAGCTTGGGTTACATATTATATTGGTTTATAAACATACAAAGTCCATTCAGTTCAACCCCTCCAAATGAAAACCCAGCATCTGTACACACACCCCTCAATACTATCACATAAATTATATATGCCAATAGCTATACTTACTATAGAGTTTAGTATCAAAATAGCCTTTGATATTATGTCTGTCCAAGAAATCATCCAAGCCCCTCTTATAGTCATTAACAGAATGAGCATCACAACATCACCCGGCAGTGCATTCCACAACCTCACTGTCCTCACTGTGAAGAACCACCTACTCTGTTCCTTTAAATGAAAGTCCTTTTCTTCTAGTCTGAAGGGGTGGCCTCTGGTGATCCTCTTTATGGGTCAAAAGGTCCCCTGCTATTTGGGTTATTTTATTTGAATGTAAGTACAGAGGTAGCACAGACTTTAACCCAACAACCAACAACTTTCTTTTAGTGGTTTTGTTGCTATGGAACACACCATGCATATCCATAATTTGGGTACAATGGAGTTCATTTACTAGCATTGGGATAATCATCCCTAGTGTAGTAACCCATATTAACTAATGGACCATTAACTTTGAGCATTCTTCTGCAGATACACCAATTTGCATATGAGGCCAGAGAAATGGGTTGAGTATGAGCCATCTCATGCCAGGAACACATCTTAGCATTGGCATTGAAGTTTAGCTTCATAAATCCTTTACAGATACTTTGTACCAAATGCTGCACCTGTTGGCTGATGGGGAATTTTCTCAATACCCTTTGCCTTGTAGCCAGGGCCGCCATTAGAAATTAAGGGGCCCCGGTGCCCAGCCACACAGCCCGCACCAGGGCCCGCCCCCACCTAGTTCCGTTACTGCCCCCCCCACATACATATTGATGGTCAGGGTCTTAAAAAACATTTTTCACCAGGGCCCCCTTACAAGTTAAAAAAAATTGGGGCCCGAAAAAATAATAAAAAAAAAACATTGGTGCCAGAGCCCCCCTTCCAAGTAAAAAAAACGGGGCCCCAAAAAATATTTAAAAAAAATAAGACATCAATGACCAGGGGATTAGAAAAAAAAAACCCACATTGGTGTCAGTAGAATTGAACTTGTGGCTTCAGGACTTCAGTTAAAGCTGTTTTCGTGACTTCGGGTCTTTTCGCAGCTTCAGGACTTCAGTGTCGTCTCTTTTCGTGACTTCAGGTCTTTCCGCCGCTTCAGGACTGTTCAGCACTTCCACATTCAGGCAGGACAGCAGCAGGGCTTCAGCGCTCGCAAGGGGGGGCCCGGCTCTTCTAAAAGTGCAGTACTGCCGGGCCCCCCTTCAGCCCCGGGCCCGGGACACTTTGTCCCCCATGATGGCAGCCCTACTTGTAGCAGCCACTAAGTCCAGGGTCCCCTGAGTGTTCTGTGGGTCTTGGCCCTCAAGCCTTGGATTTAGTGTATGAAGAACTAACCATATGTGCATCAACGCACCCAATGATCATCACTAGCCTCATGGAATTCATGGTGAATACATCTTGACTCATTACTGCCTGAAAGAAGACTCAGATTTATTAATGAGACAATGCTGGGAAAACGCTCCGACCATTACACTGATCTGTGACACATCAGTTTATGAGATGCAAGTGTCCTGATTCATCCACCTTGTTTTTGATGCCAGAGCTGTGACTTTCCCTCGTGTGCAAAAGACACGTGTAGCCTAATAATGTCTAGTCATGTTCCGTTAGAAAGGGGGTTTGCAAAGATATTAATACACAGAGCAAGATCATTAATTCTTTATCTGGAATGGCGCTCTACTGATTACCACCGGGGAGAGGAAGGCTGGTTTTGAGATTCCATTGTAACACACAGTTTTAGACATGTCCCCATGTGAGCACAGAGGGTTATCTCATTAGCACCAGTGCATCTGTCAGAATGACTGAGCCACGGATTGATCCACTTGTGTCCGGACAGGGTGAGCCCTCGACTATGCACTGTTATGGCTGACCTTGCTCACCCCTGCCTGCTGAATTCTCTTGCAAAGGATGAATATACTGGAAGAAGCAGAGGAGTAAGAAGAGTTACACACACTTGCACGGCTATTGTACAGCCTTCATAAGCTTTAAAGGAATGGCAGGCGGGGTCTAAAGTTATATACTGATTTCCTCAGCACACGGTCTAGGGGGAAACATTGGCTCCATCTTTGACCTCTAAGGAGAGAGGGTTCTTAGAATTCTTAAGATCGATTTCCCCTATTTCTTAAATATATATTCATATAGAGCTCCATAGCTTATAACAACATCACAGATACATAAACTGTAACACAGTGATTCCCAACCAGTAGCTCATGAGCAACATGTTGCTCTCCACCCCCTTGGATGTTGCTCTCATGGTCCTCAAAGCAGGTGTTTTTTTTTTAATTCCAATCATGAAAACAAGTTTTAATTGCATAAAACCAAGTATAGTACCAGGTAGAACCTCTTGTAGGCTGCCAGTCCACACATGGGCTACCAAATAGCCAATCACAGCCCCTATTTGGCACCCTAAAGCAGTTTTTCATGCTTGTGTTGCTCCCCAAATCTTTTTACATTTGAATGTGGCTCACGGGTAAAAAAGGTTGGGGACCCCTGCTGTAACAGAACAGACCTTATTCCATTGTCCTTCTTCCAGGAAGGGGGTAAATGCCATCAGGGTTTCAATCATAGGGAGAACAAAGGTCTCTGAGATCCAAACGGGAACAGACACCTCCTCTATAGTGGAAGGCAGGGTTCAAAGTGTAAAAAAGTGCTCTTTTTTGCTCTTTACTCGAAGCCTTGATGTCCTAATTGATCCCTATTTACCAGACCTTACCATTTCTGCAGAGGTTTCCAGTAGTCACAAACCTCTTTTCTTCCTCTTACTGTTATAAAATATTTCTGTTGTTGCCAATAATGGTTGTGGGAACCCAATGGACAACTCTGGATTAAAAATGTTTTCCAGTGATCTCCAAGGACATGGTTTAAGCATATTAAGTAGCATAGAAGATGCAATTGATGGCTCTTAAAGCATTAAACTCTGCCTGTCAAGAAACCAGGATCCTCTGGTGGACCAACGATCTAGTGGACCCCAATCTGGGAAATGAACCATCACCCCTCCCTTATTTCCACCACACGTCTATCTAAACTCTCTATATTTTTTTTTCTAATGGCTGTATGTGGCACATTTTCTGGTGGGTCCTAGAAGGACCAATCTGACACTGCCCTCAACTGATGACAGGGCCCATGGTTAGATACAATACATAAAAACAGCTTTTGAAAGGGAGCAGGTGAAAGGAAATTGCATGTTTGGCCACCTTAAAGCAACGTTAGAACAATGTGTAACAGAAAAGGAAAATGAATACTTGTCAACAAGACAAATCAAACAAAGAAAAATATTAAGGGGGCAATGCAAGTTTTAGAGAACTAAAGGGCACAAAATCACCAGTAAGAGAGCACTTGTGTCCATCACAAAGCTGCATTGAATGTAAACATGAAGAACTGCTTGTTCTCCCTGGTTTAGAACAATAAGCTGGTGGCCAGTGAAATCTGACAGGCATTAACAATAGAACAAATATATATATATATATTTATTTCAATAAAGCACAGTCCATCCGAAAGAGGCAACATGGCAAAATCATAAACAGACCCCCCCCTGCCGTAGCTCATTTGAGCACACAGCACCCGCATAAAATTTATGGTCCTACAAACTGCACTCTATAGAGCAGAGCAATGTTTGACTGCTCAAAGACCATTCTGACACACTCTTCATATCTTTATTGCTCAGTATTTGGCAGAGAAGAAGTGGTATAAATACCCATGGCATGCTATGGTCTTTGTATCTTATCAAAGTGAGGGCTGTTTTCCCTCCTACATTGACGCATCACTTGTGGTAGACATTGACTTTTTGAAACACATTGTAAACAATGTTTTTAGAATGCTGCCAAAAGATTATGGCGAACTATGATGGAGGACTACAGCAAAGTCCAACTGATAATTCCATAAAATATACTACGGGGATGGACAAAGTTTGCCCTGGCCAAACTCAAGAGGAGCAAAGGAGTTGCCTACTTGGTGCTCCAATGTATTGTTGGATTTGTTGGCCAAAATAAACACAAGACAATGTTCATTGGAGTTTTATAGCACATCATTGACTGATACCAGCTCACAACCAACATGGTGAAGACCTTATAACATCCTCCGCAGTCATGTTGAAAATCTGCCACAGCATTCCCTGCAATCAACTTGAGAAATGCCCATGATCAGTGCGGTGCCAAACAACATAATGTGTCCAATATGTCAGGATACTGCACCGTGCCAGAGGTTAGAGCTCAGACACCTGACTGTCAGATGGGAACCTTCATCACTTCACCCAATGTAATTGCCACTGATTATGAAAAGTGTTTTCACGCGCTGGGAGACTGTCGTTGGAAATGCTTTCACTTGAATGAGGAGGGAGAAGTCCTTACATGAACCAAGCTTCATAAATATAAATAAGCAACAATCAGTGTAATAAGTATGCAAGGCCACAAAGGCATTCCAGATAAAGAGGAGTCAATTAATAAACTGAATTGTCGCATTAAAGAGCAAGGAAAGTGTAAAATAAAATAAGGGTAGAAATGCTGTATTTTGTATACTAAACATAAACATGAACTTACTGCACCACAAGCCTAATCAAACAAATGATTTATGCTTTCAAAGTTGGCCACAGGGGGCTGTCATCTTGTAACTTTGTTATACATCTTTGCAAGACTAGACTACATGCACATGCTCAGTGTGATCTGGGCTTCTAAGGGGTAGTCATAAATGATCAAAAAACAAAGCTGCTTGAGTTCTGCATGGCTGTAAGTAAGACAGGGGCTCCCCCTACTGTTCATGAGTATGATTGTTTCCCTGACAGAAGTTAGGGGCAGTCTGACAATTCCTATACTCAGCAGTAAATGAAGGGAGAATTTCACTGCATACAGTCAGGTTTCTTATAAAAACAATACATATTTTTTAATTAAAGTATATTGGAGATAGATTTCTTTTTCAAAGAAAGTAAAAATGTGATTCTATTTCTTTGCCTTTCCTTGCCCTTTAAAGGGCCAATAGTTGACAATGAGTGTTACTTCCTCTCTGAATTCATATTTATTCTTTCTTCTTCATACTTCTTTTTTATAAGAGGAATTCAGGTAGAGTGTATGCCTGTATGGAAATAAATAGAATGCACCTATTTGTCTTGGATCGCAGTGTTTTTGTGTTGTGCTTAGGGATTTCATTCTGTGGCCCTCTTGCTGTTGATGCCCTGGGACAGCTGAACTGGGAACCCCGATCCCTAAAATGATTTTTTTTTTGGTTAGAATGTATATAAATAGGTGTTCAACCTTTTACAAATATTGTAGCCATGCTATGAGTGAATGGCAGGGATAGAGAGTAACATGGAGGTGAAGTGGTACATCATATTACTCTGGTCTTAGGGTTGGTTCTTCAGAAGGTGGCCCAATGTAACCAGAACCAGAATGTAGAAATAGCATGTACAGGTATGGGATCTGAAGCAAGAAAATATATAGGTAGCACCTTCCATTGTATGAGATGTGGAAAATAGGTTAGTAATGTGCAGGGTCAAAAAATATATAAATGAATACAGGAGAGAAAGTATGACCCATTAATTGCACCTTCCCACTAAATCAATTCTGAGAGTCCCAAACAAAATAATTATAAAATGTAACTTTTATTTGTGATAAAAATCAACCGAAAGATTGTATAGGAGAGAAAATCTGTTAAGACTCTGGGTCAACGGGTAGAAACAATTCTGGGTTGGCCGTGGCAGTGAAGGTGTCTGTTACATTAGTTGATGGTGGGGGCAAACTAGGGATTAGGGCACTTAGGTTATGAGCTTCCTATATCACACAAAATATATATCTGTGAGGATAGGAGAGTATATCCAATACGTGAATATTGTTACACGAATGGGGGAGGGGAGGAGGCATTTGGGGCCGACTGGGTTTACTTCTCCTTTAATAGCCTTTCCATTTAAACATTGCTTGAAAACCACACATTATGTAAAGAATGTACATTGTAAAGTAGCCTAGAATTGCCTTTTCTTTCATTTCAACAACATTTTATTTTGTAGTGTACATGCCCTTTAAGGCTTGGTCCTGTAATAATTGGGATGTCTAACACACAAACCCCTCAATATTCATTTTTTTTATTGCATCCCATGAAAAGATATCACCGATCCAACCAGAAGACAGAGATTCATCACGTGCCCCCCCCTTCTCAGAGATCCCTCCTTCCCCTGGATGGATGGAAGAGACGTTTACTGTACATATTTACGTTGACTGAGTGAGAGATGCGATATACTTGAGTTACTGTAATTCTGATGACTAGATAGGATCTGTTGTCTGAGCCGCTCTCTTTGTACTGACTTGGCTGAACTCTCGTAAACTCTACCGGAGTGGGAGCTCTTGCCCACAGTTTATTTCAAAACGAATCCCTTTGATGTCACAGCTGTCTTAAGTAAAATCCCTTTCCCCTCTATCCACAATGGACGCCTGATGCAATATCCTTCTTTCTGCACTCTTGGCTGTTCTTGAACCTGGGCCAAGTGTAATGTTTAATGTGAATGTTTGGCTTGGCTCCGATTTGGTCAAGTCATCTGTGCTCCCCATAGCAACCCCATCTTTACAAATAGCTCATTCCATCTGTATTCTGTTTAGCCTTTTGTGGGCTGCTCCACCCATTTCCTACATTGCTAAACCATCTCCATAGTTTTCATCCCAAATGGAGAAATACCGGCTCATAATTAGAAGGCAGTGTCTGCGAGCCGCTCGGGGGTAAGGGAGAGCTGCCAACTATCTCATCATCAAAGAATGTCTTGTGTAACATTTTATAACACTCATTTATTATGTTTTTAAGATAAATATTAAAATAATTTTATAACAACAAATTCAGACTCAGCGAAAACTTTATTTTGAAACATTCTCAGGGGGAAAGAAATCCACTGATAACCAACTTTTTTTCAGCACACAGGGGCTTATTTATTTAAGGGTGAAATGTCAAATCTGATCAACTTTGAGCAAAACTGGAATTTGTCAAATCTGTAATTTACTACAACGCAAGTCTTGGTGGATTCATTGGTCAGACCCAGGCTGGTAACCTCTACTATAAAGATACAACATCTCATATACATGGCGTGGCCTCCAGGCTAATATTCCAGAAGAAAAACCCAATGGCACACAAGTCTGGAGGAACACTTCTAGGGGTAAATTTATCAAAGAGAGAAGTTCCGGCACTAGAGGGAAATTCCGCCGCTCTCCGTTCATTTCTATGGGATTTTTAAAGGAATATTTATCAAAGGGTGATCTTTCACTTCACCCATTTATAAATAGGCCTTTCAAAATCCCGTAGAAATGAATGGAGAGTGGCGGTTTTTCCCTCTAGTGGTGGTACTTCACTCTTTGATAAATTTACTCCCAAGGGGCAAATTTGCTATTATTCCCAGAAAAAAGCTCGACCAAATTCGCAATTTGATAAGTATTCAACTATCGAATGCTTATCGAATTGTTTTAGGCTATCATTTTGCTCGATATCCGATTTCTTGATGAATTCGTATGATCGGATACCGATTGTTTGATTTCACAAAAAATCGTGAAATTTCATTCGAAAATTCATATGATTCGAACAATCAAATGCTCCGATCGAAATTCGAATGCTAGTCGAATGCTTATCGAATAGTTTTAGGCTATTTTTACCTCGATATTCGATCCCTCGATAAAATCGTACGATCGAATACCCATCATTCGATTTCCCGAAAAAAACGCGCAATTCGAACGATCAAGGAGTTCGATCGTACGAATGGTATTCAAGCAGGTGATAGAAAAAAAAGCCTATGGGGGGTTCAATCTGGCAAAGCAGGCAGTTGAATAAAATTTTAAAGTTAAAGTCCTTCAATCATCGATCATTCAATCTATTCGATCATTCGAATTTTCGGTATTCAATCATCGAAGTGGCCAGATTTGCATATTCGAACATCCGATTAAATCGTACGATCGGAATTCCATCTTAGTCTCTGAAGCCTATGGCTTCTATTACATATTCGGTAGGTTCCATCTGGCGAAGTAGGCAGTCGAATAACTTTAAAATTTTGATTACTTCGATCATTGAATGATCGAATTATCGAATATCCGATCATTCGATCTATTCGATATTCGATGATCGAAGAGGCCAAATTTGAATATACGATTTCACGAAAAATTCATACGATCAGTATTCGATCGAATTTGATTGAACTTCGATCATTTCACGTGAGTTTCATAAATCGGCCCCTTTAGTCTCCAGTAAAGGTTACCTGTTATTTAGAGTAGTCGGGGCCTTTGGTTTTCTGGATAAGGGGGTTTTCTGTAATTTGGATCTTTAACCTGAAGTCTACTAAAAAATCTTTTTACATAAGTAAAATAGGATTGCTTTGCCTCCAATGAATATTAATTATATCTTAGTTGGGATCAAGTACAAGGGATCCATTATCCAGAAACCCAATATCCAGAATTATGGAAACGCTGTCTCCCATAGACTCCATTCTAACCAAATAATCCAGATTTTTAAAAATGATTTCCTTTTTCTGTGTAATAATAAAACAGTAGCTTGTACTTGATCCCAACTAAGATATAATTAATCCTTATTGGAAGCAAAACCAGCCTATTGGATTTATTTCATGTTTACATGATTTTCTAGCAGACTTAAGCTATAAAGATCCAAATTACAGAAATATCTTTTATCCAGAAAACCCCAGGTTCTCAGCATTCTGGATAACAGGTCCCATACCTGTGTGATTTTATGTCTACAGAATAAAAGGAAGCCCATTTTTCAATTTTGAATTATTTGATTATAATGGAGTCAATGGGAGATGGCCTTCACATCATTCATAGCTTTCTGGATAATGGGTTTCCAGATAAGGGATCCTATACCTGTATATTTCCTCATTACAACTCTACGGGAAAAATGTGCTAGCGTAACTACACAAAGTATCACCTGTAAAATTTCGGCACGCAACGGTGTAATTATTTTAACGGAATCACCATGAAAATTCTCCTGACGTAGTGACGGGAACTATGGTGAGATTAGAAGAGGAGACAATTTGCTCTTTAGTAAACGTGATTGGCGATGCCGTTTCATGACTGCTGGTCTACTTAAAGGAACAGTAACACCAAAAAGTATTTCAAAGTCATTAAAATATAATGCACTGTTTCCCTGCACTGGTTAAAGTTGTGTGTTTGCTTCAGAAACTATAATTCAGTTGATATAAAAAAAGATGCTCGGTAACTGTGGGGACATCCATTCAAAGAAGAAAAAGGAGAAAAGGTACAGATAAGCTCTTTAGTATACAATGGGATTCTACTGTGCTTGAATGGCTACCTCTATGGATAAACAGCATCTTGTTTGTATAAACTATCGAAGAGTTTCTGAAGCAAACGCACCAGTTTTACCAGCACGATATTAGTTATTTATTACTTAAAAATAGTGATGGGCGAATAAATTCGCCCTAGGCGAATTCGCGGCGATTTTTTAAATAAAAATCACAGATGTTTTTAAGAAGCTGGCAAAATGGGAGGCCTTTTTTTCT
>CM044441.1:149617790-149634687 GCA_024363595.1 Xenopus borealis
ATTCTCCTTTAGGGCACATACAGTTGCTCTTAAAATCAGGTTATTCCCGGTGCTTGTCATCAAGATGTCATCTTCTCATGATTCTCTAGGCGCAACTAATGACACAGCTCACAACGGGAACCCTGAAATTAAAAGTTGGCGGTAACCCCTGAATTTGCAGGTACGCTTGTGTGCAATGTGGGAGAGGAGGTGGGTCAGACACACTGGCATTGATCACAACAACAAGTCTAAGGGACATCTTTAGGTGCAAATTCCATTAATAAATGGTGTCAATGCAAGCAACCACTGCATCCATTTTTCTATTGTAAATGAGAATTACTGAATCGGCGTCAGACTCGGGGGCCACCACCCCTTCTGGATTTGCTTGTACCAGGTGCAAGGAGGGGGAACCAGGGAGGAAGTTGGGAAGCCACAGTTGGCTTTACGTAGGGAGCGGTCTTGGTCAGCGGGCCCATAAGTGTCCTGAATGACTAACATTTTTCTGTAACTTTGTTGTGAGCCAACAGAACCCTCTGAAAAGGGCAGGACTTTCAAGAAATCTTGGGATTAAAAATGTCCAACAAGCTCTGATATTGAAAACGTCTCAGCTGTTGACCATTGCATGGCCTTATATAACAGGTATCTCCCACTTAGCGGAGGCAAAGGGAAACACCATCATACTAGAGGTTTTCTATGAGTACACACTTTACATGAGTACACACTTTACATGAGTACACACTTACTAAACCCATTTTAGTAATAACAAACTCTATCTGGCAGAGCATCAATTAGGATGACAGCTGTTTCTCCAGCTGGCACATTACGTAGTCATTACAAGTTATATAGAGGTATTTCTTGGATCCCTTTTCATTTATTTTATTAGTGCAAGAGATCCCATGGCTGGTAAATGCCAAACCTCTCTAACTTTTTGATGAGTGGATTTTCCTCTCAAGTTCTTCTTTTGTACCCAAAATGTCAATCAGACCAGTCCCTGGATCAAACCTATAAAGTAAGTATTAAAACCTTCTGTAACGCAAATCTGGGCTATCCCGTCCACAGATTATAGGAGCATGTGTTACATTGGATTTACACTTTAGGCTAGGGCCTTCACTTAGTGGAAGATTCCTATAATGGTGTAGAGCAACTACAACTCCCACAGGCTACTGTGCATACAAAAATGATTGGGCGCCAGGAGGTTCTTATGGTGCAAACAAAGAAATGGTTTCTTAGTCAGAGACAATGACCACAGGTTTACTCACATCCATTGTTCAGAGGAAAAGTGCGCAGTCACATCACATGCAGTTTTACACATTGCTGTCACTCCCTTAGGACAGACTTGGCAGGTACATAGTCACACCCCCGCTCACAGAGAGCTTCCAAGGTGGATTCAGAGTATACGGGCACACCTCTTACATATTCTGCTAGTGGTCTCTGGATCAACCTTAAGGACAATCATCTATGCTGATTCCCTATCTGCTGGGATCCTTATACTACAGGCAATATGGCCTGGGAGAGATACCTCCAATCTATCACTCCTATGTTGGAGCTCAGAACTGCTCTTTTTAGCTCAACCTTGACTGACTTACACTCCTAGAGTGTACTAATACTGGGAGCTCACCTGCCACTTTCTATTCCTCATTCACGGGGTTGTCTGGTCCCAGACTTTACTGGACCCACGCCCAGGCTCAGATACACCCTGCCCTCAGGTGGAAGGCAAAGAGAAAGCTGCCACTCTTTTCCCAGCAATATATACCAAAGTGAGGCAGAATATTGTCACAGCAACTACTGGTCAATTGCAGTGGATATGCCCTAGGGGTCCCTACACTTCTAATAAAGTTTCTGGCCTTTTCTTGAAGCTATTAACTGTATCTTCTAGGGAAGAAAAGTCAAAACCTCATAGTTCTCACCTTAAGAAATCTTATCTCATCTTACTTTAAAACTTAATTTCTTCTCATTTTAAGGCAAAAGATGAAGATATCCACTGGAGCAGGGTCAAAACTAGGGGTTGGCAGAAGAGGCAACAACAAATGGTTGTGGGGAGCAAGTCATATACATCTTTCCAGTGGCGTAACTACTCGCTGGTGGGCCCTGGTGCAGGATTGGCACCCGGGCCCCCCTATTGGGCTCTCCCCCTATGAGTTGGAGTTCTTCTAGCCTCTCCAGTGGGCCCCAAGAGGGAGTGGGCCCTGGTGCAATTGCACCCCCTGCTCCCCTGGTAGTTACGCCACTGCATCTTTCTCCTACCCCTAGTCCTGGCCCCCACCACTCAGATACCTTGGGTTTCTGGCCAACTTGGCCCACCACTGCACTGGAAAATAATATTGTATGGTCTCTTTATAGTTCTCATAGTTCTCACCTATATTCTCATTTTATTTTAATACCCAGTTGAAGAGATCAACTGGAGCAGTGTCTGAACTAGGGGTAGGCAGAAGAGGTACAGGCACAACGAATGGTGGTGGGGGGGCGCAAGGCTTATACATCTTCTTTCACCCTCTACTAGTCTGGGCCCCATCACCCAATAGCCTAGGGTTCATGGGTGGCTTGGCCTGCCACTGTACTGGAAAATAATATTGTATGGTCCCCTAATATTTTATTATACACAGGCTATAGGTCACAAAAACTGGTATAACAAAAGTCAATCCAAAGTAGCTGGCACATAGAATGACGGGTTTCCAGCTACTTCAATATAATCTTTATAGTTATAGAATAAAGTTGCTGAATTTATTAACTGGCCCGAGTGTTCCTCTTTAACTGAAATTTGTCTCAGAAACAAAGAGAATACAGAGTGGCTCAAATCAATCAGGAACATCTGTCTCCTTTAAAATATTGCATAACTGTGGCAATTAAAAGCAAAACGTGCACATTCCATAAGTGTTACAGTCATTTTGGGTGTCCCCTAAGGGCTGTCGTTCATAGAATCATTTCAGGCATTACTTCCCGTTTAAAAATGAATGACCCAACAGTTACATCATGTTCACATGATACAGTGCTACTCAACTATCATACACAATCAACATCATCTGACAGCTGAGCCCCCATTTATTTATAGCCCATTATGAAAAGCCTAATCAAGAAGGATCTTTGGAGCAATCCTGGAGGCTGTAGGGCCATAATACAAACCCAATAGAGGAACTAGTGTTACTGTGAACATTTAACAGGCAATAAGGCAGTAGAACAAATAATAGAGGATCACAAGGTTTGTCTTTCAAAGGGCTGCTGTGTATAAAATCATGCACATATCTCTCTGACGCCAAACTCCATTTCCAGAGGATCTATGGCTATTATTCAGGACTCCTCGCTTATCCACAACAAGTCGATAATGATTCTGCACTCACTACTAAATGTAGGACACATTCTCAAAACCCAAGGTTGATCATCTACTTGCATGGTAGGCACAATTTTGTGCCTTGCACCAGCTAGTTTGTGTCATAGGCACAATTGTTCACCATGGATCTGAAGAACATTTTAGCATCTTCCTGTATTTCATGGATTTTTATTACATGGCTTCCATCTTACATACTATGCCCCAAACATTTCTACTTACAACTATTGGTTTGTAGGAGCTGTCCTGGCAAGTAGACTGCACTGCCAATATTTACTCAGTTTTTGACCTGGACTATGAATTACTTTCATGTTACTCTTTACATGATCATACATATTACTTAATTCAACTTTGTCAAAGTCCTTTTAATGAATAATTGATGTATTATCTTCAGATTCACTAGATGAATGCATTGTGAGCAGCTTTCAGAAGATGAGTAAGGAAGGAAATGGAATAATGGATTATTAATTTACTAGCAGGGCTGTCTACAAAGACTTCCGATTTCCCATTTGTGCAGTGAAAATCCTGGTTTAAGTTATCATAGAACAAGGTACAGGTAACCTATTTCTTTTCAGAATTTATAGCTTAATGCCCCCCAACTAGGACCACCAGTCATTGCCCCTTGTAATTTCCTAATGTTGAGGTTCAAAGACCATCAGTTCCATGCCTTTTGCACTTTGTGAATTTATTCCATAAATTCTGTTTTCTGTCTTCTGGTACCTGGTTGTCACCAAACTTAATATAAAATCTTCTCATAAAAGCAGAAATGCCAGCACCCAACAGGCTACTATTGCCAAAGCAATTCAAATACCACAGTTAAAGATAGCTGAAAGCCATAATTTAGAGAATTCAGCATAGCCAGGTTTTAATTGGAGTATGCAGCAAGTTGCAGAATCCAATGATTCAGGTTAAAACAGACCACAGACAGACTTAGTCCCAACAAGGAACACCAGATGAGCATGTCCAGGAAGTCTCCAAACATTTGACTTACGGCTCCTTATTTTATATCTAAAAGACAGCAATAACATATTAATAACATGATTGAAGAGGCTTGGAACATTTACATTTATAGGAGATGGGCAAGCTGTAGAACTTCACAATGTTCTTGATTGTGACTGAATCTATTCCATATTTGGTCCTCGCAATGTAGTGCCAGTGACCTTATAACCCCCCTGTATGATGGACTACTGCTAAACAAAACAGTAAAAAAGGGGGTAAGGACTGTAAAACTGTTTTAGGAAACCTTTGATTAATCCACTCTTTTCAAATCATACATCGATGACCCAATGACCCAGGGAAACAAATTGTGAATCAGGGCATGATGGGGGTTAAGAGTGCAGCCTGCCTCCCTTTTTGCTGTTTTTGCAGGTTTAAGTTGATTGACTGTTTCAAGGGACAAGGATGAGGGACAGATGGATGCAACCCTACATTGATAGTTTTTTCTGGGCAGCGGGAGGAGCAGTAGCTTGGAACATCCCTCCTTCCCTATGAGATGGGGTCTTGTTGTAGTTAGTGCATGGTAACTTTACTCAGACCTCCAGTATATGGGATATCACAATGGGATATTTAACATGAAGCATGAGTTGCTCAGTAGGCCTGGGGTCTTGATGGGAAGAGGGAAGATAGTCAGTTAAAGATGGGACAAAGAAGGCATGAACCATGCTTTACATAGGTATTAGGTGCAGTTCCCTTGGAGGTGAGTAAGGACTGTTGGGTAATGAAATGTTTGTGATAAAAACAGTTTGTTCATTGTGGCCTTCACTTTCCAACAAAAATTTCTAGGAATCTTTATTGGGGAAAGGATGGGGGTTGTGGGCTGGTGAACAAAAAAGGGCTGCAGTCTTAATGATGCACCCAATAAGGAGAGCATTGCTCTGTGGAAGTATTGGCCAGGGAAGTAGCTAGACAGTCAGTCACTCAATCCCCCAGATCAAACTCAAGGAGAAGGGGAATACTGTAGCACAATTTTGACAAGACTTGGTCAGTAGTTCAAACCCTGTTGTGGTGGTGGTAGCATGGGGATAAGCATCCACAGCCCTAATAATCATGGTTAAACATGGATTCAAGAATTCCTCAGAGTACACATAGCAATGAGAAAAATAAATCTAAAAGTTTAAAGAAACCTCCTGAGGTATGATTTGCCAGGGTGGCTTTATCAAAGGTCTTGTAATAGTTATAATTAAGAAATGATGGGCCTCAGAGATCTAATATCAGATATTATATGGGTTTCTACTTATCCCATTAAACAAAATGTTTATTATAGCCTTTACAAAGACCTTAGTAGACTTCCAACATCTCACATGGTTAACAGAAAGAATGGCAGCTCTGTGCTTGAGGTTGAAAGGATAACATCTCGTTTGATAAATATAATACCTTCATTACCAAGAAGCTCTAGCAATTCTGGTTTATGGCAATCATACCAGAGATTCCAGACACCAGCAATTATGATGTATGGAAGCTCGTCTTTGTTTTGAAACTCTAAATCTTCTCTGTAACACAATGAAAGAAGTCTGAGTTAAATATAGCCCCAAAAGCTCCTATTTTGGTTGCGGACTGGAAGCAGAGGAAAGGAAAATGTTTACTTTGAAATCCGTTGGACTGGGCAGAAAGCCTGCAGAACCTCACTGATCCATCTGCCGCAGGAGATTTGATTTATTCAAGCCTTGCAGATAATACCTATTCAGCATTGTTCTATAAAGTGTCCGTGTATTAACACCATTGTAGCAAATGAAAACACAAAGAAACATTTGACGATGGTAAGCAGAGCTGTAAATTGAACAATATATTTTTATAAACTACAAAATATGTCAGAGCCATTTCATAAATCAGATTTATTTCCACCAATGCAAGCTAGATGTTTCTTGATTTTCCTTCCAGCTTTCTTACAGGTAGATTTGTTGCTTTACTTGGAGTTTAAAGACTTTTACAACCATTGAAACGACATTCAAATGACACTGAAGTCAATCACATGAGCTGCCACAATGAGGTCACTAACCCAACTAACCTCTTCTGGCCAGTTAATAACTCCCTAACATTTACAGAAGAAGCTTGATGAGATGTCAAGTAGATTTCTGTCTTAGTGCTAGACTTTCTGTCACTCCTCTTCATGTACAATGGTGTGGACTTTGGAGTTAAAAATGCATTTGGAGTTTAAGTAGGAGACACAATCCCCAAATGTCACCCTAATTAGAGTTTAAAGTCCATCTGTCCACTGCTACAACCCTCTCCAAGTGGAACAGCCCCATAGCTTTGGAGACACTTCTAAGAAAAATGTTTAGGTGTATAGTATGTTCACAACTGACCATGGGCAGGTAGGTCATTTTTTTGCTTCACCGTGGATGCTAGGTTGCTCTGAGGTCAATGTGTAACTTGAATCAACACGGTTTCTCTAGTGGTGCCCATCAAAAGCTCCAAAACCATGTCTATGGGAAAAAGAAGATATTACCCAGTACACCTCTGGGCACCTCTGGTAACCAAGCACCATTTCTATATGTCTTCCTCGACTAGGACAACAGCCACCTTTCTAGGCATTAACCTTGGTTCCAGATCCAATTACACAACATCTTCAAGACTTGAGTTGGTGCTCATTTCCTTTCTGACAAGAATCTTTAACCTTCACTTTGTTCGATAATTTTAATGCAATTATTTGGCTTTTTATTATTCTATATTATACTCTTGCCATTATGGAGATCGTATTGATTATGCAGGTCAGTTATGCTTCTGGTTACAATGGGGGAAGAGTCACATAGTCCTGATCTAATTACTGCTAAATAATCTATAAAGCATTACATCTCAAATATATTCATTAGGGAAAGACAAAACATTTAATCAGGTAAGTTTGGTACATTATATGGCCATAATTATGTAGACTTGGCTGTCCAACATCTAATTCCAAAGCAAGGGATATCAATATGATGTTATTCCTCTGTTTTCTGTTTAAACGTCCTTTAGCCACTACTCTGCCGGGAAATCTTTCCATCCATATGTAACTATGTTCCGTTTCATCCCCATGTGTTCAGTTGGGTTGCAGTCAGGGTTCTGTGTAGGCCAGTAAGGTTCCTTCACTCCCATCTCAGCAAATCCATTCTGATTGGATCTAACTTTATGGATGGGGTCAGTATTGTGCTAAAAAGGAAAATAACTTCTCTAAACTGTTCCCTTTATGTAGAAGCATAGAATTGGCAAGCATGTCATTGCATGACATAGTGATCTATGTTGGCAATGATCATCTAATTCTAATAATGACAAGGGGAGTCCAAATACTATTGGCCAGATTTCAATTGGTTTACTGTATATCAAGAAAATGCACAGATTTGGCACACAGTCTTTCATCCATCATTTTCTCACTTCTCCTACCTAATTTCAATTATTCACTGGCACATTGGTTATAGCAGGGGTCCCCAACCTTTTTTACCCGTGAGTCACACTCAAATATAAAAATTATTGGAGAGCCACACAAGCAAAATAATAATCTTCAGGGATGCAAAATAAGGTCTAATTGGTAGCCCCATGTGGACTGCTAGCCTTCAAGAGGCTCTGTAGGAGTAAACCCATGTTTTCATGTCTTCAAAAATGTAAATTTAAAATGGGAACTTATTTTGAGGCCAATGGGAGCAACGTCAATGGGAGTGGAGAGCGACATGTTGATTGTGAGCCACTGGTTAGGAAACACTGGGTTATAGTGATAGAGCAACACAAAGGGACAGAATGAAATGGGAGCAAGAAACAGAGACATCAAGATGCCACCTACAGAATCAGTGCCGGGTAGCAGAAGTTGGAGGCCTTATATCATTTAAAAACATGGCTTTCTATTTCACCTTCAACCTGTTGGTCAGCAGAAACTTTATATAATATAAGAAAGGCTAATTTAATTGTTTAATAACATTCATATGCTCCAGCAAGAGTCTAGATGACTCTAGAAAGACTATAAATCTTCTCCTGGCACGATAAACACTTCAATACATATCTGTTTTCTTATACTATGTTATCATATCTATAGGAATAAAGAACATGTTATCAGTTTTCTTTTGCTAAACATAGGCTTTTCATTCAGAAGATTATTTTAAAAATGTTGTGGTTTCCTCATTCAACATTATACTGTATATCATACTGACTCCACATTCTTCTCATGCAACGGAACTAGTGACTGCGCAAAGAGCACAAGCGCGTATTCGCATGGATCCTGAGCCTCCTCTTGCTGTATATAAGCTGTAGCATTTAGTATTGGATACCGAAGATAAGGCATTTCTTGTTCTGGGACGAGCAAGAATTTTTGAACTGGAGCCAAGGCAGTAAAAAAGACATGTTATTTTTAACATGGCACATGTGAGGCCCTTTTTGTAGAACTGTACATAGCATTTCTGAGAAGCAGAGGCTCATAATTAGCACACAGAGGGATATTCAATCTGACAAGTTATCATCGGGCAAAGCAGACACGTTGTTCCTGGTTCTTCCACTTAGGAATGCTTTTCCCTGAAGCAACTGGACTCTCCCTGAAGGTTCCCCTGTTCTTGTGGCCTCTTTCTCACACACACATCTTATATAGCAGCGGCTGTAAATGAACCATGCAGTGCTTAATTATAGCCTACCACTCATTGGCTATCAAGGAGAGATATTAAATGCACATAGAAGGTGACTGCAAGGCATTCCGTGCAACATACCTAGAATTAAGAGCCTACAATCTATTTCTATTTCAAATCCTCAGTTGAGTCATTTTGCACTAATTCTTAAGATATAGGAGTAATTTATCCAGATCATTTATACAAATTCTATGGCACAAGGGGAGCAGAATCTTGCTGCTAAGCGTTAACAAATAAGGATGAAAGATGCAGCACGTATGGCCTTCCCCCTGCTATAGGGCTAATGGAAAAGATAGGGCTCCTCTGAACTCTGCACCCATTGTAGGTCTTTAATGTGCACATCGGGATGACATGCAAGTTAGGGAAAAGCAGAAGCAGAAAGTTTAGATCCATGACTAACCTATGCTTGCGGCCACACGTGTGGGAGACATTGCCCACCATTTGTCAATGAGCCCTTATCTCACCCATCTATTTAAGTGAATATAAATGCAAATCTGGACAGTAGAGGCTGAAGAAAAAGATATTTCCATATATGAAACTGAGTGAAGCCATTTCATCTGCCATATAACAATGCAGAGTATTTCAGATGAAACAGGAACACAGAAACTGCTTTAAGGTGTCCATAGATGGGCATTTACATGCTGCTGATTAAGGTCCTTCAGACTTATTTGACAGGTTATCTGCCCATGTATGGGGCCTTCCAACTATCCCACCGTAATCTGACCAAAATTGGCCTTATGTTGATCAGACAGGATTGACTTTCTATCAGATTGAGGTCTGTATCTGATCATTGATGGAGCCCATCATTGGAATAGCAGCAATTATGATCCAATCATTTACAAAAGGTCCAAACCATCAGATCAGTCTGATCTTTCCCACCTCAAGCTGGCCATATCATTGAAAGATCAACTTGTTTTTTTGACCTTGTCAAATGAGTGGTTCTTATCAAGTATGGCCACTTAAACAGCCCACTTATAGCCACCTTTACAGATGATCTGTTGAAGCAAAACGTTGCATCATTGGTGTAAAGGAAGCATGCTATTAATGGTGCAATATGTCTGCCAAGGCAAATTACTACTTTTGGTGCTTATTTTTAAATAGACCAGTTATTTTTCACATGGAATTTAATCCTTTAATCCCTAGGTACCTTTCTGCCCAAAAGTGCCCCTGTGCATACTATGAAAATAAGGAGGCACCAAGGAGGACTATATATTCATATTGACAATATACTTAACTTTAATGTTGACCTTCAATACTTTGGGGTTCTCTGAAATGTCACACAGGCTGAATAACCCAAATCCTGGGCCTGAATGTTCATTCATTTTCTAGAAGTGGGTTACCATCTACAACAGGAGTAATGAATGGTGAATATTCTCGTTGGCCACTATCACCCTGGTCAAAGATTCAGTTGACAGGAAAACTTTTTATAGATGAAAACTGGACACCCTGGTTCCCAAATAAATCAGGAAGCTCTGACCATCTTCATGTTTTCCAGATCAGGATCCAAGTGAGATTCCTACAACTTAAGCAAATGTCCCTGATATAGGGATTCCAAGCATGTACAGATCTTCAGCACATCTAGGGCAGCATTGTAGTGTTATTACATATTTACATAGTTAAATTGGATTGCAAGAAGACAAAGTCCATCAATTTCAAACCTTCTAAATGAAAACCCTTTGCGATTAGGGTTCTCATACAAATGGAGCAGAAGCTATTCCCAAATCCATCCAAGGGCTGATTTTCAGGGTGATTACTGCAGAACCTGATGTAGTTTTCAGGTCTCAGTGGCTGGTTTCAGTTCTGCTTGCACATACCCATTAGCTTGAGCTTCCCATGAGTGTGGTTATGCCACTTACATTTTCTGCTTCCTGCACAGGTGAGAATTTCACTTTGTTTATATTTTTATCACTTATTTTTGGTGTATTGTAGGTGCAAGAAAAACAACCCAAATTTACAGTAATGTTCTCATGAACAGGTGGAACTTCTCCAGAGCACAGCAACGTCTCTCAAATCAGAATAAAGGTATAGGATCCCATAGACTCCATTTCATTCAAATAATTCAAATTTTTAAGAATTATTTCCTTTTTCTCTGTAATAATAAAAGAGTACTTTGTATTCAATCCCAACTAAGATATAATTAATAATTTGTGGTACCATTAACTATAAAGAAAAAAAGAAAATCCTGAAAGTTCACATGTTCCAAAGAGCATGTCATTTGATATATTCCAGATTATAACTTTAAGGTGGTTAGTAAGTCTGAATGCCAAAAACTTTTTTTTTACTTTAAAAAAATTTTTTTTGAAAGCCAAATTTTTAATGGATAAAACAAAACTTGAATTCTTTACCCTGAGGATGGACAAAGTCAGAATCCGAAAATACAGCATCTCAGACCTGTCAAGGTTGTTTATAAGTCAATGGGAGAGGTCCCTATCCGATTTGGAAATTTCTGAGGTCTGCATTGGAATTTGCCTGAAAATCAAACTATTTTGGACTTTTCAGCAAAAAATCTGAAACCCTGGGTTATTCAGGAAAATGGCAAAATTTCTGTGGTCTGCATTGGAATTTGCCTGAAAATCAAACTATTTTGGACTTTTCAGCAAAAAATCTGAAAACCCTGGGCTATTCAGGGAAATGCCAGAAAAAATCTACAAATCGGAAAAGAACGTAGAAATAAATTATGCGATTTGGGTTTTCTCTAGATTTTATCGGGTCTGACCCCGATCCGATTAAATTGTGCTTTTTTAACAATAAATGAGGTCACATTGTGGATTCTAGTTTGTTTAAAAAAAAACTGATTTAGTAAAAAATCCCTTATGATTCAAATATTAAACTCCTGGTAATATATTCAATGATAAAGGCCCCTTGGCACAAATCTCATGCATTTTGGTTAATAATCAGGTTTGTCAGTATTCCTTTAATAGGTCCCCTTACATCTCATGCCCATTCATCCTGACAAGCACCAATTGACTGGCTTTATCATTTCCTCACAGTTTAATGGCTTCAGAGAAATTCTTTCATCCCATTGTTGACCTCCATCTTTCCTCTTTTCCCATCTCAAGGCTTAGACAAGAATTTGCAGTCTGCTAGTGTAACGCTGCCCATGACCTGCGTGTCTTTTGAAGAAGGGCTCCTTAAGACCCCATTGTTGTCTTTCATTCTCCTCCTGTGGGCCAAATCAGTTCTAACTGGACAGGAAACATAGAGACCCTGCTGGATGCCTGATTGTGCTCCAATTCATTAGCAACACAAAACCTTCTATGGAATTTCAGCTTATAGAACCCACTGCTCTTATGAATATTTCTAAGGAACTGGCAGCTCAAACTGGGAATGGAATTCCATCAGTTAAATAGACTATAAGGATAGATTATTTTTATGACAACAGACCCCGAGTTAAGTCCTTTTTGAGAGTGAATGGTAAAATGTTCCCGCGTGCAGTGGGAAACACTCGATTATCGTATTGAAATCCTGCTGTTTGCGCAATGTTATGCAGGTATGTGAAAGTGATGGAGGAAATTCACTGCAAAGCTTTATATGTATATTTTTCATGTTGGGAAATGGGTCGGCACAGGCTGATGGATTAATAAAGCAGATCTACTTTACGACGATTCAGAAATTCTTCAGCTTGGGTTTCTGTTCTGCTATTTCTAAGTAAAGCTGAAGTAAATGTTTTATGTTTCCTGGCACTCATCATAAGGAACTGCTCATATGGGGTTGGATCAGGAGACAAAAAATAAGTTTTTGTTTGTAAAGAGTGTTTTTTATTGATCAATTCTAGTGCTTTTTCTCTAGAAGTGTTATGATAGAGAACTAATGGAAACAATAGAAATTCCCAATTGGGAAACCAGGAAAAAACCCTGTGGGTCCCGTTGACCCAGACCCACTCCCTGACCTCCCTTACTGGCCTGCTAGCATCACATCAACAAGGAAAAAAGGTACACATGGGGTGTTGGGCTGGTGGATGGAGATTGAGGCTGGGGTTTGGGTTCCCCTGATGTGGCAACCTTGGTGAGCCCCAGACCCTGGTACGACATTGGGGCCCCCACTGAATCCTAACTGGATCAAAGTGAAAATTAGAATGAAAAAAATTCAAATTTCTAGTTATTTTTGTTTGCTTCGACTAGGGAATAGTCCAAATTCGATTCGAATTCACAAAAAATTAGAATTTTAAATGTTATCATGTATTGTCTCTTTAAAAATTCTAATTCGACCATTCGCCATCTAAAACCTGCCGAATTGCTGTTTTAGCCTATGGGGGAACTCATAGAACCTATTTGGAAAAATGTTGAATCAAATTCTATCCAATGCGCTATTACTTCGATTCGAATTCGATCGAATACAGAAAAACGGACCTATTCAATCAAAAACGGACCTATTCGATCAAAAAGAAAATCTAATGAATTTCGGGTTGATCTTTTCGAATTCGAATTTGAAGATTTTGCACTTTGAAATTCGACCCTTGATAAATCTGCCCCTAGATGTTGTAGTGATTGGAGTCAGGGGTTGGGCTGTAACATAAAGTCATCTGCTCAGTACCAACAGAAAAAAGGATACTATTTTGAATATTATGATGATACTGTACAACAATTAATGCCATCATATTATAACCATTACGAAGTAAAGAGGGCCACACCCCAAAGGGCTTACAAGGGAGCTAACACCCAATACGCAGCAAACAGCATTTTTCTAAAAGCAAACAAAACACTAAATATCTTTTGAAGATACCACCAATGTGGCAGGTTTAAAGGAGGCATTTGGCACACACAGTCACACCCTCTTCCCTTTGCAGTACAGGCAGCTCCATCTGTATACGCATGCAGGGCTTGACTTGGTTCAGCAGTTTAAAAAAATATCACATTTGAACCACAGACAAAAATATAATGACAGAGAGAGTAAAAGGTTGTTAGGAAGGCAACCAAAATTACCACCTACACAAACAGCCAAAATGTGACAAAACACTAAATGTCATTATTCATGTTCCAGAGGAGGTAAAATGAGGAAAAAAAGTAAAGGGGTAAGAGCCCCAGTCTGAAAATACAACCAATCAGTTGATTACATTGATTAATAAATTAAACTGATTATCCCTACAATGACAGCCAGAATTGCCTAGGAGAGATATATCCAATCTAGCCTTTTGTACTGGAGCTTTGAACTGCTATTTCTAGCTCAACCTATCTGCCTTAAGGTGGCCACACACTATGAGATCCGCTTGTTTGACAATGTCGCCAAAGGAGCGGATCTTTCCCCGATATACCCACCTTGAGGTGGGCGATATCGGGTGATCTGATTGTGGGACCTAGGGCCCAACGATCGGATCACAACGGAGGAGGTATGGATGGTCGGATTGCAGGACCACATCAACGAACAGATGCGACTGCGATCCGACGATCGGGTAAGCCTGTCAGAGGGCCCACGGATGGGCCGATAAGCTGCCAACTCTGACGGCAGCTTTTATCGTCCCGTGTATGGCCACCTTAACCCTTATAAAGTGTACTAAACAGGAGCTACACCAACCACTATCTAATACCTCATTCCTGGAGCCCTGGTGTCTTTCCTTTACTGGGGTCTAAGTCCCAGGCTCTCCAGCACCCTTTTACTCAGGTGGAGGGCAAAGAGGAGGAGTCATTCCACTTCCACTTAAAATATCACCACCCAGGCCAATAAGGAGCACATCTGGTTTCAGGCATCCAGTATAGCTACCAGGCGTCATTACACAAAACTAAGGATTTCCAAAGCCAGTAGAGGATTTAACCTCATGGTTCCCTTTTATAGACAGTAGCGTTTGTTTTCTATAGGGAAGAACCCTTTTTTGGAAAGGCCCCCAAAAAGTGGATTTTGCCCAATTTGGGCAGTGAAGGGGTTGAGGCCTTGAGAGGGGTCTCTTCCTTTACCCTGCCACTTAGATGATGACAGACAGGCTAACGTTGCAGACAACATATGAGGACATCTTACATGCACCGCCCTATCATTCTCCAAAATGAGATAAGCCCCAAATTTCCTGAATACTTTCCATTTAATTATCCAGTGACCAACAACAGAAATGTATCTTTCTATTTGTGTTTATCCAGCAGCTATCATTGCTATTCAGAGCATTCTGAATGATAAAATTCCTTCAAAGAATAGAACCCGCATATTTTATGACTTCATGACAATATCACTTTTAGTATATGTGAATGACTTCTTTTGTGTGGGAAACATAACATTTCCAAACATCGTATTGACACTTATACATTTTAAGCTGATCAAATATGGCACCACTATATACGCACCAGTCATCGCCATTACTAGATAGTAATAATTTCTTGGACACATTCATTCGATTCGTCATTTATACACAATATATATTCCCTCTAAATGCCTGAATAAAGCCATAATGAGAAAAATCAATTACGATATTCACCCAATAGATTCCGTAATAACCTGGCATGAGTGCAAACCATGTAATTTATTATCCAATTAACATTATTTCATTTGCCGTTCTTACTTCATGATAGTAGCAAAACAGTTATGTGCCTGTGAAGACAAATTGGCCTTGCCTTGCAATCCTTGAAGTGATGAATTAATGAGGACGTGGACTGGAAAGAAACCAGGAGATCACTATCTCCGCTGCAATCACCCTACTTAGAAAGCTGTAGAACCTCTGTCTAATAATAATTGTGTTAATGTCCTGGCAGATGAGGCCTCAGGAGGGTTTATAAAGAGCTCAGAAGCCTAAAGTGCCAACAAATAAAGTAGCTACAGAAAGGAACAATTAGCAATCAGATAATAGGATGTTGCCAGCAACGTTATTCCATAACTAGAAGCTAAAAGAGCTATAAAGATGAAAACAACCCAACATAGTGACTGTGGTGTGTGACTCTTCTGACAATACTTGGGACTGGTAAGCAAAACATACACCAGGGCTGCTTTAAATAAAATGAAATGTAATATTAAGACATTGTTGTTACCATTACTGGTTCCTGGCAAAATTAAAGAAACACTTGAGTCTTCAAGGATACAAAGGAATGAAGACGCTTTCCCAAAGGTTCATGAATTAAGGAAACAATCACCCCACCATTAATAAGGCTGAGAACAGAAGAGCTTGGCATGTCTGGTTGCTCAATATTTGTTAGGCCTGAACTACAGAGACATAAGGGACAAAAAGTGATAAAAAAAACCCTCAATTGCTTCTGATAAGTAAAAACATCAACTTGGAACATGGATAGAAGAAAGTGTAAATAACAACTACTCTGCATGAAGAAGGGTTTGGATAGACCTACCATTAGGTAGAAGAGGACCTTAAAAAGTCCCTCTCCGTGGCCCCCACCCACAGAGAATGGAGAAGGATATTTTGTTATTTTTTGGAGTGCCTTGCTTAAATAACTTATATCCTCTACCACCAGTCGACTAATAGAGAGGTGGTTGGGTGGGCTTTAACCTACAACCATTCTGCCAATCCTGCATTGTACCTTTACTAATGTGTGAATTCCAAGACAATTAAAGACAATCAATATATGTTTATGTAACACTATTTACAAGATGTTCCACTCATTCTGGTATTTAGCAACTTCCTTTTTTCCAAACTAGGTCACGGACAGTTAGTATATCTGACAACTCCTGGTAGGAAATGCGTGACTTGACTCACAGAACTGATCATTCAAATAACTTGGGCACCAGTGGTTCATGAAACAAACAGATAACTCTTTCTTTATTGCATATCTGTGGCGGTACCCATAGATGGTACAAAGATCAGTCACTTCACAGGCATAGTATTGGCAACACCAAGAAGTAGTACTCTGGGAACTAGTTATAGCACAACTAGTTCCCAGCACTAGAAAATGCTCACAGTAGTGCCTTACCCTAGGGATCTCCTGTTACTGAGCCTAGCTGCTTGAGTCTCTGTGCTGGCGGGTGATAACACAGGGTACTAACCCTCCTGGTCTCCTCATTGGAGCCTCTGGCTGCTCAGCTAACAACCCTGCTTTAATCTCTCATTCCTAGGGGTAAATTTATCAAAGAATGAAGTTCCGCCACTAGAGGG
>CM044441.1:149666916-149678320 GCA_024363595.1 Xenopus borealis
GGGGGGAGGGAGGGGGGTCTTGGTGGGCATGGGGGGTAGGGTTTTTTAAATGTAGGGTTGAATTCGCCTTTAACTTGAGCATATGAATGACATGTCAGTTAGGGGATGAGTGCTCCTGTGCCATCCAGGATAAATGAAAGAATTCTACTTGTTTATTCCTCATGAGGTGCCGTTCTTGGACCTGGGATGAGGGTGATCAGAGGCTCAACAGAACCTGCCCTGGGTATATGGGTGTCAGCATAGACAATCCCTGTTATACTATCTGGGGGCCATGTAACACGGTACAGAATGGTACAGGTATAGCATCCGTTATCTGAAAACCCGTTCTCCCGAAAGTCTATGCTCTCCCATAAACTCCATTGTAATCAAATAATTCACATTTTTAAAATTGATTTCCTTTTTCTGTGTAATAATAAAACAATACCTTGTACTTGATCCCAGCTAAGATATAATTTATCTTTAATGCAGGCAAAACAATCCTATTGGGTTTATTTAATGTTTCAATGAGTTTTAATAGACTTAAAATATGGAGATTTAATTACAAAAAGACCCCTTATTTGGAAAACCCCAGGTCCTGAGCATTCTGCATACCAGGTTTTATACCTGTACCTTTCTAGACAAACTATGGGGTTGTATAATATCATTCTACCCATTCAGCCATTGCTGCTTTGTTGTTAATATTTATGACATCATAAGAAGTTAGAAGGATGATCATGGCCAGACAAGCAATTGTACACAGGGAGGTTTATACAGATCTGAAACTACAGGGTGAGTTAAAAGGTTTGGAAAATATACAAAAAAGGATAAAATTAGGATACACATAAGGATTAAACAGGTTGTACCCAATAATGTAGACTTTTCAGGTTTGCAAGACATAATTGGACGAATAAGTCATCACACGTATCAAAGGGATCTCACTATTTGGCCTGTGGTCCAACAACCTGATGTGATGGATGATAAAACCTCCATCTCAAAATTTTACTTATTGTGGACCACATGAACTGGATTCCTTGCCCCACAAGACAAAATATTCTTGCACAGTGATATCTTTACAAGTACCATTGAGATATTGATGGGAAAAATTGACCAGATATCTGTCAGAGAAGTTAGGAAATGATGGCTGCATCTTGCCACTAACAAGGTCCGCATATATGATCCAATTGTTGGTCTGTTGTTCATTCCATTGACACTCATGGGCTGATAAGTTCCAGACTAAAGCTGACAACACATAAGCTAATATAAGTTGCCAAAGCAGGGGTGGATTAATCCAATAGGGGTGCCTGGATCTGCACATACCCAGATGCAGCAGTAGCCTAGAAGGGGATCCAGTAGCCTTGAGGTTCCACATCTCATTAATCTGCCACTGGTCCTTCAACCTGTTGGTAGCTGAAGTATGGGGTCAATGCGACGGCTGTCCGACACATATCTATTAGGTAGGCTATAAAATCTCATCAGACAATATACACATCAGTCTGTTGATACAGTCTTCTTCTGACTGGCCTGCTTTATTATCTAATTGCTGGGCTTGGGGCCAAACAATCAGATCAGCCGATTTTGCCAATCTATTGTTGGCTAATTCAGGAATTGACTTGTTTGAAAATATCAACAAGAGTCAAGTATTACACGTTTGCAGCCAATGTCTGTTTGTGTATGGGAACCTTAAATCGAGTGAGGAAATAAAAGTTATTGGGTTTAAAATTAGAATTAAAAAAGAGATTCTCATACCTACAATTCTGCTGAATAAATGTATTAGCTCAGGACTTTTATTGGACATCACTTTTCTGAAAATACTTTACACTTCCTGATTTATTTCCTGCTCTGGATACGAGCCCATAACCACAAAATTGTTCAATCTGGACAAGTGTATTTTAAAGCGCCATTTAAAAAAGCATTATCAAGTGTGCATTCTAGAAAGGAGAAAGCAAATGCTACAGATGTCAAGATTACAGGGCAAATAAAAGAAGCCCATTATCCCCCCCAGAATGGGTTAATTGTCCATGCTGTTATAGCCTTGCGAAAGATTTTTGTGTGTTTTTTTTTTTTGGCTGTTGCGTTGAACAACTGGTTGTGGAAGTTAATTAGTCCTTCTCTGTACAAAGTTCAGCCCTTATTGGCAGGCCAGAGAGGGGACTTGGGGTGCTGTTTCCTCTTTCTTTTAACAGGGAATTGTGCCATGGGATTACATTGGATGCCTTCCAGTTGAGTATGTCATATGCCTGCTGTGCCATGGAAACAAGAGAGTGCGCCCTGCCAAGCCGGCAGCTGGTAGATGGATGGTGCATTATCAGCCACGCTGGCTATCTCTGAAATACAGTACAGAAACATCCTCCCATTCAAGAAAAAAAGATTCTAAAGAAAGGGATTCTCTGTATTATTTCCAGCTAAAGATTACGCCTATCCACCTGCTGACTGGGCATCAGCTTATTTAATGAGTGGTTTTGTTGCTAAAGGTACAGCGCACATAACTGACCATAAACTATTGACTGAGGTGCAAATTTATAGCAGGGAACGTTCTGATCCATATTGTTATCATTGTAATATGAATTTGGCACATTTTTTTGCACTGGGCCTTAAGAATTATGTTGCAAGTGTAAAAAACAGACCCATCGTGCTCAAGATGGCTATTCGAGCTGCCTCCCCCCTGTGCACCAGCAATCACCTTTCCAGGTCCACAACGTTTGATAACCATAAATAAAATTTGGCTCTTTAAATGAAAACTATAAAAAGTTCATATGTAAAACCCTGCTTTATGTAAATAAACTACTTTCATAATAATATACTTTTTTAGTAGTATGTGCCATTTGGGTAATCATAAATATAAACTGCCATTTAAAAAAATAAGGGCCACCCACTGGGATCGTATGATTCACGGTGCATATAAACAAACCACACATGTTAGGTCACATGAGCCAATTAACAGACAGAGTTGTGTCTTTTGCTTCCACACTTCTTCCTGTTACAGTTAAGGTGGCCATACACGGGCAGATAAAATCTGCCGACAGACTGTGTCGGCAGCTTATCTGCCAGTGTGGGGGCCCTCCGACGGGCTTTCCCGATCGATATCTGTCCGAAAGTCGGCCAGATGTCGATCGGGCAGGATTAAAAATCCCGTCGGATCGCGGCCGCATCTGTTCGTTGATGCGGTCCCGTGATCCGACCGCCCGTACTGATCCGAACGTTGGGCCCTAGGGCCCACGATCGGATCAGCCCGATATCGCCCACCTCAAGGTGGGCATATCGGGGAGAGATCCGCTCATTTGGCAACATCGCCAAACGAGCGGATCTCTCCGTGTATGGCTACCTTTAGAGTTGAAATATTTCTGGTCAGGTGATCTCTGAGGCAGCACACAGACCATCACAAAATTGTGGTTCAAAGCAATAGATGTAAAAGGGCATGATTTACTCAAATATATATATATACATACCAGTTTTGTAAGCTTATTTAATATGCCACTTAATATTATATAAACTATAAACTATATTATAGAACCCTTGGCAGTCCCTGCATTTGGCAGAGCTTCATTAGGGATGGGGGGTATACATTGGTATACCACTGGATACCCCTAACTTGTACATGATTCAGACACACAAGTTAGGTATCACCAATGAGTAGAAGGTTCCATTGTTGGACTGGTGAGTCACAGACCCTACTGTGGTTTCTACTACAGGGGCTTCAACTCCCTCTCTGGGCCCTCCCAGTTGCACCCCAACTTCAGGACTTTCTTCCTAGCTGCAACCCAATACCTCCCCCATGCAAACCTATTCTCTAGTTGTGGCTGTGATCAGGCCAGGGCGAGATCAGGCAGGTGCCCACCAGGTTCTTACTCAGTGTCCCTCTGGCCCAGTCCAGCCCTGTGCAAGATGCAGAGTGTAGACTAAATAAGCTTTTCATCCAGGTGCAGCAATAGAATGCATGGGCCCTAAGTTTTACACTTGCTGATTCCCTTAGCATCTAGAAAAAAAATAAAATAAATAAATGCATGCTATCAGTGATATAACTAAAAGGGGAGCAGGCTCCATGGCCACTGGGATATAGGGGGCTTGGTAAGAAATATTAGAGAGTGTGGACAGCAGATGTGAGTAAACTTTGGGACCAAGTTTTGCAAACTCAGACTTCTGCATATATGGATTAAAGTGGTGCATGAGATTGAGGGGCCTAATTTATTTATGCTCTTTGAGGCTTGGGGCCAGGCACCATCAACTGGTGTTCAACGCCAGTGTTTTAATCAACACCAAAATCACTAATGGCATGTGTGCCATGTTTCCAACTCCTGGGAAGATAAAAAAAAGGTACAGAAGGTATACATTCTCACTTGGAGAGGTCCACACAAATATTTTAGTGTTAGTGGAGCCACCCAAGAATTTTGTCTGAATTGACGTGTTCGGCTTGGGAATTTCAATAGACGATTTCCTTCTATTGTATAGTATATTTACATTTCAGTGTTGCATGTATTAACTAACTTCATTTCCAATAAAACACATGAGGATCTAGTGCCCTCTTTTCCACAAACTAGAGCATAGTTTAGGGCAGGGGACCCTCAGTGTTGACTAGCCTTGGAACAGTTTGTATCTTGGCAGATGGTCTCTCACAGGAAGGAGCCCCATACATACTGAAAGGAAAGCTATAGATACTATTTATAACTGTTTTTATAAGTAGATTTTATCTTACATTGTACACAGTATAAGCCTTGTGCAGTAAATCTTGCCCCACACCAATTATATTGCACAGAACATCACTATCAAGAAGAAAAGGCGAGATCAAACACAATTCTTAAAGCAAGAACCAGAACCTTAGTGATTTGAATATTCTCATACACTAGAGGCACCACATAAAATGACTCAGGTTCACCACAAATCAAGTGGTTTTGCTTAGAATAAACTGGGTGAATTACCTGAAATAGAAAGCCCTGTGACCCACACTGGGTTTGCTGGGGGTGCCCCCAATACAGGTTTCCATGCACTAATAATGCAGATGGGCACAATTCATGCAGATTGGGGAAATACAGTGTCACATGCAGAAATTATATTTGAGTCATTGGGCAGTGAAGAAAATTGTTTTCCCAATTTTAATGGTATTATACTAATAAAATGGTTTAAATCAACTTTGGCATACTTTTGTCAGAGATTTTTTTTGCGCAAAAATTGCGTAACAAATTTGCGTAAAAAAAAACTTCACCCTGTAGTAAAGAATGTTTTTTTTTTTTTTTAATTGGAGCAGTGAATGGAGACATAGATCACAACATCTTCTAAATGTAGGTGGAAGCTGATAGACTTATGCCTTGGCAGATGCATTCTTCATACCCAAGAAGTTGGGACACTAAAAGACATGTTTATTTTACATTAACCCAGGATGTTTAGGGGGTAGGCAGAGCAGTAAATTGAGGTGACTGCCAAGGTCCCTGCAAATTGTGGGACCCACAGAGAGCAACATTAGTAGGCAGAAAGACTGGGACATAGCAGGCATAGTTGGGTAAGATGGTCAAGTCTCACATTGTAAATCACATGGAAGGATCAAATTGAAAGCATTAAAGATTGATTTTTCATTTGTTAAAACCAGTATCGTAACTAGTTATTACTGGGTCCCACAGCAAATTATATTTTCAGGCCCCTAAAATGTCTAGAGGTTGACCAATATTTATTGAAACTGTATATGAACTATGATCTCACGTAGACCCATATACTCAAACTGTGGGTTCCCAGAGCAGTAGACGAGGGTTTCCAGCCTGAAGGTTAGGGTACGTTAGCTATGGAATGTTACTTGAACCTGTAAGCTTAATTTTGGAGTACAGCGACCTGTGATCATGTAGTAAAGTGCAGGGCAAGACACAATGGTGGAAAAACAAAGTAGTTTGCACACATTTTCCACTTTGTACCATGCCCCAATCTTGTAAATTATCCATTTAGGGTCAACACTTATTTGTTGATCTAGATATTCCTGAAATGATGGCTGAATATCTGATATGGCTATGATTCTTATACAGGTAAGGGACCTGTTATCCAGAACGTTCCAAATTACGGGAAGATCATCAGATGAGGAATTTCAGATTTTTAAAATGCATTTCCTTTTTCTCTGTAATAAAACAGTAGCTTGTGCTTTATCCCAACTAAGATATAAATAATCATTATTGAAGGTAAAATAATCCTATTGGGTTTAAATTATGTTTAAATGATTTTTTTGAAGATTGAAATTACAGAAATATAAGAAAACCAAAATTGTTGGAGGGCTATTTTTCGACTCACATATGTCTGGAACATATATACATAGTACAAGTATGTCTTAAAAAGCAATTTTTATTTTCCACCATGCCAAGCAGATCAAGTTAAAATTACATACTATTAAAAAACAGGCAGCGCTGCCAAGAAAAGAAAGGGATCCCTTATAACATATGTAACACAAGTACTATATGTGACTATAATATATGGTGATCACTACAGAAGAAGAGAGCTCAGTAGCTCTAATAATAGTAGGTATCCCCTAGTAATAGGAAGTACTGTCTGTAGATCCGCAGACTGTCACTATGGACTTCGGCTGTGAGTAACAAAGTGTGCTGAAAAACAACAACAATAGGACCGTGCCTAGCCTCAAGTTGCACCTCAAAAGGCTCCTGTTGAGAGCTCCATCTTGAATAGATATGCGGTATGAAGGAAATAAAATATTGCACTGAAACCAAATGGTTTCAATCAAACTCGTTCGTAGGACCCATTAGCAGTACAACCACCATATATTGTCAGTCCAGAACATGCTCAAATATAGTGCACCAGAACAGTGCATCCAAAGTCCCGCAATTTAGTAAAAGAGCGTATACAGACCAACTTCATGTGTGATGGTCCTGGAGCGTAGAGGTTCAAATGGCACTTAGTAGGTTTTGGATTCTCACAGTCCGGCTGCCGAATGGGAGGGATCCCCTCCAAGTCTGGGGGTTAAAGGCGCAGCATTGCGCAGACTTGGACGGGATCCCTACTAAACCATTCCTGCATGATGGAAGTACATCTTTGTCTTGGCATTTCTGATCCTCTTGGATGACAGTGGTTGTTACCTCTCATCAAGGCAATTTTATGTAATCCATGGGATACTTAAGAAGACCAGACCATCCTGTGTGACCATATTGAACAGACAGTTGTTGTTCAGGGTCTTAGCATCTGAACAGCAATGAAGAATACATTAAACAGTTTTGATCTTATTTCTTGGTCATGTGGGCATGTATGGCCTCCAAGCATCTGATTTTCCCAGATTAAAAATGTCATCTCTCAAGGCCTGTTCTTCATAATATCTGCCCAACTGACCCACGAGCCAGTTAGTCTCATAACAGATATCTTGAGCTGTCAATGGATTCCTCTGACCAATAGGTTTGGATAGCAGATATGTGTTCTGCCAAGGTTTTCACCAAAGCCTGGCATTCAGAAAGGAAAGCATTTTCTCAAAAATTCACCCTAATTGGTTTTCAGTCTTCTGCCAACTGTCCACTAACCTGACTTCTGTAGGGATGGGTCAGTCTCATAGTTTAAAACCGTTGTCATAGACTAATGCTGACTGTTCTGTTATAAAGTATATTTGCCATAAAATCACAGGTAAAAAAATTTGAAGAAGAATCTTTAGTTTATTGATCCATTAAAATGATGCATATGATACTTCTGAAAATGATTTGCTCTAAAATGAACTTGATCCCAAATGCTCTACGGCTGACTGCACTCTGTATCTACTCAAGTATCTTGGGAAGTGAATCATAAAGCAAACACAACAATGACATAAATGAATGGAGATTTCAAAACAAAATGTTCAACACAAAAGTCCAAGGTCTCTCTGGAGTTAGAGTATCTGACAATTTATTAGCTCTGTCCCAGAGCTTTGATGGGCCGACACGCAGCTATTAGCTGATCGCAGTTAACAAACAACAAAGCAGTTTACACGTGAGTGGCAAATGGAGCAGGTGATGCTTTTCTCTTCATCGACGCCAGTCAAGGCCCTTGAGGCTGACGTTCAAATGCTTGCCACGGAGAAAGGCATCCAGGCAAGCACCCACAGTGCAAAAATTTCATCTGCATGGGCCTATATTTATATTAAAAAAAGTTTAAGATAATTTGCAGTCGATCTTCATTTTTTTATTCTTTGTGTTTTTAAGTATTTAATATTTATATAAGTATTTAAGCATATTTATAGTTAAAGGACCAGTAACATCAGTTTTTTTTTAAACATTCGTAGTATACAATGAAAAAAATACAAAGACAAATTAAACTTTGTTCATTAACTTTGTTCATTAACTTAGTGAAACTCTGCTTCCAAAAAGCAAGGCAACAATCGATCATGTGGCACTTGATTTCTCCTCCCTGACTTCCTTATAGGAGAAATCGAGAGCCACACGATGGATCGTCACCCTGATGCCTGATCTCAATTTAATTTCTTTGTTTTTTTTAATTTGATGTTACTAGTCCTTTAAGTGTTTTAAAAATTTAAATAGAAATTTGGATTGTTATCTGCATGCTATGATTTACATAGGAGAAAGGTTGTGAGGGCCAGTTGCCTGGCCAACATATCATTCTAAAAACAAGCTGTTTTTATCATCTTCTCTTCTGATAGTGTTTTCTCTAGATGCTAGACATTGTTGGTTGGATTTGCTCCCATCCACCCAATATCATTGCCTTGTCTTTTATATATACAGGGTAGAAGGCTGGTCACTGATATTGGGTGCTTTGGCCTGGCTTATGGTGTTTGGCTGAGTTGCTTTGTGCATGGGGTTATTATGATGATAAAACAATGCCTTGGCATAAAGTAGATATGGAATAGTCAAGAAAATCATTGTTTCAACACTGAAGGCTATGGATTAAATAACGTTCAGATAATTATAAGGGGTGTTCACACCCTTATGAACTTTATATACTATGAAATTATGTACATGAGCAAGAGTTTCAATTTGATAGAAAGCATGTTTTTGGTTCTTTTGCCTAGGAAAATAGATTTACGTGCCTTTTTCCCCAAAAGTATCAATATCCTTTTGCAATAATGTATTCCATTTTGCAGTCCATATGCTGGCAATTAACTGGAGCCACCCATTCACATGAAATCATTGCAAAATTGTAGCACCGTTATGGCAACATATTTAGATTTGTCTATCTCTAACCCTACATAAGGGTTGCTAAGGAAGAAGGAAATTCTGAAGAATGGGAACAATCAAACTGAGTAATAAATAGTTCATAAAAGCAATTATTTTAATGTTTATAATTTTGTTCTCTTGCAACACCCTGTTACAAATTTAACATATCTGAATTAGAATGGGGTTGTCTTTCTTATAAAGGAGTGAGAAACGAGGAGGGATGCATACAAAAAAATCATAAATTCTACCTACTAGTATGGTTTTTTTCTTATATAGAGACCAGTGGGATGTGAGATTTACAGTATATCTGCAAATATGCATATCAAAATGATAAAGAAAACTATACGCAGGTTCCTAATAAAGTATCCAGCTATTTAAGATTAGTATTTACAGTGAAAGTTACAACTACGCTGTTCATGATCAGAGCATGCAAAAGAAAGACACATATAGTAATGATGTGCATGTTCACCAGCAAACCGCGGGTTGACCTGCGGTTCGGGTTAAATATTGGGTGTCCATGGCGGGTACAGGTCGCACCTAACCCGTACCCACCATGGACACCCAATATTCAACCCGAACCCACACCGCATCACGGGTCAACCCGCGGGTCATGCGAGTTGAGGGTCAACATGCACATCACTAGTGGTGATGAACAAATCTTTCCTGAAAATTTTGTGAAATGCTTGGAAGTCAATGAGCATTTTTATGTGAGATAATTTTAACTCGCACAACAATTTTTCTGCCTCCAAATGCATTATTGTGACGTTTTGTGTCGTAATGCATTAAAGTCAATAGGCATTTTTTCTAATGGTGACAATTTTATCGAAATGCATTAAAGTCAATGGGTGTTTTTTCATATGTTTTTCTCTGCAAAATTTTCGCTGCAGTTTCGCAAGAAATTCAGAATTACACAGCGTATACATGGCTGGTCAATAAATTCGCTCATCGCTAATATTGAGGCCCTGGAAGAAGAAGAATGAGTGAATGCACTAGTACCCAACTTAACTACGCACTACATTAACTGAGGAGGGTTATATGTCTTGGAAAAATGTCTATGAAGGTTTTTACGCATTCAGGTTATGATAAACAGCATCCAGTAGTGATAAGTCTAAAGCAACTTTCTTTTATTGTCTGTCAGTGTTGACCCATCAACACTGAAGGTGGTCTTGTTCACAATGAAGCAGATAAAATATTGTGACAGCAATTAATATGTAACAGGTGCCACAGCCTAGCAGTAAGCAGGCTCACACCAAACAAAACGCCACACATAGGACAGGTCTCATTATCACTGATCCATCAGGATAAGCCTATATTCCCTTGCCCCTTGGATCTGAACTAAGGTTTCCCACAGCTAAGCTAAAGGCTGCAGCTGTTGGAAATACCTTGGAGGGGCTGATATCTATACTAGGTTGGTAGGAGCTAAGTCCAGACATGAAGGAACAATGCCCATTTTCCCTCAGCCACAGAACCTAAATGCAATGTAATTTAAGGAGGCTATGTAGATGTTGTAAATATAATGGACTTTTTTCTTCATTTATATCTGTTGTTAATGGTACGCATTGGGTCTGAAACTTGGTTGATCACTTTAGTGACAACTTTAGACCAGTGCTTTCTAAACTGTGGGGCTTAGAGCATTGGGGTAGGGTGGTCACAGATGGAAGGCCAGTTAGGGTGAGAACTTGGAAGAATAGTAATTTG
This sequence comes from Xenopus borealis, assembly GCA_024363595.1. NCBI lineage: Eukaryota > Metazoa > Chordata > Amphibia > Anura > Pipidae > Xenopus > Xenopus borealis. The sequence goes on from CM044441.1 coordinate 149,677,704, forward strand.
CTGGTTAGATACGGTACACCGTAGTGGCATTGCACATCAATTATCTTCCTGGTTAAGGTAAAATTATTGTATTCTACAGAGTTGTTCAAAGGATTTAGAACTAGAGGATGATGTCATAGGACAGTGAGAGTTATTTGTTAGAGATCCCAAAATGTCTTGCTGTGCTTTTTTATTGCGCTTGGAGACTAATGGAATGACATGCTTGTATCTATGTAATGCATACACTTGTGGGCTGGAAAATCCAATGGATATTTTTATGTGCTGTGAACTTCACGCCATCCGGGCAAAAATGACTAACCTTTCCCAGCGCAAAATATGCATAACATGATACACAAAGAATTTCCAATGGGTTTATGTTCTCTGTACGTTAAAATGTTTTTAGTTGCATAGACATTGATACAGATAATTAATTATAAATCATATAACTTGCAGATGGGCGGACTTGACTGTGCCAAGTACAAGTAAACAGTATAATGCATTTTTTACAGAGAAATTTGAGTTTGTCATGACCTCATTATGAGGTAAAAGTAAAGAGTGCTCTAGTCTTAAGGTGGTGTTCCAATAACGATCTTTCCTGGAAAAGATCTTTCCAAGAAAGATTGTTTGTTTTAATACAA
>CM044441.1:149745014-149771386 GCA_024363595.1 Xenopus borealis
TAAATTAGTGTAAAGAAGAAAAAGATAAAGTGTAAGGAGGAAGGAAGAGATGATGCTTGGGTGTTCTATAAACAGTATCACCTGTTGAATTTGTCTCAAATGCTACAAATTGCTAAACATAGATTTCATCAAGTTAAATTTCCCAAACCCTTATTTCAGCTATGAATTACAAATGTATTTGTAGTTTGTAGCCATGGACATGTTTGTAGTGCCATTTCTCACAACCAGTGCTGAATACGGACGTCATTATGAACTGATTGGGGGAATGAGATTAAACATAATTTTGTATTTCACAGCACATAAACTGCTTTGTGTCGAAACATTGATAATCAACTCTTATTTCCCAGTCAGTGAATTGATTTGCATCAACCAATCAGTAATCTTTTTAATTCATAGTGATACCATTCTGCCCACCCAATAGTTTTTCATGTGTGCCAAAATATGTTGCTACCCTGGCTGACTAGTAGTGATGGGCGAATTTATTCGCCAGGGGCAAATTCGCGGCGAATTCCTGCGATTCGCCGCTGGCGAATAAATTCGCGAAACGGCAGGAAAAATTTGCGGACAAAAATTCGCTGCCAAAAACGAGTCGCACGTCGTTTTTGACGCGACGCGCCGAAAACGACGCGACGGGCGCCGAAAACGACGCGCCGGGCGCCGAAAACAACACGACGCGCGACTCGTTATGCGAATTTTTCGCCAATTCGCAAATTTCTTTGGAAATTCGCGAATTTTTCGGCGAAGCGAAACGCGGCCGTTTCACCCATCACTAGTGACTAGTGATGGGCGGATTTATTCGCGGTGAACTCCCGCAATTCGCCGCAGGTGAATAAATTCAAAAAATGCCAGAAAAATTTTGCCTGCCAAAAATTCACCGGCATCTCATTTTGGACGCGGGCGTCAATTTTTGGATGCCGGCGCCTGTTTTTTCGACTCCGGCAATGGCTGGCCGGAAATGGACACCCGCATTCAAAATGAGACGCTGTGGTGTTTCACGAATCTTTCACCGTTAATTCTCGAGAATTCGCCAAAGCGAAACGCTCCAGATTCGCCCATCACTATTTCTAACTAAACTTTTATCCAAGACCAGTTTCAGCAGTGATTTCTCCCAAAGCAAAGTCCTCTGGAGAAAACTGGAACATGATTTTCATATTCAGCCTAAAATTCACAATACCAGACACAATACGAATATCTTCTGAAAATGGAATTCATTTCAGTCTTCAGTCTTCGTTTTCTGGTTACGGTAATGATTACATTTATGAGGCATTTATTGTCATTTTCGTCACACTACAATATCGTATTTTTTATTTTTTTTTTTGTTTCAGGATGAATAGATTTACAGGAAAATGGATACTGTGGATAATAATGATTCAGAATGAAATGATACTCAGCAACCGTCAGATTCATTCATTAAATCAAGGTCAATATTGCTGTCTGCCTACTGGCACCGACTTATTTCCTGCTAAAGCAGAAATAGCAATATGTTGTACTGCAATAACATTGGCTCAAAAGCATTTATTGCTGAAGATAAAATAACATTATTTTTAGCGAGCGGAGGACCAATAAAATAATATTTAAACCATGGGTCTTAAGTATATTGTAAGTAGAGTTTATCTTCTATTTATTTCCCTCTAAATAGCCCGTAAAGTACAGAATTCGCTGTATGTTTGCTTTGATAGAAGGAAATCACCATAGAACCCACCAGAACAGCACAATATTGAGACTAAGCTCTCATACTTTACCTTCTATTCAAGCCAAATGAAATATAAACTCTACTCCATAATATTATATTGATTACCATTTAAAGGTGCCATCAAACGTCTTAATAGCACTAACACACAAGGCCTTTTAATGACCATAAGGAGAAATTGTATAATTATTCCAATGAAACTCTTGCCATGTCATGGGTCTTAAGGCCCATGGGATCAATTATGCCCAAAACACAGATCCTATATTTTCAGGTGACAGCTGTTCCCCGTCATAAATTCTCCTTAACAGTCATAATATGTATTGGAATGTTGTGTTGGGAGTGGATATTAAGCGTTCCTAGAAGTACACAGAGATGTACATTGTCTGCATCTGGCTGACAGTAAATTACATTGGAATATAATGGCAGTTGGTGTAATGAATGGTAGATGGAAACAGCAAGTAAAGAGTGAGTTTTTGTTCAACACTTAGAATGGACGAAAGTAAGTCAGTAAATAGTTGACAGTTGAAGTTGACCTGAAATGGACTGTTTTTATAAAATATTTGCTCATTTTCCAAACATACTATATGTTCAGTCCCGGACTGGAGATCTGTGGGTTCTGGCAAACAGGGCCGGATTTAAATAGAGGGCACCCCTAGGCCCACTGCTGTTCATCGCCCCCATACTCTGCCCTTTATTCCCAAATTTTCATCATCAAGACCAGAGCAATTGGCGCATGGGAAAAAAACTATTGTATCTCCTGCGTATCCCCAGTGTTTCTGGACCAATGTGGGTGTGGCTGGGCAGCATGCTGCCCCCTAAAATCCTGCCACCCTAGACCCAGGCCTAGGTGGCCTTTCCACAAATCGAGTCCAATATAGGATAGGGACCCGCACACCCTTATTCAATTAAATACTCAAATACCGTCTGGTATTCCACAAATCCAGGCCTGCTGGCAAATGCTAGAGGGGCTGCTATAAGGTCCCATAGAAAGTCAGTATTTAGTGGGCTGGTGGGGGGCTGTTTGGGCCTCTATGTGGGCTGATTGGGCCTCTGTGTACCTGAAATGCCAGGGCCTATTTTAATTCTCAGTCCAGACTATTAGTCCTTGGTATAGGGGCCTCTATTGATAGAGTACTGTATTTAGTTTCATGTTTATTGAATCACCTGGCCTGGAACTGCATGGCCCAACACTTCTACACAACAATGGCTAATAGAGAGTCAGTCAGTGGACATCATCATTTCTGACTTCCTTTAGAGGCCACTTTCCTTGTGGATTTTCTACAGACTGGAGTTTGTAGGGTTTGGTAGTTGGGAGAAGCAGAGTCTAAATGCTGTTCTTCTCTTTGGTATAACTGCCCACTCATTAGGATATGAAAAGCACAAAGATATCTGTGAGCATGAATCTGTGAGTCTGTCAGTATGAGAATGCCCTCAGCGTTGATATCAGGGTTATTGATGGTGGTTGCATGTCCATCAGGGACAGGAAATAGGGTCTAAGGAGAAGACTATTACCGGGGAACAGGCAGAATAGGTAAAAGTTGGAAGTCCTATATGTTAAGCAGGTCTATACATTGAATATAACAGTGAGGGACAGACCAGAAATCACAAACTGGGCAGAAGTATAGAGCTAGCAAAGGAAAACTTGGAGTTTGTGTAAGATTAAACCTTCTCAAGTGAAAGGAGAAGCAAATGTTTCTGGACTTCACTCATAGCCATCCTCCTTATTCTGAAAATCCCTGCCACCATTAATGTTTTTAGCAATGTTTTTGTCTGGTGGGTAGTCTGTGCTTCTAAATGGGCCCATAGGCACGCTTAGGTGTGGAGCATTCTCCAAGCCAGACCATTCATGGTGGGAAGGTCTGACCGTTGGAATTACATTCACCTAAGGAAAGGGATCTTGGAAAGAAAGCTGCAAGTTCTCTGTAAGAAGAATGCTGAATCTGACTAACATTTCCTTGTCTTTGTCCTAAAGGGATTCCGCTCTGATAGTGTAGTTTATAGTATAGTTTTTATTTCTAAATTGCACTGTTTAAACTGCAAATAAACTCTACCATATAACATTTAATTTCTGAACCAACAAGTGTATTTTTTAGTTGTAATAATGGTGTGTAGGTGCATCCCTGGTCATGTGCTTTCAGAAAGAGGCAGCACTTTAGGATGGAACTGCTTTCTGGCAGGCTGTTGTTTCTCCTACACAATGTAACTGAAGGTATCAACGTTGGACCTGGATTTTTGCTATTGAGTGCTGTTCTCAGATCTACCAGGGAGCTGTTATCTGGTTACGCTGGAGGGGAAAGGGGGGGGAGGGGGGTGATATCACTCCAACTTGCAGTACAGCAGTGACTGAAGTCACAGGACTGGGGGCATCTGAGAAACTGACAATTTGCCTAGCCCCATATCAAAATTAAAAATTAAATTTAACAAAATCTATTTGCTCTTTTGAGAAATGGATTTCAGTGCAGACGTCTGCTGGAGTAGCCCTTTTAACTTATGCATTTTGAAAAAAAACATGTTTTCCCATGACAATATCCCTTTAAGAATAACTTATTAGAGGAATTTATGCAGGCAGTATCACAGTACTCTATTACACAAGCCTTCTACAGTGTGTTCAGGTGCACAAGTGTGCCAGAGCCCTTCAAGCAGTGGTTAGAGGAAGTTATTGAAGCTGATATGCAAGAAATGTAATTGAATAGAATGTGAAGTGGTACTTTAGTAATGAGTACTAGTAATGCACTTTTATCCACTTGGAATTACCCAGATTTAGAGAAGAAATGCTTCATTTTATGTAACACCGTCATTTCCGTGACTTTTTTTACATCGTTGCCTTACGATGAATCACAAAATAGCCATTTATTTATACATATATTTATTTCCTCAGCCCTAGGAGTTGTTGAAGTAGCTGTAAAGTCACAGATGTAAAATCCGGATTTTTATATATTTTTATATTTATATAATTGTCAGTAGTGATGGGCGAATTTATTCGCCTGGGGCGAATTTGCGGCGAATTCCCGCGATTCGCCGCTGGCAAATAAATTCGCGAAACGCCAGCGAAAATTCCCCTGTCGAAAATTTGCCAAAGAAAAACGAGTCGCGCACTGTTTTTGCCGCGACGCGACGTAAATGACGTGATGCGCGGCAAAAATGACGCAACGCAACAAAAACGACGCAACGCGCGTCAAAAACATGCCGCGACTCGTTTCGCAAATTTTTTCGCCAATTCACGAATTTCGCTGGAAATTCACGAATTTTTCGGCGAAGCGAAACAGGGTAGATTCGCCCATCACTAATTGTCAGATAAGAGCCCCAGAATAGGCACAGTGCAAAGGATCCCATCATCTATATCTCTGGTACTGCTCAGTATACATACTTTTTTTGTTATAATCTGCTATTAGGCATAATGGTATTATTATTTCCCATTTTTTTTTTTGCAAGGAAATCTTCAGAGGCTTTCAACATTGTTAAGGGCTGGAATTAGCATTCCTTTCTTACCTGTTAAATCATTTCAAGTACTTCCTAGGGCATGCCCTTCAGCACTGAGCCATAGTTCCTTAACAGGACTGAAATTCCACTTTGGTATTTGCCAACACCGAAAAGGTCCAGCACTTTTATCTGATAACATGTGCAGTGATGATTGCTTGAGGGAGGTGAGGAAGGTTGCTGTGAAATGATTCATACGTTCAGCTACATTTACTCCAGAACCAGATTCATTTGGTGTTCCATGAATCCAAGAGTACGGTGAGTAGTTTTTTTTTAACTATGCTGATGATGTCAGCTAGGTGTCTCAGCTGTAGATCTTGCACCATGTCTTCTGACATCCAGCTACTTTTACTCTAGAACCAGATTCATTTGTTGTTCCATGAAACTAAGAGTAGGGCAAGGAGTTTTCTTTGGCTGTGCTGAAGAAGTCAACTGGGTGTCTAAGCTGTAGATCTTTACCAGATCTTCTGACATCCAGCTACATTTACTCCAGAATGAGATTCATTAGTTGTTCTATGAAACCAAGTGTAGGGCTATGCTGAAGAATTCAACTGGGTTTCTAAGCTGTAGATCTTGTACCAGATCTTCTGACACCCAGCTACATTTACTCTAGAATGATATTCATTAGTTGTTCTATGAAACCAAGAGTAGGGCTATGCTGAAGAAGTCAACTTTGTGTCTAAGCTGTAGATCTTGTACCAGATCTTTACTCTAGAATGAGATTCATTAGTTGTTCTATGAAACCAAGAGTAGGGCTATGCTGAAGAAGTCAACTTTGTGTCTAAGCTGTATATCAAATCTTCTGACATCCAGCTACATTTACTCTAGAACCAGATTAATTTGTTGTTCCATGAAACCAAGAGTAGGGCAAAATTAGATTAGAAGCATTGACTGTTAATGGAGCAATTAGATGCAGTATAATAAACCTTTAGCTGTGACCTCTCGCTACACTAAACAACATGTTCTGAAATATTTTATTTATATCTTTATTTTAATATATCTAAATAATGGTTCTTTATGTTTAATGTGTTCAAGTCTACCTATCCCATGTATAATTTTACAACAAAAACAAATACTGAAGAGGATCAATCAGATATGGCATAGGCCCCTCTGGAGTAGTCACTGTGAGCTGGTCATTGGATGAGTCCAATGAGTCTTCATAATATATTTTATAGTATCTGCAAGTTATGCAGTTCTTTACATTAAACATTAGTAATTAACTAAACCTAATCGCGACTTTGACAGCACATTTTTCCATTAATATTAATAAGAGTCATCTTGTATTGGGGGTTTAGTCCAAGACCTGAAGAGCTCCCGTCTTGATCAATGTCCTTTTGGTGCTCCAGGCATTTTTTCTTCTTCAGTACCAGTACGAAACATACCCCTCCAAGGATTCCAAGATTGCACTGGCATGAGCTGAGGAAGGTAATCACAGGTGGATTGACTGGCTGGACATAATGCTGTATGTAGTCAAGGAAATGCTGGGAGGTTGGGACAGATGGCAAATGAAGGTTTGAAGGTTTTAGCTGGCACAATTAGGTATTTTCTTTTATTTTAAAGCCTTACATGTACGTTATTGCTGCCACCAGTGTCATCCTTAAGGCACCATTAAGTCTGAACTGAGTGTCATTATTAGGAATTATGGTCATTGAAAATATCCATTTCCAGAAACTGAATATGGAATACTTGAATGTTTCATATAAAAAAAAAGCTTTTTACATATTGATACAATCTTTATGATGGACATCTTTCATTTTTGTTTTCTCAGGCGCAGCAGATCATGGCAAGTATTTCAGCTGAATCAGAATAAGTCCATCTGGAAGTCTAGAGCCATCAGTATGGAAAGTGCATTATTAATTCATTTCTGTGGAATGACAAAATCTGTTTGTTGCTTTTACACCTATAAAGGGACGTAGCGGCACAATGGAGCTTTTCTATGTTAATGTGATTCTATATTCCATGAAGAGAGGTATTTTTCTACAGAAAGATGGGGGTCTTAATAAATCTTGAGGTGAGGCTCAATAACTTCTAGTTATTTGACTATTCAGGAGCTGCCTCTTCTTGTTTAATCTGCAAGGATCTCTAGAAAGCCCCACCACCCACATCAAAATAGCCACCAGGAAATAACAGATACAGGGGTTTATCATTGTTCCAAGCACGGGCTTCTTCTTTTAACTCAACATTGAAACCTTGAGTTCAATAAAGGTGAATTTTAAAAGAAACCCCTCCCTAACTAGAGGGAATGAAACTTCAACACTTCAAGTTGGTCTTCTGACTAGCATTGGACAACCTACTTTGCACTGACTACCCAATACATGCCTATGCAATATCTCATTTATAAAATCATAATCCAGCATTCCATGGTTTAAAATAGACAGGACTTCAAGATGGTCTGATGACTTGTGTTGCAAAATATACTTTGCATAGGTCGCCCACTCCACACCTATACAATATCTCATTTATATGATCACAATCCTGCATTCCATGGTTTTATAATAGACAGGACTTCAAGTTGGTCTTCTTACTTGTGTTGGACAACCTACTTTGCACTGGCTATCCACTACTCGCCTATACCATATCTCTTTTATATGATCACAATCCTGCAGTCCATGGTTATATAACAGACAGAACTTCAAGCGGGTCTTCTGACTAGAGTCCTGCGCGGGTCCATTTTTTGGGACCCGTACCCGCAACCCGCAATCCGCAACCCAGACCCACGACCCGCATTCTTACCAGCTTGGACCCGGGACCCGACCCGTACCCGCAACCCAAGATCCGCAACCCGGACCCGCAACCTGCTGACCATCAAGAATCAGGAAGTGCTGTCATTGTAAACCGGAAGTAACATCATCGGAAGTAGCCGTGATCAGAAAAAAAGGAGTAAAACAGGAAGTGCTGTCAATGTAAACCGGATGTGACATCATCAGAAGTAGAAATGCTGAGAAAAAGGAGTAAAAATCGCTATAGTGAGGATCCGCTACTCGACCCTCAACCCGCCAACCTGCAGAACCACCGGCCCGCTTCTATACCCGCACCCAGAAATTCTACGAAAAACCCGCAGGGTACCGCGGGATTTTGCGGGTACCCGACCCGCTGCCAGACTCTACTTCTGACTTGTGTTGGACAATATACTTTGCACTGGCTATCCACTGCACACTTATACAATAGCTCATTTTTAAGATCACAATCCTGCATTCTATGGTTTTAAAATAGACAGGACTTCAAGTTGGTCTTCTGACTTGTGTTGGACAACCTACTTTGCACTGGCTACCCACTACTCACCTACACCATATCTCTTTTATATGATCACAATCCTGCAGTTCCAGACAGAACTTCAAGTTGGTCTTCTGACTTGTGTTGGACAATATACTTTGCACTGGCTATCCACTGCACACCTACACAATAGCTCATTTATAAGATCACAATCCTGCATGCCACGGTTTAAAGTAGAGAGGAATTATTTTCGGAAAGTATATCTGTACATGGCCTGCCTGGTTTCTCATACCAGGGATAAATAAATTTTATTTGGGTGAAACGGGCCATTCTGCCAGATCCCTGTTTGAAGGTGATCTTTGTTCATGTTATAACAGCAACTGACATTAAAATTCATGAAGGTATTGAGCAGTGGCCCAAGACAGCTGAGTGAGCATTAGTTTCAAGGCGAAGTGGGAAAAGTATTTAGTGTACGTTTGCAATGAAAATCAATCTTTCCTGTGGATACAAACACACGACTGGTGTAGCAATTGGTGGGATTAGAAAAAAGAAGGCAGTAAACAGATGTCTTTTGATATTAATCACTGGAGACAATTATTATAAGCCCCCAGGAAAAATTTTTTTAAAAATCAACAGAAATTGCACGTGGAATATGCCCCCTACAATATTACATTACCACAGTCGAATACACACAGCATATTTAGAGCTGGTCCAAGAAACTGTCAGCCATAGAGGTGTTTTTGTTAGTAGTTCTAGGCCAGTGGTCCTCAAACTTGGCCCTCCAGCTGTTAAGGAACTACAAGTCCCACAATGCAATGATGGAGTCTGACAGCCACAGTCAGGCAAATGCATTGTGGGACTTGTAGTTCCTTAACAGCTGGAGGGCCAAGTTTGAGGACCACTGTTCTAGGCCTTTTAACTGCCTATTACACCCCCTCCTAAAAGCAACCTTTAGTTAGGTCTGTAACTCCTACCTCTGGAAATATGGCCCACAGTCTCTGATGTACATTGTTCTGCTGTGTTGCATCTCCACATGCCCTGAGTAATTAGAATGAAGCACACACTAGATTTAGTTTAATGCTATCACTGTGCCCAGACTATGAACATACACAGTGGCTAATATATTCCAAAAGTCCTATCTGAGGTGGGACCAAGTCCAACAAAGTTCAACAAAGATGGGAGCAACTTTCTCTTTCAGTGGTTGTGGTGGGGCAACGGGTAATGTTTTATATCAAAACTTTCAGAATACAGTTTCAGGTAGACTACCATCGATTTTGCTAATGGCTACTCTACTGGCTTACACTAATTCAGGCAAATGCTTAGCATTAATTCACCAGCAGGAGCCCGGCATGGACACCTCCTCACATTTATTTCAGCATGTGGCAGCATGTGTTGTTCATCTGATCCAATAATCCTCCTCCTGAGGCAGAACAGTCCTGAACTGCAGACCCCTAAATAGAAAGTTTGGTTCAGCTTTTATAGCACTTTGAGCATCGCTTGAGTTTGATTCTGGCATAGGCATTAGTGATGGGGGGAGTTCAGGAAAAAATCAAACCACCCCTAACTTGCAATACAATAACCTGAAGTTGACCACAACCTGCAAAATATTGCCACTGTAGGAGCCACACCCAACCCATACCCACATCTTCACACTCTGTGTGCTACTTCTTTACTCACCTTTGGTTCCAAGACAAGGAAACTTCAGAAGCAATGGAGAAGTGCATATTCCATGTCTAACCCACAATGCATTTTCCCAGTCTAACCCGAACCCTCCCAACCGGTGGTCAACCTATGTGTCACCACGGGTTTCAGGTCAACCTGCACATCACTAGTGGGCAGTCAAGAAGTTTATATGTTCTCCTGTTTCTGCATGGGTTTCTCCATGTACTCTGGTTTCCTCCCACGCTCTGATCGGTGTTTCTACTTTTGCTAACAGTGTCTTGGACATAGCTTTCTAAATTACTGTTGCTGACTTTTTCCTGCTTTGGTTTCTCTTTGTCCTCTGCTTGTTCCTGACCAAAACCTGTTTCTACCTCCCAGTGAACCAATTATTTAATTCTCAAGCTTTAGGCTCTCATACCTAATCTTCTTATTCCCACCTGAGGGCATGTTAGTGGGGACATGTAAAATGGGTCCTCCTCAGCATCCTGGTTATGGTCTTCCCCTGACAGAATGTCTGAGCATTACAATGTACACCATTGTCAACCATGATGCGCACCCCTGCATTGGGACAACCACTTTGGGGATTAAGTGCAGATATTTCTGGAGAATATCAGTGTGAACACTAGTGGTAGGGGCCTTAGACTGTAAGATTTCATAAATGTTGATCATAAATAAATATATCATATAAACCATCCCAGATGTTAACTGGTGTCCTGCTTTAGGGTAGTGACACACGGGCAGATTCGGGGGAACTAATCTCCTGTTCTTCTGGGTGACAATCTCCTCTAACTGCCTTCGCGTGTCTTCCCTTCCACTATAATGAAAAATCGCTAAGCACACACAGCTCTTCGTTTTCCAAAGTTGCTGCTAAATCTCCCTGAATCTGCCCGCGTGTCCCTACCCTTAGGGTAGGCCCGAAGTTTCCTCACGAGGTATCTTCGGGCGATTCCGGGAATCGCCGCGCAGCGTGTGCACAGGCGCTGGCACTTTGTCCCTTTTACTAGCGGCAGACAGGGAGAAGGAAATTCGGGGGGATTGTCGCCTGCTAAAAACGCCAGGCGACAGAATCTCCCCGAATCTCCCTGTCTGTCCCTACCCTAAGATTCACTTTTTCCATGTGATTGTGTTTACATGGCAGCTCATGCTGTTTGCTCTTACATTTCTTTCTACAAAGGTTTTTTTATCAGAGTAGAAATCTGCTTTATCCTAATGTTCTTAGATAAGGGCCTTTGAAGTGTATTAAAGTGAGAGCAAGTTGGCACAAAGATTGCATTTACAACTAAGTGCAATGATTGGGAAAACACCATTTAATTTTGTCAAGGGTTTCATGCAGAAAACAAAAAAAAATAATAATATTTCTTTGGAGACTGCAAACACAAAGATGGCAGTGCTTTTTTTTGGTTTGTGACACACCAAATATCCTCCTGTAAAACTGAAATCCAATTGAAGGAGATTGGACCTTGTTCAAAACTCAGCTTGTTTGAGTCTGATGTTTGATATTGGATCTTGCTGCTGAATTAAAAACATTTGGTCTGTCTGTAACAATTCTTAAAGATCCTGTTACTACCATTTGGGTCAATACATACTGTTTTAACTATTAGCTACTCTTCTGGCAAATGGCACAGTGAGAGTTTATTTACAGTCACTCACTCACTGTTCACACATTGTCTTCAGTATGATGGAGGAGCACCATGTCTCCCATGTCCCAAATTAAGGGACAGCTAGCCCAAATCTGGACCACAACAAACATGAGCCTTAATGGAAAGCAGGTGGCGGTCCGCACATAAGGGGCATGTATTAGCATAAATATCCATATCCTGCACAGACTATGCTGTGGCCTATGTTGTTCGACTTATTTCATATGTAATTGTTGGAAGGTATCTAAGCAGTGTCGGACTGGGGTGCCTGGGGCCTACCAGAAAACCTTAGACTAGGGGCCCACCAGAAAACCTTAGACCAGGGGTCCAACTTTCCAAACTATTATTCCTTCTCTCCTCACTTAAAGGGGTGGTTCACCTTCAAGTTAACTTTCAGTATATTGTAGAAGGGCCAATTCTAAGAAACTTTTCAATTGGTCTTCATTATTTATTTTTCAAAGTTTTTTAATGATTTGCAATGTTCTTCTGTTTCTTTGCAGCTTTCAAATGGGGGTCACTGACATCATCTAAAAACAAATGCTCTGTAAGGCTACAAATGTATTGTTATTGTTACTTTTTATTACTTATCATTCTATTCAGTCCCTCTCCTATTCATATTCCAGTCTCTTATTCAAATCAATGCAGGGTTGCTAGGGTAATTTGTACCCTAGAGACCAAATTGCTGACACTGCAAACTAGAGAGCTGCTGAATAAAAAGCTAAATAACTATAAAACCACAAACAATAAAAAATTAAAACCAATTGCAAATTGTCTCAGAATATCCCTCTCTACATTATACTAAAAGTTAACTCAAAGGTGAACAACCCCTTTAACCTCTTTATTCTCCTATTCTTCTATTCTTTTAGATCTACTTGCTACACTATATTCTTCCATTATTAAGCCTCTTTTTCCACATAAAGAAATAGGGAATGAACAAGAAATAGGCAAATTGTTAGAAGCAAGAGGTCACTGACGCCTGGGCCCACCGGGAGTTTTCCTGGTATCCCTGTGGGCCAGTCCAACACTGTATCTAAGTCATACCTCCCAACTGACCCATTTTCAGCGGGACAGTCACGCTTTTGACAGTTCAACCCACAGTCTCTTTGCACTGTAAAATTCCGATATTCTCTGCACTAAACAGCTAAAATAAGATACAATGTTTCTAACTTAATTGGCTTTTGGCAGAGAGCCCAGAACAGCCACGAGGCGCAGATAAGATACGTTTGTATCAATGTTGAGATAAGAAAATATGTAATTGTAGCAATTTAGATAACAGGTCTCTTTGGAGACGTTAGACTCACAGCTTAAAGGGCAATTCACCTGTTCAAACTTTCATAACCTGCCAAAATTTTGTAAAATGAACATGGTAATTTGGGGGTGTGACCACAAAATGGGCGTGGTCAAACAAAACACAGAGGGGTAGATTCATCAAAGAGTGAAGTTCCGCCACTAGAGGGAAATTCCACAGCTCTCCATTCATTTCTATGGGATTTTGAAAGGCGTATTTATCAAAGGGTGAAATTTCACTTCACCCATTGATGAATACGCCTTTCAAAATCCCATAGAAATGAATGGAGAGCTGTGGAATTTCCCTCTAGTGGCGGAACTTCACTCTTTGATGAATCTCCCCCCAACTTTTTTGTCCCTCTTTTTATCTCCAAATGTTCGGAAGTATAGAATAACAGTTAAAACTTGGATTCTAAGGATAACAAGAGTGTAATATTAGTACATGTATTAGGTAGGAGTACAGGGTGTTAAAAACAGGGCCAATTGCACCTAAATATCCTTCTCTTTTCTGCAATGCATCTTTCACAAAGCCACATGGAGAACATTGTTGCCCCAAATGCGGCACCCATCAGTGCACATAGAACCTTAGATGAAGCATTTGTATGTAACCAAAGTTATACCAAAGTAATAATGCAGCCTATGCTAACTGTTCTTTGTATTGTTGTTGGCTAAACAACATCCATGCCAATAAACTTCAGTGTTAGTGCAGAATTCCTTTTGAGATAATGCTGGAGGCATCTGTTTGAACAAACCTAGCACTTGATGGGAAATAACTACTTTTCCTAACCTTCACATTTCACCATCCAGCAAGCTGATGTAAGAGTATGTAAACTCATAGAACAACATTTTCATTAATTCCAGCATGTAACAGAGCAAGTGATTGTTGTGATCTTTCATCATCCCTGTTCCATTTCCTTAGCACTAGATAATCCTCTTTTGCTCATTGTCTGAATAAGTGCATTCTCCACCTTGCTGAAAGGGTTATAGATCTGGAAGACATTAGTGCCTATGAATAGCTTTATACAGTAAGTAAGACTCTCTTATGTATGACAGTTGCTTCTTACAAAAGGTATTTGCTAGGCAACTAAATATTTTAATAATGTTTGACCTCTAGGGACAGTGTTTCGTTGAGTCTCTGCTCGAAGGTGTCTTCCAAGAAGTCAATGAAACAAAACATACTGTAGGTGTTCTTCCTGATGAGCCAAGTGAAATGAGCATTACCCTCATTGAAGGATGTGTCCTTCTATCTATCTAGCCAGGGTGATACAATGGCAGGGAAAGGGTATCTTTGATCATTATGTGTGTAAACCAGATAATGGCTCTTTACATTTGTTGCTCTTCCCATCTTTGCATGTGTTTTGTCAATTACACCCCCAGATGCAGACTTTAGATAAATGCTTCTCTTAGGAGGACCAGGCATGGTTAGTCTTCTGAGTATAGAGAGGACGGGAAAGAAGCAAAATCACCTCCTTTAAAATGGCCTGCAGGTTGGGGCAAGCTGAGGTTGACCATATCTGGAAAACATGCCATTGATACGGGCATGAGTCATTCAGTCAGTAACAAGGAACCCTGAGTGACAGTTGAAATGGCCTTATACTTCCATGAAGCAGAACTATCCCTGCTAGCAGCAACACCCTGGAATGTTTTGCGATGGAATTGACTGGGAACCTACTCATTTTAGAGATTGGACCAAAGAGGCAAAGTAGAGACAAGGGTTTGGCAAAAACATATTCAAAGCATGGACCAAATGTTAGGATGCGTGGCAAAATTTGTGAGAAGAACAGGAAAAAGCCTAGAAACAAAAGGTACACTAGAACAGTTGAGCAGGAACTGAGGGACTCGTGGACATTGTGGACAAGGTTGTCATGTGCAAAAGAGAGATTTATGCCCACAATGGTGGCAAAAGTGGAATGGGTTGAGAAATGACACAATAACATCAACATACGCACATCAGCATAACATGCATGGCCTATCGTCATGGGGTGCAACGTTTGAGGGGTGCAACTCGGGCCCGGTGCACAAAGAGGTTGAAGAGCATGTTGGTCTCACAATACATCTTACACAGTCAAAGTAACAGGTCAAAGCTGTGAACCATGGAAGCAGAATATTAATCATACCCAGGAAAGATAATAAAATAAGCCCTGTAAAAACATTTTAGCACTTGGTTGGGTTATTACTGTATCCATGAGGTGAAATGAGGCCATAGCTGTTTTGGCATGCCAATATGGTGGTGCTGGCCATGCTGAATGAAGCTCCAGTTGTACTTGGCTACATCTCTAGACATAATGAGAGGTCAACGTTGAGCTTTTCAGCTTGCTTCTTAGTTTTGTATCTCTTTTATACTCTGTTTCCTGGATTTGGCCCTTACCTGTCCTTCTCTGTTCTTTCAGTGGAAAATAAACTCATCCTATAAATAAGATCTATTTTCTCTTTAAAGTCCCTGTAAGCAAACCATAGCTGCCAGACTATAAAATACACAAAAAATCAATCAGAAACAGCTTGGGTGTATCCTGTCGGTAAAGAACCAAGAGAGAGTCAGGATTTTTACTAGAGCTAAGTGCAAAAAGCACAGCCAAAGCATTAACAGTGTTCCCTGGGGGAATGGATGAGCAGGCTGGAAAAGAAAAAGAAACCCTTAGCATTAATATCTTCACATCTCTATTGTCCCTCCATAATGGTGCCTTTCAGGCCAGACTGCAATTATAGGGGATTCAATTAAAAAGCAAAAGGCCTTCTCTTTAACATTGGACATACTGCCCAGCATGATATACGCCTTGCTCAGTGCCACCCAGACTTTTGCAGACATGTGCATTTTGGAGGATATATTGAAAGGGCAGGGATACTGCTGCAGTTAAGGGAGTGGCTCTGCCTTCAGTAGAAAACGATGAGACTACAGTCTTGGATAAATGAATGAAGAAGCTCAAATTCAAGCTCAATCTCTCTGTGTATCAAACATCAGTAATAGATTTAACATACTATGCCACTCAGGGGCCACAACTTCATTGTTACTGATTTTTATCCATCTGCTGTACCCTTGCCTTTTTCTATATCATGGAAAATTGGGAATTTTTGGCCTTTGGAAACAATTGGCCATGAGGGTCACAGACACAAATACAGTTACAGATAGAAAACAGATAAAATATCGAGGGGCCCTATCATTAAACATTTATGAAACCATATAGGAAAATGTGGGTTTGTGATGCTCCTTATCATACTTTCCTTGCTGTTCCAGTTTAGGAGATCTTCCTTAATTTCTACACATTGAGCAAGCAATAGCACATCCAAGTGTCTATCAAAGGAAGCTCATGTATCCATAATGGAAGCTCAGACATGAAAGTTGCGATCAGGAGAAGTTGCCCAAGTCGTAACCAGCAATAGAGTTTATATTTCACATAAGGGATCCCCAGTATAGAGATTCTGGTAGGTGCAGTTCAACAGCTGGAAGGTTAAAATCTGGACATCTGTGATTTATGGACTCAAGGGGCTCAAATGTTTTTTTCCTTCACCCTGTCCCTAACTGTTGCTAACGTCTTGATATTAGTGAGATGCTCATTCCACTGCTCCTTACGGAATCCTACTGTTGTCATGACCCTTTAAGTTCGCCTTTTGCTGAGAAGTCAAAATATTTACAGTTGGCAGACTCGCCTGCAAGACTTTAAAGGCACAATCACCAACCCACTCACTGCCACGACACAAGGGAGATAACCTTTGCCCCTAGGAAGGTGGCTCAGTAAGGGGAACAAATTAGTCTTATCAGCAGGTGAAGATTTTTCCCTTTCCAACTCTATAAATCAATTTGGAGAAGAAAAACACATTAGGCTGCTGATCTCATAATGTATCATGCTGCCTGACTTTGTAGCTGGTGCTGATGGCTGAAGACACATCCCATGAGCAGCTCCTGGAATGACTGATTGGGAACAGTGTAACAGGACATTTAAAGCAGTGACTCAGTACAATAAGTTCATCGTTCGATGTCAGGCGATTGGTCACGTGCGGGGCTTTTAAAGCAGCGGATGCATTACTGATGACCTCAGTCATCCATTAAAAGGCACATCACAATATCAAAACCTTTCACTGCTGGTTACAATCAACGGCACTGCAATGAGCTGCCAGTTGCCTAAACTGATCCTTGTAATGCATGCTGTTCCCTTAAGGGCTATTAAATATCTACATGTACTGATTAACCACTTTTTAACCCCTTGAATCTCATCCTTTTTCAAAAAAACAATCTTTTCTTGTCATTATCAGCCAATTCTTCCCCAATAAACAATATACTTTTAGAATTAAGGTGGTCATACATGGGCAGATCGATTTGTTTGGAGAGGTCATTTAGCAAGAGGAACTTGCCCTGATATTCCACCTTCAGTGGGTAATATCAGACTGATTCTATTGTGGGCCCTAGGGCCCAATGGCCAGATCAAACACCAGGAATACAAGTGTTCCATGCAAGGAACACAAGGACCCCATCAAGTAACTGATACCACCTCAATCCGACTATTGGTCAGGTATAGGTCAGGGAAGCCTGTCGGAGGGCCCCATACACTGGTCAATAAGCTGCCAGATTGGTCTGTTGGCAGTTCTTATAGGCCCATGTATGGCCACGTTAACTCAAGATGAAATATTTCTGTTCTAATTTTAGGCTTCTTGGGTTGAAGTCACCCGTTTATTGGCCGACGTATTATCTGCACATTCTTTAGCTGGCTGTATTCAAATACTGTATAATTCTTCCTGCTATTGTTCAAAGAATATCTGGGACATTAAACAAGTGCCCTCAACAGTTCTTCCCCTAAATGGGCTTCTGTCTTGATTTCCTGGAGTTTCCAAGATTGCAACAATCATTTATTTCTAAAGCTCAACTAAATTGGCTTTAAAGCTAAGGCATGGAGGAAAGGGGGCTCCTTGGGCTGGCAGATGCTCAGTTTGGTAGCTCCTGACTGCAATCTGGAATTTATTGGGGTTATACAGGAATGGTAGATGGCAGCAAACTACAAGTGTTTCCTTAATGCTTAGCATAATGGCACGTGTGTAAATTAGCCAACAGAACTTTGATCACCCTTGCATCATCTCAACTTATGATAAAGAGATCCCCCAGCTCTAATAAAGTCAGTAATAAGCAATAAAAATAAGTAATGAATTCCTTTATCTTATCAGACTTCAGTGATGTACCCGACACTATTGCTTGGGTAAACTGCTTAACTGATTGTGTTCTGTGGGCTGGAGGCCAATTTTATGTTATATAAGTTAAGGACTCAATGCCAATGACTCAATTACCAAGGCTAATGTCAGACCACTTATCCTTCCATGCTGGGGGGACTTGAAACTATGGTTTATTGGTATCAGACCGCATACTGGCCTTCAGATTTGTCTTTCAGTAGTAGTAAGTATTTTTCACAAATCTACACTTAACTTTAGACAAGGACCCCCCCCCAGACCACCACTGGTCTGGGCCCCCTTGGGGGGGCTTTACAAATAATTTCAAAATCAATGGTATAAGGTCTCAACAGATCACAATAAATCAGTAACTGCAGGTGATACCTCGTAAAAGCACACAACTTGAGATAAAGGCATGAAGAAGGTTGGTCAAAGGCCAAAATCAGACAGAAGAAGACTTCAAAATCAAACAACTTTAAGTTGGTGCAGTCTGCAAGGACTCACAAACTACAAAGACACCTTAACAAAGAAAATGGTATCTATGTTCCATATATGGTGCCTGATCAGGACTGGTAGGCCCAGACTGGCATTCTGTGAGTTCTACTATTTACTATTTATTGGGCTTGTGGGGGGGGCTGTTTTGGCTTCTGAGTACCTGAAATGCCAGGGCCTATTTTGATTCTCAGTTCAGACCTGAAAACTGGTTACTCCTGCAATTCTTTCCAGCCCAAACTTGCGACACAAGAGCATTGGGATGCACACCACAAATCAGCTTAAGTATCCTTCTTATTCAAGGACAGTTGAAGCTATTGGTTGTGTAGGAACCTAACATAGTTCTAAATGTCCAGTTTTCTATTTAGGGCTTCCCATTGGCTGCCATCTCCCTCATTATGGTCCATCCACTTTCCTTGAGTAGCTCCTGTAGAATGATTCATTCTTCAAGGAAGCAATTTCTACTCATGAGAGAGTGCATATCTGCATATCACGTTTGGCCAGGCTCTAGGGTGTTGCAGTTGGGAATAACTTTCTCCAGAGTATAGTCTCCATGACCTAATTACTAATCTAGCTTCAGTATCAAGGGAATCGCAAGGAACACTAGCTTTTCAGGGAATTCTAAATGACTAACTCGAGGTGACCCCTCTCCAAAGATTCCTAAATACAACTCAATTTTTTACCAGCAGAATTTTCTTTTTCTGACTTGCCAATGACTCATTTCTTGACACATCATGAGGCCGATCTTGATTATTTTAATTCCCTGCTGAAAGTAGTATTTTTAGTTATTCCTAGTTAGTGTTAACAACATATACCTACCCTTTATAAATAGCATGATGATGAAGAGAAGTAATAATTAGCTAACATGAATGATAAGGGCGGCGGGAAGAAAAGAATTTCATTTCAGCTGTGACAGAGCAGATATCTCACAGCCAGCAGCTTTCCCAACAAGCAAATTCCACCAATATTCCAAGGTCACTCCCTTTTCATTTCCCACACCAGAACATTTAGCTCAGTTGATATGGCAAAACGTAATCTCATGCATTGTTCTGCTGCTTCTCAGGTTAATACATGATTTACAAAATTGGAAAAAGATAATGTGAAACTTTGTCTAGATCAGCAATCAAACTCATCATAACATCATAGTGCACAAGTAGAACAATGGCAGCTGGTAGTTGTTAGTCAACAAGACGTTACTGTATCAGACTTTGTCAGACTGGGATGGCAGAACACCAGGAATAACCCCAGTGGGCTCTTCTGTGCAATACCCACTCCCCTCTGACAGGACTGGACTGAGAATCAAAATAGGCCCTGGCATTTCAGGTACACAGAGGCCCAATCAGCCCACATAGAGGCCCAAACAGTCCCCACCAGCCCACTAAATACTGACTTTCTATGGCACCTTATAGCAGCCCATCTGGCATTTGCCCTAACCCACAGATTGCCAGTCCGGGCCTGCCCTCTGATCTCCCCTCTTGATCGTTGATGCATCCGAGATTATTGTGTACACATGGAAGAGGGAGGGGGGCTTGGAAAGTTGCTTCTGCCTAGGAGGACCTAACGGTGACCTCAAGACTAGGATGGAAGCCCCTAAGGTTACAGTCCCAGTGGGCTCTATATCCCAAGTCTGACACTGGATGTTATAAAAAAAATCTGAAAATAAACACGTTGGGGGGCCATTCCACCATGTTTTCTGCACTTTGCAAAATTGCTGGAGCACCATGTTCATGATTGGTTTGCTAAGAGAGCCACATATGTGTGTCCCTTCCCACCTGCTAATAAATTAGGATGCACTTGTAAAGACAAGGCAGCCTTGCACCCACCATTGCTTCACCTTGAGCAAAGAGCAACTGTACCTTAAGTACTTTTTATTTTTAGACTTTTTTTTCAACAGATGATATTTTAACAGTTTTCACAAATGCTGGTTACAGAACATGACTTAAAAGTTACAGATCTGCAAAACTAATATACTAAACCTAATTAACCATGCCCAGTGGATGAATAAGACGATTTAAAGAAAAAATAACTATTGTCTCTGCAAGAATCTAAAACCTCAATGTGAGAAATTTGCCAATCACAAACCTAAATTTAGATATGGAGCATTTTAAAGATCTGGTCTCTACTTTTTTAATCAATACAGGTATGGGACCTGTTATCAAGAATGCTCGGGACCTGGGGTTTTTACGGATCTTTCTGTCATTTGGATCTTCATACCTTAAGTCTTCTAGAAAATCATGTAAACATTAAATAAACTCAATAGGCTGGTTTTGCTTCCAATAAGGATTTATTATATCTCGGGATCAAGTACAAGGCACTGCTTCAATACTACAGAGAAAAAGAAAATGATTTTGAAAAAGATTGATTCTATGGATAAAATGGAGTCTATGGGACACTGCCTTTCTGTAATTCGGAGCATTCTGGATAATGCATTTCCAGAAAACAGATCACATACCTGTACCAACTTAATAGAATAAATCAATTTAACTGATAACCTTAAGTGATTTGTAAACGTGCGCTAAGGGGCACGATTTTGCAGCCCTTAGTGGTCTTGATTCTTTGAACTTAATTCTCTTTAATGAGACAATTAGAGAGAAATACAAGCATGTATTATACAACAACACTTTGCAGAGCTTGTTTATGACCCAAAATGCATTCTGGGTAAAAAAAATCATGGCAAATTGCATCTGGAATTGCACTCTGTAGAACTCTTGTAAATTACCCTGTTCTTCTTTGAATATTTGTAACTTTACACCATTTTTGCTTGATTGGTGGTACAACAGTGGAAAAATACATTGATGAACTCTTCTTAAAATAGTGTTGTAGGCCCCCTGAATATAATTAATAGTGTGCAAATCTACTCATGCTCAATCTACTCATTTTTTAAAATCTAGCGAGGATCCCTCTAGAAGCTACAACTCATAAATTTAAACTTTTGTGGTAGGAAGTATTTTGTAAACTTGATAATTTATATTCTCAAAATGTTCTCTAAAATCAGAGGTCCTAAAACTGTTGATCTTAAACTAATGAAAAGAAGGCCATGGTGAAGACAATATGATGAGATTATATATACGGAACAATATTGTTTATGAACTGTACTTTTTTATCCTAGAATTCTCTGTAAATTACAAGAAAGCACATCATTGTGATGGTGTTATTATTTTCACTGAACGCTTTCGCTGATAAGGCACAAATTCATGGAAGAAGGATCTTAAGATAAAAATTGACAAAAGCATTAAAATGTGTACAAGCATGTAATCCCACAGTAATACATATCTAATATCAGCGTTCTTTGGCACTTTGTACATAATAGTTTTATCCTTGGTAGTGTAAGAATCAGCGGTCCATCACCATGATGTAGCTCCCACCCTTTCCAGCAATGGTCAGGTGATCCCTGTGGTGGCCAATAAAAGGTCAAACATGTTTATGAGTTTTAACCTTCAAATCAAGTGAGTTGCAGGTAAAGCTTCCCTATATAAAATGTATAATGAAGTAATAGAATTCATAATAACTCATATGCATGTTGAGTGTAGGACTGGTCATACCAGGGATGACTTTAACATAATTGGCCAGCTTAAATATATGGGGTTTCCGGATCCTATACCTGTACTTCAACTGAAGCAAGATTGGTTTAGCAAGACCTACAGTTCATAGCAAAGTCCACAAGGTCCTTCAGATTGGAAGCTTTAACAGTTCACGGGCTGTATCTCATAATGAGGTGGCACATAGTATATTTTCTCACTGGAAGACCTTGTATTGAATGATTCTGTCCCATTAAGGGTTGTCTACGGATTCATATTTTAGTGCACTTTGAGATGGAGATTTGTAATAGGGTTGGCAATAGATGTTAACACTCATGGGCCAATTGCTAAATGAGTGGAATTACAATTTAGCAATATATTTAGGATGTCAGTTAGGATGTATATGCCAGTTGGATGATAGCCTCGACAAGTGAGTCAAGGTTTATTGATGACATCCAACAGCGATAGTGGGACGAGGATCACATTTTCTCCCTGGACAAAAATGCTGATCCCATGAAATCATAAAAGCTCAAAATGTAAATGGAATGGTCCAATCTTTCTAACCCTATCACTATGTACATGACCAGCTTATGAATGACCAACACCAGACATATCAAGAGATCTTTCCAGATTTCTAAAGATAGAAGCAGCTGAAGCTACTATCTGATGGTACACTTCCTTTTGTGATTATGCACTGTGAGCTCACAGCAAACCCACTTGCAGTGCCAAATTAAATTTTACAATTTTGTGCCTTTGAAAATAAGCCAAGGAGCTTTAAAAATAGCAGTACTTCGTAAAAAGCTGCTCACTAAAATGAAAGGTCACGCTGGCCTTGCTTCATGTCCGCAGAATAAAGTAATGTTTGGGAGTATGTGTCCTTGGAAAGGATGGTTTCATTCCTTAGGATGTTTCTTTTCTTCCTTTTCTATTGCTTGAATTTGCACATTTAGTTCATTAAACGGGGATGAGCAATTATGTAAATTAGGGGTCATTTACAACTACACCTACTACAAATCCAGAAACACTAAGGGACAGAAAAGCAAGTGTTCCCTCTGAAGCTCAATCATGTTACAAGGAGGTCAAGTTATAATTTGGGTATACCCACCCCATGAAGTAGTCTCTTGTATTCTCAATCAGCTTTATTTTGAAGGCTGAGTTTTAAGCTATTTTAAGTAAGCAAATTATTAATTATATCACCTGTTGTCAAGATCTCCTACAAAACTGTGGCTCATTGGTCCTTCCATACAGGTAGTCAACAGATTATCATGTAGTGTGGGAACCTCTATAGCAGTGATCCCAACCAGTGGCTCACAAGCAACATGTTACTCACCAACCCCTTGGTCCCAGTGACCTCCAAACAGGTGCTTATTTTTTAATTCTTGACATGGAGGAAAGTTTTTGTTTCCTAAAACACAGCTCTACTGCCAAACAGAGCCTTCTGTAGGCTGTCAGTCCACCACATATGAGCTGACAATTAGCCATCCAGAGCCCTAATTTAGCCCTCTTTTCACATTTAAAAGTGGGTAAAAAATGTAGACCCCTGCTCTACAGGGTTGCAGCTGACTCTGATCCTTCAAAATTACTAAATTAAAGGCAACATATAAATCCCAATTGTTTGTCAGTTTGTTTGAGAACATGAGAATGGACTGGGCTAGTCAGTTCATATATGGAAAGCTTGAAACAGGGCATTCAATTCAATCTCCCAAACTTGTGACCTTAGAAATAGCTAACAAAAGAATTTGACTCTGCAAATGGATAAAGGTATCAGATTAAACCTATACCATTAATCTTTTGACCTTTTAGGATGCCTCGGAAATGTTCTGTTGCCTGGTGCTTACTCAAGGGGTGGAGGCAGGAATAATGTGACAACTAGATACTTGCAACTCACTGACATAGCAGCACACCATGAACACAACACAAAGGGGAAGAAGTATTAGATAATTGAAGATCAGTCCACATACACTGTTGCTCAACACCAGTGAAAATATAAATTATAGTTCAGTGACACATGTGCTACGGTTTGGTGAAAGCGCTGGAAGACAAAGTAGTGCTCCTATATAATAAACCTTATTCCATGACACTGATTGGCCAATGAAGGTAAACATTTATCTAAAAGAGATTTAGGTTTCCACTGTGGATCAACTTCTCTGCCTCAAACATGACATACAGAGCTGGCAGCCAACAACAAGTCCTACAAGATAAACTGGTCCACTACAGGTTGATCCGACAAAGGAAAATTAAAAAAGAACTTAGTTTAAAAGGTGACCATAAGTTGAATTACCTATGACATATTTTCATTTGGTCTGACCTGCTTCATTGTAGAGGCTCTGCAGGTTGGGTGATGGGTGCTGTTGTGGAAATTCAGTTTGTTTGACACAAGCTCCATGGATTCTGAACTCACAAAGAACCCAGAACAAAGGAATAAAAGAAGAAAAAAAGGTGTCATTGGTAGAGATATCAGAAAAACAAAGAACTGCTCTTACAGCCAAACAGGTGGTCTGCCCTCAAGTCCAAGGTACTAGTGACCAAGGCTAAGTCAGAATATGTCTAAGTCAGGAGGGCTCCCAGGGCAATCTGCATACACTGAAAATTATTCTATTGGTGACATGAGCTCCATGGAAGATTGTGCAAAAAGCCAGAGGAGAACGCATCTCATGGTCCATGACCCATTGCACTAGCTCTCATTGAATAGATGTTAACTGTTAAGGCAGGAGTACCCATACTTTTCTAGTGCGGGGTCTACTTTTAGTGATGCTGTCCCATTATGATCTACATCCATAACATTCTTTTCCATGGAAAATATTACTCAAATAAGGAATAGGTTATGTCTCAGCATTTTTATCTGGTAAATATTGGACAAAACAATAAACAAGTTCTTGGGATTTATGTTGCACGCTAAAGTTAATCTTTAAAGGGAAAGACGACATTAAACCTAGCCATGTATATAAGCCAAGGCTGAAAGAACTGGTGTTTCTTCCGTGGAATTGTTACGCTGTCTGTGGGGACAGTCAGTTCAACGCACGACTAAATTGCACTTAGCCAGCTAAGGAGTTCTACTGAATTCCCACCTGCAACTTCATCATCATCATCATTCAGATGTGTTAGGTAGGGAGCTCCAACAGGTACAGGCGAAATCTGGGGCCAGACCCCAGACCCGTCTGAAAGTGTTTTCTAAATGACTAGCGATGGGTGAATCTGGGGCCGGCATTTCATTTCGGACACAGGCATACTTTCGCACTGGCATCCAAAAAAATGGGCAGCAGCGTCAAAAAAACAGACACCCGCGAATTTATTCGCCAGCGGTGAATCGTGGGAATTAGCCACAATTCGACCCAGGCGAATAAAGTTGCCCATCGCTATAAATGACCATTACTTTTGAATCGTTTAGTATTCTTGCACTTACATCTGCAAATGAACCTTGAACCTTGGATACAGGAAGTACAGAAAGAAGAAATATACAGTAATGGGCAGATTTACTAAAGTCACATGAAGGAATCGAAATTTGAATATGCAAATGAGGTGACTTCGACTATCGAATTTCAAAATTCGAATAAATGAATTAATCGATCGATCTAATTTTTTTCGTTCGATTGGTCGAATTCGAATTTGAATGTTATTGAAATTCGACCACTTCCCCTTTTTATTAACCCTCGAATTGGATTTTTAGTAAATCTGCCCCTAAAAGTACAGTAAGGAGAAATGGCCTCTCCTCAGTCCTTATCAGCATATTTGTTGGCAAGAGGATACTTTTTTCATGAATCTTCCATTGTAAGTGATCACAGAAGACAATTCTTTGAAGATTTCGTCTCTTGATAAGACCAAGTTCACATCGGGATGTTTATGATATGGCAGAGGCTCTTGACTGTCTCTGGTCTCCAGTAAATAAAAGGCTTTTCCATGTGTTGCTGCTTATCTGCACAAGGGTGAATCTGTACTAATTCTTCACAGTTCAGTGTTTTGAAGGCATCACACTCCACACTCAGCGTGTAATCTCTTGTAGGAATGTAGCAGGTGCAACGTTTCATTTAGATTATATTCACAGCTGCCCAGATAAGAAAGACATTACCATCCAAACAGCTTTGACTTCAGCAAGAAGATGTTTATAAAGGTAACGGAACAGCAGTTGCTTTTCCCACCACCTAATTGAATAACCAATAATTTTTTTTTCTTTAGGAGTTCTCTGAACTTATTATTATTATCTCATCTTACACCACAGTCTTGGCTAATGATTTCTTAGTTAAAGCT
>CM044441.1:149784247-149797451 GCA_024363595.1 Xenopus borealis
CCGTTCTAAACAGAATTCCTTAAAAGTATCTCCACCATGGCAAGCAATATGGCAGCCATCCTCTGCCTCTTTCATATCTATAAATGCTACTGTATGGACAACCAATTTATAAAGTCAGAAATAAGAACAAAATTTGCATTTGACAATGTAATATGTTACTTTATACCAGTGCAAGTTGTACAACACCCAGTTACTTTCCACTGATTGACAGGCCCTATGTTATACTGTCCTTATTGTTCTGTAACTATTACATTCCTAGCTCTAATCGACGCAGACTGTAATTACAGCATCTATCCATTTGGTGCTTGACAAACATCTAGTGATAATTACATATTTATGTTGTGTTTGCTACAGAGTTGCTATGGATGTCAGTCTCTATTAGTCTCAACTGGATCTCAAGCACCTCTCTGAATATTCCTCGCGGATGTGCAGGGGCCATAGAGAAAGATTTACTGCTCCTGTCAGGGCTTGTTGAGGTTGCTCTAAGGTGTTGCCGAGAAATGCTGCACTTGAAATTCATCACAGTCATTGTAAAACTCGCACATTTCTTCTAATGACAGATAATTATTTCACACGAACCTTCCTCTCTGCCATGAAATGTTGAAAACCAGTTTAGTGAGTTGGGTCGCGATGGAATGTTCTGCTGGTCCCTGAGACACAAAAGTGTTTCCACGGTCCAATGCATAGCCATTAAATGTATTAAAGGACCAGTTTAGAAATAGTGTTTGCATCTATTATTTGTCTAGAAATGTTCATTGAAACTCATTGGCTTAATTTATTCTGTACAGGGAACCGCATGGACCTTTAAAACTTTGTATATCCGTGTCTATGTGAGTAGCCATAAAGGTAACTTCACCTGAATTCACTAATATATAGTGATGTCTCAAGAGATCCAGTAATAGCTGTGTTCCAGTGGAACAGATTTCAATGCAATAAGCTTTAGCTTTAACCAAATATTGGCTAGTGACTGCACTCCCAGGGCAGGAGCACCACGAGTTAAAACCAGCGCCTTCAGACATATTTAGATATATGCCGACACCACTTCCATCTGTTCTGCATTCTACAACATACCTTTCATGTACAGTAAGTTCCACCTTGCTCAACAAGACAGAAGGTATGAGATCAATGAGATAACCGGAGCCCGTTGACTTAGAAGAAGAAAGAAGATAATGCTCAAGCTGAGGAAGCAACATAGATTGTTTATTAAAAACTCTGGCCTATTTACATTATAGGGCAAGTTTACCTATAGTGCAATGCAGTTGCATAAACAGAAAACCTAGCGCAGATCCTAGAACATCCTAGAGAACCAGTATGGTCCATATGAAGGATGTATGAATAATGAAGGCATCCAAAGAAGGAGGCTCTGAAATACTAATATGGTAGCCACAGATGTTCTCAAATGATTAGTGGTGGACTGACCCACCAGGAGACCAGGAATACTCTCGATGGTCCCAGGTGTCCATTGACCCTGCTCCTAACCCAACCAATTTCTCTTGTGTTATATCTTGGCCATCAACCTTTTTTGCATGGGAGCAAGAGGAAAAATAAAGGGTAAGACACATGATAATATGTAAAGAGAAGAGAATACAGGAGTCAATTAATATGTGGAAGGCATGGTAAAACATGCAATCAGCCATTTGTTTACACTTTGCATTTTGCCTATCAAGTAATCCCTATGGCCGCAAGGTCATCGTAAATGACCCCTTAAAATAATATAGAAGATAATTAAGGAGAGGGGTATAAATAGTTTGCAGAGTATACCTGTGGTCTAAGGTTTTCTTGTGGTCCCCTACTGCCCAATTTGCCGCTCAAGGCGGCCTTAGTTTTTGCCGCCTCCCTGTGGTACTTACGTTCAGCTCCGGATAGGGGTCAGAGGGGTCCACGTCACTAGTTCAGAGAGCGCACTTGTGTTCTCTGCACTAGATGAGCCGAATTTCCGTGTTGAAAACCGGAAATTTGGCTCTGAGTTACCAGGAGCGGCATTTTTGCTCAAGAGTTCAGGGTATACAAAATACTTGGCCTACTCCCCCCTTCCTAATAGAATCTTGTGCAGTGAGGCTACTGCCCCCCTGACATTCCTCCCAGCCATGATTGTGGCCACAAGAAGAGGAAATAAAAGTGGCCATACACGGGCCGATAAAAGCTGCTGACAGATAGAGTCGGCAGTTTATCTGTCTGTGAGTGGGGCCCCCCCCCCGATCGATATCTGGCCGAAACTTTTTATTATTTGTGGTTTTTAAGTTATTTACAATTTATTTTTAGCAGCTCTCCAGTTTGCAATTTCTGGTTGCTAGGGTCCAAATTAACCATGCATTGATTTGAATAAGTGACTTGAATATGAAAGAAAGAGAAATATGACTTGAAATAGAAAGGATGAGGAATAAAAAGTAGCAATAGCAATATATTTTGTAGCTTTACAGAGCATTTGTTTTAAGATGGGGTCAGTGACTCTCATTTGAAATCTGGAAAGAGTCGGAAGAAGAAAGCAAATCATTAAAAAAAAACTATAAAAAATACATAACAAAGACCAATTGAAAAGCTGCTTAGCATTGGCAATTCTATAACATACTAAACGTTAACTTAAAGGTGAACCACCGCTTTAAGACAGAAAGGAATAAGAATGGGTCACATGACTATCAGGAAATAAATACCTTCCATACAAGCAGAAAAAAGTCAATGTAAATTCCTTTTTTTTTTTTGTACATTTGAGGCATGTTTATTCTTCTTCATGTACTGATTTTTTTTTTCTTCTTCCCCTCCAGTCTAATTACGTTACTGTCTTGTGAGACAAATACACCAAAGGGTTTGGGGTGGAATTTGCGCCTTCACAGTTCCAGAATATTTCCCTTTTTTTTTTATCTGGATTACTTCTTAGATTAACAGCACTGTATGTTCACTCCGCTCAACCACATCAACTTGGGCAGACTTAAAAATAGCAAAAAGTCAAAAAGTTGTCATTAAGGTTTGTTTTTCTTTCTTTTTTCAGCCCTTTTGTCTGCCCAGAAATCCAGCAAAACAGAAGATCAGGTTTTATCTGAGAAACACGGCAGAAGCGATTCTCAATTCAATACAGATAATAACAATGGTACTAATTGTCCATCTCTCCAGATGAATATGACACATAGAGAAAATGCATTTTGTCTCTGGAAAGTCAGAATTGTGTGACGCTCAACAGTCTCAATGTCTCTTTGAGAATGTGGTTCCATTATCTTGGGGACAATTCACTAAAGCGCGAAAATGCGCTAGCGACAGCTTCGCCAGGTGAATTTTTGCCTTCACTAAAATGCGAATTCGCGCTCAGGGCGGTGAACGGTAGCGAAGTTGCGCTACCGTTACTTCGCCAGGCAAAGCGCATTTACGCTAGCGATGCCTAATTTGCATACGATGCAAAGTATGTTACAGCCACTACATTCCACTACACAAGCCCAGGAAACCTTTAATTAATAAAATAAAGTTGTCCTATTGCCCTACATGTGCCCCCTGTATAGTTGTGTTGCCATATGTTAGGAAATGTAGGGGGGAAGGAGGGTAACCCCCAAAAAATTTTCGCTACTTTTCAGACTATCACCCTACAAAAGGTAAAAGACGCCAGCATTTTTTTGGGACTTTTTCAATTTCAATTTTGTTTTCAGACTCCTATCTATTGTATTGAACTTCGGCAGGAGTAACGTCTAGCGCAAGAGGTAACATTCAGTAAAATGGTCGTCTTAGTGAATTAGCGTAATTACGATCCTTCGTCAGTGCGCAACTTCGCCTGGTGTAAAGGTTTTAAGTTGCGCTAGTCTATATACTTTGCTAGCGAATTTTCGCCAGGGACACTGTTAGTAAATCGGCGAAGTTGCAAATTGACGTCACGCTGTGCTAGACACCAGCATCACTCCATGCTGTTTTGAGGAATCTCAAGGGGATTGTCCTCTATGTGGCAGTAGTTTAAGGTATAAAAGGGTTTAGCTCCATGTGCTCAGGGTCTTTCCTGGGACCTCACTTCATTGTGAGGTATAACAGGTCCAAGCTTGCCAGTGAAACAAGTAGTTAGAGTTATTTAGTTATAGTGAATATTGTAATGGTCACTCTAGGAGTGAGAGTAAGTACAGGGTAGCTAGTGAGCAGCTTGCGCTCCAACGAGGAG
The DNA here is from genome assembly GCA_024363595.1 of Xenopus borealis. Taxonomy (NCBI): domain Eukaryota; kingdom Metazoa; phylum Chordata; class Amphibia; order Anura; family Pipidae; genus Xenopus; species Xenopus borealis. The sequence continues at coordinate 149,788,377 of CM044441.1, forward strand.
AAGTAGTGGGGTTAGGACTCTGTGGTGTGTAAACCACTAGATCATGGACTCGATGGGTGAGTTGAGGACCAGATAGGGTACCAAGACCCAAGACCCCAGGCTGAATACATTGTGTGAGGTGAGGACCAAATCCAGTGCCCAGATACAGGACCCAAGGCTGAGAAACCCAAACACTAGTGTATTGTTCATCCAGAGGGATATTGCCTAGTGAGAGTGGTAATTATCCTTTGAATCTACCATTTCTGCTGCTCTGACTACCTGTACTGTGTATTGGCTCACCTGGAGCACATTCTATCCCAATGGATGGGGTTATTACTGTACATCACTGCACTGTCAAGTTAAATAAACAAGATAAAGTTTGCTGCAAAGAAACTTGTCTGACTGGATCTATTGCTGCACTGAACAACACCAGGTACCGGGAGTTTCATGGGTACACTGGGGGTCCCAGGCAGTTAGCCTGAAGAAGGGAGGCTGTGTTCCCCCGAAACGTTGACAACTGGTGGCATTAAAAGAAAGGGGCACTATCCCCGACTAGTTTTTCTTTCTACAAAGCAGTTAAGGAGACCTGGCTAGGTCAGCGGAGGACCAGCACCACCACGCAAATCAGTGGAAGGAGGTGTGCGGTAATTAAAATATTCATTGTTCCGGGTCACACACAGCCACAAATCCACAGCTAAAGTACACTCATGGGTGTGCTACATATATATTAAATGGATCCAAAGAGGTCTTGTATTCAGCCTGGGGTCTTGGTACCCTATGTGGTCCTCAACTCACCCATCAAGTCCATGATCTAAAAAAGCAATATCCAGCTACATAAACCCTCTGTAAGGAAAGCTGACCTGGCGTCGCAAGATGGCGGCATCCCTCCGGCTGATCCGCCTGCTTCCGGCCCTGCGTCATCGCTCCCGCGACAGAACGAGGCGTGCGCGTCGATTTTTGCGCCTGGCCGTCGGCGTCGATTTGGTCGCCGGCAACGAAACGTCAGCGCGCCGACGCGATGATGTCATTGCATCCATTTTGGCGCCATTATGGACTATTTAAACCACCAGTCAACTACAACCTATGCCCAAGCTTAGGTCTTTCTCGTGAAGTTCCTGGGTGTCATTATTATTGCTGTTTCCGGTTTTGACTCCTTGCCTGTTTATTCGTCTTGTGAACCTTTGCTGCCTGGATTGACCCTTTTGCCTGGACTTTGACTACTCTTCTGATTAACCCTTTTGATACCACGAACTGTGTAGACTCTGCTTCTTCCTTGGTCCGCAATCCCTCCTCGGAGCCCTCGGGCCCTGACACCCTCTTCCCACTCTTTCGCCTACTGTAGACTGTATCTCAAGCTTATCCGTAGATAAGGAGGCAGAAAGGGGTTGTTCACATTTGAGTTAATTTTTAGTATGATGTAGATGTTAGGGCCCGAAGGCTCCTAGTAGGTTTGTGGACCAAGGAGGTCAAAGTCCAGGCAAAAGGTCAATCCAGGCAGAATAGGTTCAGTAGTCAAGAAGGCAAGCCAAAGTCACAAACAGGAATCAAACAGATATAAATGCACCCAGGAACTCACTAAGTAAGACCTGTATTAGGGCACTGACTGCAGTATTCTGGCGCTTTAAATTGGCATAATTTGGTGCCAAAAACCCAAATGTGCTGATGACATGATGCTGCGCCCGTTCTGACACCGTTCCGTCCGTTCTGACACAGTTGTATCCATTCTGCCACCACTGCGTCCAACGTGACGCAGGCGTCCTCGCTGCCCACATGGATCCCAGGGGCGCCGCCATCTTGGATCCGTTGGCGTGGAGGACGCAGCGCTGGGATTTGTCCCTTACAGTTGTATTGTTTTAAATAAGAGACTGATTTATAAATAGGAGAGAACCCTGAATATAAAGTAATAAAAAAAGGCTATTATACGGCAATATTCATGTATATATTGATCAAGAGACAAGGAACATTATCTCGTACGCAATCTCTGGACAGAGACTAGATAAAGCTCTTGTACTTCAGAGAGAACATCAACTTATTTTCTTCCATTATAAGTCACAATGACACAGGTAACACTGCTCGCTTGTCATGTATTTATATGATATGTTTCAAAAGCTAAAGAAGAAAACTTCCTGAACAACAAGACACTTGTCATTCCCCTGAGCTGGGTCATACCACCGTGCCCATGAAATAAATACAGATTTTTCTCCCTCAACTCAACCTACAAGGAGTTTACCGGCTCTTTACAACTTCTGGAGTTTGTGACAACAAAGAAAAAAAACATTGTTTTTATCCAATCTTTGGGGAGATTTGTTGAACAGTCCTACCGTATTTACCTTGGGGCTGTATAGCCTTCCACTTGTCAGATTAAGGGAAGGGATATTTCATGAAGAAAAATATCTAAAATTACAAACCAAAGTTGTTGCTTTTTTTAAGCTTAAAGATAAAAAAGAACTGTTGGTTAATGTATAAAAATAGAGCTTTGTACTTTGCAGAGAAACTTCTGGAATAATCTAGGGAGAAACCTTTGATCGGTGTAATATAACTGTCACAGGTCAGGAAAGAGAAACAGATTTGTTTGCTAATGCAGTAAAGTCATTCCAAAGTGACATCTTTATTCAGACTGATGGCTTGTAAACTTTCAGGTTTAACTCTTCCAATCACCTTCTTGGTACCAATGATGCAGAAATAAACGATCTCCCCAAACTTCACCCTACTGCAGAGATCCCCAACTAGTGGCTCACAAGCAAATTTTCCCCACCAACCCCTTGAATGTTGGACACCATTGGCCTCAAAGCAGGAGCTTATTTTTGAATTCCAGTCTTGGAGGCAAGTTGTGGTTGTATAAAAACCTAGTTGTACTGCCAAACAGTTTGAATGTGGCTCATGGGTATAAAAGGTTGTTGACCCCTGCTCTAGTGTATTAACATTCTTCAGAATATCATAACCACATGGGGTGTTGTGGTGTTCCTCAATGGTTAGCAGGGATTCTAGTGGATATGACAAGTATTGGAACACCTTGTTTTTCAAGCATCTCATTTCGAAGCCAAGGCTGTTAACATGAAGATTAGCGACCAAAGTAACGGGCAATAAAATTATTTAAACAATGTTGTATAGAATTATGTCCAATCACATGACCTGTTTCAAGCTACATGGACCCCAGCTCTGTCCATGTCCATTCATCCAATGAGTAGTGATGGGCAAATTTATTCACCTGGCAGGAATTATCAGTGAATTCCTGTGATTCACAGGCGAATAAATTCACTAAACGCCTGGAAAAATTCTCCTTGCGAAAATTCTCCGGGGTCTCATTTTGGACGCGGGCGTGCGTTTTTGGATGACAGTGTCCATTTTTCGACCAAGAACGGACACCTGCATCCAAAAATGGACACCCGCAACCAAAATGAGACACCAAGGAATTTCTCAATTTTTCGCCGAAGCGGCGAAACGCCCCACATTCACCGATCACTACCAATGAGCACGATGCCTTTTTTTCAGCCGTGCCTGGTTAAAGTCCACTTCTAACATAATCCATTTAGAAGTAGTCCACATAAAGTCTATTTGCCATGCTTTTACTCAAAAACAGCCCAGAGCTTTAATATTGACTTTACTAATTGTATTACTCAGTTGAGAATACAGGTATGTGACCTATTATCCAGAATCCTTGGGACCTGGAGTTTTCTGGATAATGGATCTTTCTGTAATTTGGATCTTCATACCTTAAGTCTACTAGAACATCTTGTAAATGTTAAAATGAGCTGATTTTGCTTCCTCAAAGGATTAATTACATGCAGAGTAATAGTAAAAGGTCCAGCATATTACTAGAGTCTCCAGAAAATCAGCCCAGGTCTCAACCAGGTCATTATCATACACAGGTCAAGGACGAGATCCTAGAGAGATTGATGGAGGTTTAGACTGCACAATTAGACTGTATTTCAGATGTCTCTCCTTAAACTGTACAAGTCAAACTTAGAACATTTTATCCAGGAGATTTAAGTATGTAACGCCCACTCCATCCTCGCTTTGCCAATAAAACCTTATGGAATTCCATGAAACTGACTATGCATAGCCTTCCCTTCCTGAAATAATTCCTGTATTGAGATCCTCAATGAACTCATGCATTTTCCCCCTAATTTACTCCCACTATGTTCCTCTCTAAGGCATCCCTGCAGATATATCATTTTCTATTATGTCCCCAGGTTTGTTTTAAACAAGAACATTTGTCTGGGCTCCTGCCATTCCTCTGGGAAGTCCTGTGACCTAAGTAAACTTCTACTAAACGTCTGCTCCAGCCTACTTCATAATAATTGCCTTTATATCAGTCTGACCTGCTGAATGAAGCCAGTAATGTATCCAGCTTGCTGCACGGCCTTGGCTTGTTTTATTTACATGATATTTGATAGCAAATAGAGCCAGTGTTTGGTGTAATGTGCTGCCTTCATCATTCACTGGAAATGTATAGAATCTTGGTTCTGAATCCATAGTGTGTTATTCTTGTGTTCTGTATGCTGGTCCGTTTGGAAAAACTACTGGAGCACTAACTAATGTAATGGCCATATGTTTATCTATAAACAACAATAATGTTTGGGGAAGTTAAGAGCTGAAGAGTCAAGAAGAGCTTGATTTCTGTTGACTATAATTGTGTGTGTTTTAAGGACAACTAAAGCTTAAAAAAGAATTAGGGTAGACCTGATGTATATTATGTTTTGGGGTTCTGTTCCAGCCCAAGGAAACCATAGCTCTTTAACAGGGAAGATATGTGCCTCTGTTTATTCCCCCAGTATCATCCAATCTTCTTCACAGCACATACTCTGCTGCTAGTACTTACCTGATCTTAGGGACCCACTCATAATATACTGTACATAGCGTATAGATATCAAAATACAAGTTAATGTCTGCCCTGGAACCAGCTTTAATGAAAGCTGACCCAGCATTGGCACAGATCTTATCTAATATCCATTGTAAGAAACAGTTCTTCCTGTCTGTCTCAGGCTAAAGCTCTATAGTACTGTCCTCATTTGTGGCAGCATTGAGCCACCTATGGGTGCAACCTGTGGCACCTAGTTATTACTACTTCAATCACCAGTGAAGATTCATAAAGCAATATTATTATATTTTCTTTTATAATGCATAACCATTTGATGCAATTGCTAGGTAACATTTTCCATACTCCGGGCCCTGACTGGAACTGAACCCAAGACCCCAGCACTTTGGATCTTGGGTTCAATTCCAGCCAGGGTGCTATCTACAAGGCGTTTGCATGTTCTTCAAGGAGCTTCTATGTTTGTGTATGGTTTTCCTCCAGGTTCCTCCAACTCTACAAAAACCAGGCAGACTGGTTAATTGGCTCCTAATAAAACAACCCACAGTGAGCATGTGCTGGGAAGCCTGGGAAATAGAAACAGTCAAGAATTCCAGAAAAGCAAGTTTTACCATAAAAACTATCTGTTATCACACCACTTAGTAAGTGCATTTCACGTCCTCCCGGCAGTCAAATGCCGCACTTCTGTTTGTTTCACTGATAATACAATTAGAAAAGGTAAATATCTGCTGAGAGTTCTGGGAATGAGAGGCAAAAATAGTTACTAATGAACCAGTGAAAGGCAACAACAGACAGGTGAAAGGCTGTTTATTTGCAGTCATAGACGTTGCTTTCCAGGCTGTGGGAAAGCTTCATTTAGTGACAATCTCCTCGTCTGGATTGATGGAGACCTTTGTAAGGATGCCGGAATTGTATTTATCATTGTGAAGACTATTTAATAAATACATCCATAGTTATATAATGGAGTATTTGCAGGTGGAAAACAACGGTATAGTAGTTGTGTGTGTGTGGTACCTGCTAATGCAACAACAAATAGACATTGAAGCAGTGCTTCTGTATCAAGTCTGTAAACAGGCTGCCAGTTAGAAGCCAACGTGCAAAAAAGGTCCTATATTTCAGAGTGAAGAGACCTACGTTTGCTCTATGAATACAGCACTCAAGGGGAACTAGGGGTGGGCAGAAGAGACACATGGCTAGGGTGCAATGGTTGGGAGCACTAGCAATTGTTATTTTGTCACCTACCCCTAATCAATGCCCTTGTCCCCACTAATGTCCTCTCCTTCTCCCACCCTGCACCAGTAAACCCTCCACCCCACATGTAGGGGGCAGGAAGGGGAAGCTGTGTTGTCTGGTGCACTGTGTTCATGGGGAGTGGGTGGGACATTCACATAGTTTACCCTGGCAGGCCCCAGGACCCTGGACAGATATGTTCTCTGAATGATCACCAGGTAGTACATTTTTGCAACTTCTGTCTGGAGTCAAATCAAATGACCACTAATATTTTGGGGATTAAATATTTGACCACCTGGGGCCCCACAGAGGTGAAATATTTTGTTGCCTTTCTTCTCCTTAACGTAACAGTATTAGGCAATTTTTTTCAGGGTGGTCCCCTTAGAGGTATAAGCCCTGTGCCTGATGATTACCAAATGGTGGAAAGTATAGAAGATGATCAAGATTCTCCAGAATATTTCCACCCTAGTTCTTTATAGAAGGAGTCCATTCAGGCCTGGATTTGTGGAGAGGCCACCAAGGCCCAGGCCTAGGGTTGCATGATTTTATGGGGGTGGCATGCCCCCAAAACACACCCACATTGGTTCAGAAACACTGGGGATGTGCAGGAGATAAAACCGTTTCTAAAATTGCCTGTGCACCAATCTCCATTGCTTTGGTCCTGATGATGAAAATTTGAGCAAATAAAAGGGAATGGTGGCGACTAACGACAGCCGGCTATTAGTGATGGGCGTCGCTTTTGATGCTGAAGTTGACACGATGCGCGTCAAAAGCGTGCCACGACTCGTTTTGCAAATTTTTCGCCAAATCACAAATTTCTCTGGAAATTCGCAAATTTTTCGGCGAAGCGAAACTCGGGAGATTCGCCCATCACTACCGGCTATGTAATTCTGACCCTGAGTCCATTTACTGGATAACCGCAGGCATGTACAGTATGCCCGATTGCCTTGCCTGTCAGTAGGGAGGTGGCTCAATTACTTTTACAGTTGTCATAATAACAGTCCTCTAGACTGACAGCGAGATATGGAGGCTGTGGTCATGCTGGTAGGAAATACCTTGTCCGTTTCTGCAACCGCCCACAGCTCCAATAACTTTATCGTTTTGTCAATCTGGAGATAAAATCTGAAGAATGCACCTTGTGAAAATAAAAATCTTTTCACTTTCACCCCTTCGTTCCAACTGATATCTCAAAGTGATTTCTTCTTCTTTATATCATTTCATTGATGCGGGGTATCTCCTGGAACCATCCCTTCTTGTCTATTGTCCTAGCTGTTGTGTAGCCTCTGGCCTTTCTTCTGGGTCCTTCCTTTTCTCCTTTGTGTGAAGTCATTTTATTGTTGTTTAGCATCACTGACCTCCTAGAACAAACCAGACTCTAACGACATCCAGCCAGAATGAAGTGAAGCAAAGGTGAAGCACCTATTAAAGGCACAGTAAACTAAAAAATGATCTACTTGTATTGTGCTTATGAGGAACATATGTTTGCTGGTGTCTATTTGTACAGGCTATGAGCAGACCTATGGGGCTCTTCCTTTTAAATGAGTCTTGGTGCAATGTAATACTTTTATAAATACAAGGGAAGCCCTTCAAAAGAAATGTGATTTCTCTTCTGTGTTTTTGCTCAAGGCAAATATTTAGATAAACATTATATACTTGAGCTGGAGAACCAAGGTGAGAATGTGATAACTGGGGCAAAGTGTGTCCTAGATCTAATAAATCTGTTGCTGTAACTGGGTGTTCCTGAGTGGCACCCAAGTGCAGTGGTAACTTTGCTGTTTTGCAGCTCTGGGGCATCATCTACAAGGAGTTTTAGATTGTAAGCTCCACTGGTGCAGGGTGTAATATAAATAATGAATATAAATACAGACCCATCTTCCAGTGTTTTATTATAGTGGGAGCCGTCTGTAGCATGAGCAATACCTTGATCATGTAGCCAGAATGGTGCTATTAAATTCCATTAATTTATGTCAGGTTTGCATTTTAATTTTATGACTTTGGGGCAATCTGCTCTTTAACTTGATATATTTAGTAAAGGATCCAAAGAAGTTCCATAATGTCATTAGAAGGAGCAACAATAGAATTTAGAGGCATGATAGCATCCTCTTTAAAAGGAATTCTTATGGAGTGGTAGGAATTACGGAATACTGGACAGGTATGGGACCTGTATCCAGAATGCTTGGGTTTTCTGGGTCTTTCTGTAAATTGGGTCTTCGTACCTTCAGTATACTAAAAAATCATTTAAATATTAAATAAACCCAACAGGTTGGTTTTACTTCCAGTAAGAATGAATTATAACTTAGTTTGGATCAAATATAATGTACTGTTTTATTATTATAAAGAAAAAGGGAATCGTTTTATTAATAAAAATTGATTTGGGTAAAAATGGTATTTGTGGAAGACTGTCTTCCCATATCTCGGAGCTTTCTGCATAATGAGTTTCGGATAATAGATATCCAAATGCACAAATTCTGAATCTGCAGGTAGTTTCATCATGAAGACAAGGATACAGATATGATTTAGAAATGTCAGTCTGTGACATAGATCTGAATGTTCTCAGTGAATGTGGGAGAACCAGTTAGGACACCCAAATGTCAACCATGAGAAACCAGAGGATTTTGGTTGTGACATCAAAGGGGAAATAATATTCATTAGGAATAATGTATGAGCTTTTATAACGGACCATCTGCTTATAGTTATTTTGGGTTGCTGGGTTCACAGTGCTATGTATGATGACATTGCCTTGAGGCTGTTTGATGGCTGCAACAGAACCATTGGGTCCTGGATGGGATGGGCAAAAATACAAACTCAGCCCTACCAGCTATCTGCTTTTAAGAGGTAAGTCCCAAGGTTTCTATCCTAAGAGTGGGGGTGGTTACACAAACAATATTCTTACTAGACACTTCAACCCGTAGGCCTTATGGTCTTGGTGGTTGTTGGTTCCTCTTAAAGGAGGTCCAGCCCAAAGGCCAGTTTGGATGAAATTTGGTGGTGTAGACCTACTTACTATGGTAGAACTTGGAACTACGAGATTATGACTGTTACACCCATCT
>CM044441.1:149858371-149869371 GCA_024363595.1 Xenopus borealis
CAGACACAAGTGCACAAGTACTAAGCCATAAGCAATTTAGATAACGCTCGTTTGTAGGAAGTAAATAATTTTGTCAATTATATTTCCCTGGTGAATTTTAGTGCTATTTTTACTGATGGGCGAATTCCCGCGATTTGCCGCAGGCGAATGAATTCACGAAACACCAGCGAAATTACGCCCTGGTAAAAATTCACTGGCGTTTCATTTTGGACACGCAAGTCCGTATTTTCAATGCCGGCAATGGGTGCAGGCATCCAAAAAAAACACACGCCGGCATCCAAAAAAACACACGCCGGCATCCAAAAAACGGATGCGTGGGTCAAAAACGAGACGCGGCAGCCAATTCGCCAATTACTAGCTATTTTATCAGCTTGGTGGTTACTTCCATCAGTGGATATAAACAGACACTGTAATCATTTTATTTCCATATAGACAAAAGTCTTGAAAACGAAAAAAAAAAACCCAAATACAAATGTAATGACTTCTTGTACTTTTCAGGATAAAGTGAATCATCGTTCAAACATTTTAGGCAGCGGTTTTGCCGAACTCGAACAGAGTAGCTGGGATGTCAGCCTTTGGGGTCAGGCCGGCACATAAATGGTTTCGGATGTGAGTGTGCGACCGTACTTTTTCAACCTTTTTATTTTTAATTCTATAACATAAACGCCCTCTGTTTTTTGAACACCTCGTTGTCATTTTGAAAGTGGTTACACTTCTGTGTGCCACACTTCAAAGGTCTGGAAATTCAGTTGTATGGTTTCCTTGTAGAATCACTAGAGAAGACATTGAGAACTGTGAGAGCTGCGGATGTTTGTAAGTCTTGTAGGTATGAAAGCCAGTCATTGTGGCTTAAAGGGATGGTTCACCTTTTCAGTTAACTTTTAGGATGTCATAGAATGGCCAGTTCCATGCAACTTTTCAATTTGTTTACAGATTTTTTTTTAGTTTTTTTTTTTAATTATTTACCTTCTTCTTCTGACTTTTTACAAATTTCAAATGGGGGTCACTGACCCCATCTAAAAATAAGTGCTCCGTAAGGCTGCATATTTATTCCTATGTTTTATTACTCATCTTTCCATTCAGCCCCTCTCCTACTCATATTCCAGTTTCTTATTCAACTAGGTTGAAAGGGTCATTTGTACCCAAGTAACAAACTGGACAGCTGCTAAATAAATGAAAAAAACCACAAATAATAAAAAAAATGAAGACCAATTGCAAATTGTCTCAGAAAATCTAAAAGTTACTTTAAAGTTGATCAAGCCCTTTAAACATTAGACCCTGTTTGCCAACTGACAAGGGCAAAATATTTGCAATTATAGGCGAATTTTAATTAAATTGTTAATTAAACAGAGCACCTGTGTAGGACTGTATTTACCCAAGGGTGCATATTTAAAAAATACTCACTTTAGAAATAATTCCTCCCCCTCTTAGTCTGCTCCAAGACCCTAAATCCCATGGCAAGAGGTGTGTTGGCAAGGGTGGCAGGAGGTGTGTTGGTTAGGGCAGCACCAGACCAAATATAGCCCTGTCCCTTCCTGCATCAGTAGGTCATTATAGAAGGCTTGTTTTGGCAATAATTTTGGTTAATTTTGGTTTGTTTTGCACTACACCTTGTATACCATTGTTTACTTTTATTTTAAGCTTAGGTTCAACCACCCTGGTTGTTTCCTGAAGCAGTTGTTGAAGGAAGAGAAGATAACACTTGTATAATTATTACTATAATTAACCCTCTCTATCTTTAAACTTGAAATAAAGAGCGAAAGGGAGGGAAGGAAGCAAGGTTAGGGTTAGGGTTACATGGTCCCTTTATAAAAAGCTCATTAGATTATGGTCAGTGGTGGGTGTAGTAAATGTCCAAAAAACAATGACCCATCAGATTAATAAAACAAGGAAAACATTTTAGAAGACAAGTCCAAACTTATCCACCTTCTTAAACCCATCAACCAGGTTTACAACCTGACTAAAATGTACAGCTCCAAACTGGGCTACCAACATTGCCCAGTCCTTTTTTTTATTGGGTATATTTTCCCTTTAAGTTATAGGCATTTCCTATAATCTTCTTCTGCTTCTAATGACATTTAGGTGAACTAAACATGAAATGACTTTTGCACCTGTCTCTGAATTCTTCTGGTGTTCTAACAACACACACTCAATACGCGCATCTGTTGAGTAGGTTGAAAAAAACAACAAAATGATGAATTTAATATAATTTCTAGGTTACAAAAAGTAGAGATTATGGTCCAATGTGGAAAAAAAACATGAAAATTAGGCTTTTTCCTTTTCCACGCCCACCATTCCCCACAAAAGACTCAGTTTCAGGTTCACAAAATGATATTTAAAAAAAAAAAGTCCAACACACACAAAAAAAAAACCTGGTTTCCTAAGCTGTAAATACTCTTCGCGGTCTCCACCTACAGACAGAGATGCAAAATAGATTGAGGTCAGGTAACACATAAACACATCATCTAAAGAACAGTTATGCAATGAAAAATACATTAAGTAATTCCTGTTATGTAGGTTGATGGCAATCAGCAACTAAAAATATCAGCAATTGTATTCATTATAGGACAAGCATCATCTGGGATTTTACTTAAAATTATTAGTATCCCTACACGGAAGGTTCAACTTTCAAACGAGCAGGGATTTTCATCATTTCAAAGGGCTGTAAAATAGTGGATTCCATTATGGGCCTCTAATTCTTGTTTTATTCTGCAACTCTTGTTTGATTAGTGATTGCAAGACCCATGCTTATTAAAAATAGAAAGGTGTTATGCATTCCTCAAGTATTGCGATTCACAGTGGAACTCGCCAGGGTTGCCCTTTGTCTTCGTTATTATTTGTGCTAGTGGTTGAAACATTGATACAGAATTTTCGGGCTATTTCCAGGAATAAAAAAGACACCCAAGAACATAAGATGACTTTATATGATGATGAAAGTGTAGCTATCACTCTGGAGAACCAATCTCTTTGATCAGTAGTTACTTTATTTAGAAATGCACATGTTTCGGATCGATTGATCCTTCCCCAGGTGCTCATATTACGAGCACAGCCTTTATATGAGCACCTGAGGAATGATCACTCGATCTGAAACATGTCGTGCATTTCTATTTAAAGTAATTGCTGATCAAAGTGATTGGTTCTCCAGAGTGATAGCTACAATTTGTGAAAGTTTGGAGGATCTGGCAGTGCCTTACTCTGAAGTTGAACCTTGTACACTTGATGACCAATGACTACATCATCCACAAAGTGTGTATATCTTATATGATGAGTCTCCCCAATCTATTTCAGATATTGGAAAAAGTTTATAAAATTTCTTCCGTGTAAATCTGTAAATCAGAAGGACTCCCCTTGAATTTGCCTGGTCTGCAGGTGAAGTTGCTAGAACTAAATTTCCCCTTACATTGGAGGAAGGCTACAGTTGATTATTTAGGAATTAAACTTACTAAATCAGTTATAACTATAAAAATTTTTTTAGCAATTGTTTAGTTAGCTGACTAGGATGAATTGACAATATCTGGTTGGCATAATTTGACATTATAAGCTTCATAGGGTTAGTAAATCCACTATATATCGTGCACAGTATCATGGTGGCCTAAAAGTTCTGCAAATTTACAATTATTAAAGAGCTGCCAGGCTGGCACAAATGATACATTGGCATTTAACACCTGGTGTGATCGGCTGGGTTTATTTTGAAAACGATTCGACTAATCCTTTAGATGCTTTACTGTGGGCCTCAAAAGATGGTCTAAAGCAAATATATAATTCACAATCTTAATATAGAATTTCACTTGCAGTTTGGCAGAAGGAAAGGCTAGAATTAAATAAGTTTTATCAGAAAGGTCTATATAAATACACCAGTAAACCCTTAAAGTAATGCTATTGAGTCCTCTGTCAAAGGAAACCCAGCATTTCTTTCCTTCTATAGAGTACAGATGGGGGAAGATGTAATAAATTCACGTGAAGGATTCGAAGTTCGATCGAAGTTCAAACGTAGGATTTCTTCTTTTTGTCGAATATGTGAATTTTGGCATATTTGATCATCGAATAGGTTATGGTCGAACGATCAAATACATTCGAATAGATTCGAATGGACTAATATTCAATCATTTAATCATTCGATCAGCGAAGGATTTTATTTTTTAAGTTTCTTCGATTGCCTACTTCGCCAGATTGGACCGACCGAATTGCAATAGAAGCCTATGGGAGCCCTCCCATAGGCTTCTGAGACTAAGTCCTGATCGAATAGGATTCCTACGTAGTGTTCGATCGTTCGAATCGTACGAATCATTCGAATGATCGAATGATTTCTTCGTTAAATATTCTTCTTAAATATTTGATGCTGCTTGATGGGTGGTCGCACCTACACTTTCACTTTCACAAGTCCATCAGAGGCTTAATTATATACAAATATGTATTACTTTGCAGCTTGGTTGGGATGAGATGATATTTGCTCACACATACAAGAAAGATCATTTGATACCTGCAGACTGATCTGGATTAATGGTGGATCTAAGAAACTTAATTTTTCACAAGTGCTGTCAGTGTTGCTTGAGAAACTTTTTTGCCTGTGGGATATCATGCTGTACTGCTAACCATTGTTGTATTGTTTTTAATTTTATGTTTGTAGAAAAAAATGCATAAATAAAGAGATTTTTTAAGAAATGAAAGCTGTTATGTAAATAATGATAATTTAATTGTTTCGCTGAGCAGCGAGGTGGGCATATCTGTAGCATTGGCATTCCATGTACTGTATGGAGCTTCACATAACCCCAGGAAAGCTCAGCCACAGACAGTTTGGTGGCACCTAGTTACCCAGAATCAGCTGCCTTCATTTATCTCCAGTCCTGGCATTCGTCTGAGCCAACAGCTGCACGATAACAGGACTAGTGACTCTCCTTCAGCACTTTGCTATCAGCAGGCAGCTAGTCACCTGGCAATTCCCGATCAGCTGTTTGGACCCATCACAGGCCAATTCCTTTACAACTGAGCCAACAGCTGTTTTATTTATCCCACAACAGCAGCAGCAGTCCCACATCAGCCCCTGTTTAATTGCTGGGGGCCAGACAGTCAAGTGATGCTGTTTCATGATTTCAACTCTGGCTGGGACACTAATGGAGCCTCATTTAATGACTTCCCCATATGAAGTGTTTATGTTACAGGCATGGCCACCCCTCAGTCATCCAGCTGTTGTTGAAAGAGCCAACTGCTCTCTTGGGAGGCCAAGAGGTGTATTTCAACAGCTGAAGGGCCACGGATTGAGAAAGAATATTTCCAATGTTCTTCCTTTTCTCTCAAGTGATAGAGAGAAACATCTGTTCTATGGTGGAACTGGGGAGGGAATACTCACTGGGGGCATCATGGGGATAGCAGTGGCAGGAGTGGCATGGAAAATCTTGGATCCCCACCAGAAGGGTTGATATTGGTCTAAATCAGACATTCTGTTTCTATAAACTGTGCTATATCTGGGATCACCATCTTGTGGCCTTTGACTGTCAATTAAATGATGGACGTTGCAGTTGGAGGGTCATGGTGTATTCTACAGATGTAGCCACTTGGATTTGTGTGTTAAATGCGTCATGGCTAATTTAAGAAACTGTGTTATCTAAAGTCATCTTAATGCATTCAACCTTTTCATTAGCATACCAAAGCACCATTGTTCACAATGATGAACTCTTTAATTAGATGGGATGCTGTGACACAATATTCTGTGTTAAATGAGACAAGTGTGAAGTCTGAGTTTAGTTATTCTGTGTCAAATACACAATCCAAAGTGGCTTCATCTGTAAACGAAAAAAAAGAAAAAATGATCATCTGTTGCTCAGCCTTGAGCAGAGGTGGCCATTGGACATGTATGGCATGTATTATCCAGAATGCTTATTTTTGTAGATATCAGATCTTTCCGTAATTTGTATCGCCAACCCTCTAGTCTACAAAAATTAGATTAATTATATCTTAATTGGGATAAAGTAAAAGGTACTGTTTTATTATTAAACAGAAAAAGGAAATTATTTGTAAAATAATTACTTGCTTAAAATTGAGCCTATGGGAAAAGGCCTTCCAATAATTCAGGGCTTTCCTGGTAATCAGTTTTTGGATAATGTATCCCATACCTATACCAGCCTAGAATTGCCATAGGGTAGAAGTTCCCAACCTCAATCACATGTAGAAAATATTGGGTAAAAACACTGGAGGTTGCCAGATAAGGGCTTTGACTAGCGTTTTTTATGCCCCATGTGGATTGTAACACTTGTGGCTTTGGGTCTTTGTACACTTACATTGCAACCGTTGTGTAACAAAAGCAACATGCTCAGAATTGTCTAGTTGGGGAACCCTGGCAACACGCCTTAAAAGTTTTAGGTTGGTACATAGAGTTCTTCTTCATTCTGAGTTTCTAAAATCCTTTCTTCTCATCATTCATTTACCAGTTGCTGGCAAACCCAACATCTTGTTGGCGAGAATTCTACTTTTGGAAAAAATGGTGGCGGGAGCTATAGACCAAGACCTAAAATGGGTTCTGAACACATAGTGGTGACATGGGGCCTCTTCTTCTGCTTCAGCTATGATATTTTACTCCAAGTCATGTTAAAGCAGAAAAGGAAAACCAAGATCTCTACAAAGGTTTGTTGCTACTATGGTTGGGTCTCTTAGCACTGCTGTGGCCCCATGTTGAATCTTAGGGAACCCTTTGCCTAATCAAGCTCTTCATAGAATATACTTATCCACCCTTAATAGTCAATATACAAAAAAGTAGCTGTTATTGACTGAAAACAAATTGGTGTGAACTGCTGCATACTCATAGCTATTGCAAGTGACATTACCTGTAATAATTCCTCTGAGTTTTTTACCTAAATTTTCCCAAGAATTAACATTATGCAAATGGATTTCCTTTTGTACAATTTCATCTGCCCCTTTTTTTTATGTTGAGTCTTGACCAATTGCAGCCCATAAACATTTGTTGTTTCTTCCTGAAATGAGAGTCATCAATTCACGCCCTCTGTACAAGGATAAAAATGTGGCCTTTCCTTGCACATTTGTCTCGTTTTGTCACAAGAGATAAATAGATCGATAGACAGATAGACAGACAGACAGACAGATAGACAGACAGACAGACAGAGAGATAGACAGACAGACAGACAGACAGACAGACAGATAGACAGACAGACAGACAGACAGACAGACAGACAGATAGATAGATAGATAGATAGATACAGATAGATAGATAGATAGATAGATAATAGATAGATAGATAGATAGATAGATAGATAGATAGATAGATAGATGATAGTAAGTAAGACATGACTAGTAAATGCATAAGGAATTGTGACTTCTCTGGCTGGTTCTTTAGGCCACGTGGACTTCAGAACCGTCTCCATTACTAAGGTCAGTATGGGTCAGCTAGGATTCACTTCTGTAGCATTTAACATAGAAGTAATGATTCATTATTGTTATGTATGTATTCTGACACGAGTGATGTCTCTTTTACCAAGGAGCGATTTGTCTCCCAAGGGCTAAAGGCTTTTACTTGTTTGTCATGTTGTTGACAGATGAACCATATGAAAGGTTGGTATGCACCAGCAAGACTCTGTTAATACAGTCGCTGACAGAAGAGCTTTGGGGGGAAAGGGCAAAGTAGCTCTAGGTCCCTGTGTAGTTGGGGTTACAACATCTAACAGTGGACCCTATTTTTACAATAGAATGCCAATATTCTTGGGGTGATTTTCCTAATGTTGGGTAAAGAGTGACCCTTAGAGAATATGAGCCCTGGAATAGGTTATCTGTTCCCAAGAGAAGTGGTTGCAGAGGGACACATTTCAAGAAGGTCTTATGGGCATACCAAGGGCTGCTTCCAAGTAGTGTCTGCAGATAATTACTCCTGAAGACTTCAGGGCTGATGGCTCTTACTGCTAACTGCCATTTTTCTTTTGCCTTTCATGTATTATGAATTCTGGAATAACTGATACAGTAGCTAAATACCCCTCAAAATCCACTCTCATGTACCTTCTGGGTTTCTACAGAAGTGTATGCCTCCCAGGCTATATTTCCCTACATTGTGTAGCTACCATGCACCGTGCCTGAATGCTGGATGGTTGGAGCACTTCTGTGTGACACCAAGTGTGACCAGGTGAAGGAGAGGTCAGTAATGGGACATCCCTAATAAATTAAGGGGAGTTACATATCTGGCCTACCTACAAAGGACATAGGTAGATGCCCAATGAGTGCTGAAAATAAAAGTCTTTGCTTGGGTTATAGCACTTGCAACATACAATTTGTCAAAAGATTTTTGACTTAAGAAAAAAGTTAAATAAACTGCAAATTTTCTTTAAAAATGTACTTGCAGAATGATGCAGACAGTGATCAGTCTGTATCATGCTGCAAGTTAATTTTAAAGTGCACTTCCTATTTGAAGGAACGTTGGAAGCAGACAACATTCCTGCCTGAGGCCCTTCAATGTCTCGTCCCATCACTGACCTTACCCGAAGGGTGTGTCTGAGATATGACAGAGACTGTCCCTTTACATATATCAGCTATGTGTTGCCTTTGCACACCATTCCCAGTTCAACAGGACAATCTCTGTATTTAAAGTTCTAGCAGAAACCATAGATAGCAGGTGCCTTCAAACATGGTGCCTTCAACTTGGTGCTTGGTGCCTTCAAACATGGGAAGCAAATACGGAAACCAGGACATTTACTGGTATATCTATCACATTAAATTAATATTTTTTATTTGTTAGTAGATAGGGTGTCCATGAGGGTTTTGTCTATCATTGATATCACTCTTGTGTTACAATGTATTGTCTAAGGTGCAGGGTCAATATGATAATTGGCTGCATGGGCCACGCTCTACATACCATAAACAGTATCTCAGACTGGAATATTTAAGGTCCACCTCCTGCTATAAACTGGAACTACAACCCATCCAAAGCTGACAGGGATGCAACTAAACTTTTTTACGGCCTTTAATCAAGTTGCAAACTACAGTAAGAGGCAAATAAGCAAAAACAACAAGTATAACCACTTTTTATAACCACATTTGTTTATTGTTATGCCTAATAATAAGGGTCAACCAATATGATGCAGAGAGGTCACCTAAGTCTTGACCCAGCAGAACTGAGAGAATTAAGGAATGTCTTTGAAAGACTTGATAATCCTGCCCAGGAGTGATGAATGTCCTTATCTGTCTCACATGTCCTGAATAGGGACTTTCTTAGTGTCAGCTAGCAGTAGGCTTTCATACATCATCAGATTGTTTGGCCAGTGTTAATGGTACAGGTTCTGACACTATCCAGGAAGGACCAATAAAAACATCAGGATTCTTGAAATTTCCCATTTATTTCAAGTTCTTCGAATTCTGGAAAGTGTCACGTACCTTCTGACCAAAGAATGTTTATTGCACCACAGAGGTATTGCTGCTGGGCATTTACAACCCACCATTAGTGGCTAAATTAACTTGAAGAAGCTATAATTTGGCTTACAACAAACATCTGTCATTGAGATCACCCAATAAAATGTCATTTTCTTTGCATAATAGGGGGAATTACTTTTACTCTTTGAAATTCCAAGGTTTCTGCAGATTGAAAGTCAAAGAAAAGTATCCCAAGCGGGTGCGTTGTTTAGAGGGGAGGGTCCCTGACCTGTGGTCCCTCAAAAATCCAATTTAGTAACAAATTTCCTGCCATTGAAAGTGAGATACAATCCAACTTAGTGGTCTAATCACTATTCTCCTGCCCTTTGTATAAACAAAGCCTTCTCTTCCACCAGCTGCAGCCTGTGTTAGGCTTTGGTGTAAGGAGCAATACCACATTATACAAAGGGCTTACATATTTGTCATTTAAACAATTTTATTCAAATAACAAAGATTATGGAACAGGGCACTAGGTCAGACCTGCTGTGTTGTAGAAGAATTTTTGAGCTCAAGGTTGTCCTTTGTGATTAACATTCTTATATCAGATCTAAGAAAGGAGAAAGAGGCAAGTCTTGGCCCATTTGAGACTTGCCTATAAAGTGTGTTTTGTATTCTAATACAGGAGTTAGGGATCAACTTTTCAGTTTGTCTTCATTATTTACTTTTTATAGTTTTTTTTATTGTTTTTCTTCTTCTGACCCATCCCAGCTTTGGGATGGGGGGGTCACTGACCCCACCTAAAAAAACAAATGCTCTGTTGCTACACAGTAAGTGTTATTGCTACGTTTTATTACTCATCTTTCTATCCAGGCCCTCTTGTATTATATTCCAGTCTCTTGTTCAAATCATTGTACAGTTGCTAGGGTAAATGAGACCCTAACAACCAGATGGCTGAAATTGCAAACTGGAGAGCTGCTGAATAAAAAGCTACAAAACACAAATAATTAAAAAAATAAAAGCCAATTGTGAAGTATCTCAAACTATAACATTATATTAAAAGTAGACTCAACTGTGAACTACCCCTTTAAGCATTTAACCCCCTCTGATGAATAGTCCATTGGGCACTGATGCAATTTAAACTCAAACAATATGCATCTGTATTGGCCAATTGCATGCAAGGTGCTATTTAATGAGTACACTTTAAATATGTTGCTTTCCAAATAACTTTGCATGTATCTCTGTGTTGTTCAATGAGCCATAATACACATAAATATCCTGTATGTGAATTCAACCGTTTCATAAGGTCAGTTGGAGTGTTAAAACCTCCTGTGGGTGTTCGAGAAATTTCCTGCCCTGACTTATTTGTAACTAAAGGTACCGCAAGGGCTGATTCATTAAACAAGAGAAAAATAAAGTGTGAGCCCAAATGATGGAACAAACTGTTCATAACCAGATGAACTGGGCCCCAGCCTTTCCAATCTGCACTCACTCACTGACTGATCTCTGCCCCCTACACTTTCCTTCTGACTCACATTTACTGTATGTGTTAACTGAACCAATTTCATTGGAACTGAAATCAGCCCCCCACCCCATTACTATCCTGCTCCCAATACTATATTCGTGCCCTGCTCCTAATACTCTATTCCAGCCCCGCTCCT
>CM044441.1:149919237-149932906 GCA_024363595.1 Xenopus borealis
AAGCACACTTCACAAACTGTGTCTGTTTGAAGAAGTTGTAGAAGTATGACCTGTTGTTCAGGATAAGATATATAGGATATAATGTGACATTATAGTCAAACATGAATCATTTCTCCAACTTTGACTCTTTATAAGGAAAGTATGAGCTATGAGATGTTCATATAGAGATGTGGGTACTGTGACCATAAAGGTGGGCATCACAAGACAAAATGAGGTCAGATAGAGAAAGAAGGTGCAGAGAGAAAAGAGAAGTGATCCTTGTAGTGAAGCTCAGGGAACACCAGCAGAGAAGTCTCAAGGGTAATCAGGAGGGTGTTGGAGAATCTTTCACTGAAGGTTGAATTGTTAATTTGTCAAAATTGTTTCAGCAGGGAGTGCAGGTCAGATGTCAGATGCCAAGGGTCAAGTAGAAAGACTGCACTGAGAAAAGATAGCAAGTGAAGACAAGTCACTCTACAAGTTGATAGGCAGAGAGTAAAAGAGGTAGAGCAGTGATAATTGGAAAGACAGGTAGGATCAAGGGAAATGTTTTTGATGACAGGCAGGACCAAGGCGTTCTTGCATGTACAGACCAACTAAATGCTCTCAAATCTGGATAATGTATGTTAATGTTCATGGAAAGGATCCATGCCCTACCAAGTTGATTGATAGGCATGCATATTCTCCTAGGGGAACAGGGAACCACTCAATAGTTGAATTTAAATAATATCTGAATTAAAATACAAGTAAAACAAGCAAGAGATCAAAGCTCTAGTCCTATTTTATTTACATTAATTATCCAAAAACAGATGCCCGCGTCCAAAACAAAACGCGGCTGTGTTTCGTGAATTTTTCACAGTTTTGCAAATTTTCTCTTTCGCCCATCACTAATCGGTGGTTTACACCAGAACATAGAGCTGTCATACACACTGACTGTAACTATAAGAACATAAAGACATATAAGATCATTGGTAGGAATTCCCCACAGAGAGGTAGTTCATAGCACATTCCATTTCCTGAGGGTGAACCCCTAAATTCCCTTGCAGGAGAAGTACAGTAACCTGATTCACAATGGAAAACTTTACGGCAGGGTAATTCAGAAATCTTACAAAACACAATAGATATTTCTTAGCAGTACATTTCATTGGCCGGTGGGGGTTTCTTCTCTTTATTTTAGCAGCTTCCATGTCATGCCTGGCTAACCTTCTGCGGAACAATCTATGTCTCATATTTGTCATGTTTGCCACTTCTGCTTTTCATTTATAGCTCTGCACCATGGGGGGGGGTCGCTTCCTTTTAGCTCTCTTTATAATCTGCATTGAGATCCCTCTTTGTGAAGATTAAGTTGAATGAATAAATAAATGCAAAAATAAACGTACCAGCACATGGCTAGAGAATGTATATTGATTTGTGTCTATTCATTATGGCAAAACCGCAATAACTTGTGTCGGAGCAACAGGAACTATAAACAGGAAATAGAAATTAGGCGTTAAATTAGGTATAATTAGATAACGTATTAATAATCAGTAATGTCACAGCTGCCCTATGTGCAATAGTATTGCAAGTTATTGACTGAGTCGGGTGAAAGTGCTACAGCAATATAGACCCTTGACATTGGACAGCCTTATAAAACAATATTATTATGGCTTAGTAGTTCCCAAGGGTCAGTTTTAATGCACCCACAAATGTAGGTGCTCCAGTATGTTGCAAAGGAAGGGGCATATTGCTGCAATTTATTAAGATACTTGCACACTACTGCACTTTCAATGCAACCATCCTTCCATTTTTGATAAATGGCGCCAGTGGCATAAGTACTCCCTGGTGGGCCCCGGTACAGGATGGGCACCTCTATAAATCCCATGCTGGAGTGTTGATAGCAGGCTCCATTGGGCCCCAAGGGGATGGGGGCCCTGGTGCAATTGCACCCTCTGCACCCCTGGTAGTTACGCCACTGAATGGCGCCCAACTGTGCCTATTGATGCTGAGAAACCCTGGAGCTACCAACGCTCTGGACCTAGGGCATTAATAGATACACAAGACTTGCTCCCAGAGACTTCCATGCAAACACCATCTTGAAAGCAAGCACTGGAAGTGAAGCAACCTCCATTCAGAAAATGGTAGACGCAACCTCCACCCACATGTGCAACAGAGGCCACTTTGGCACATGAGGTGCAACTGTATGGACACCACTCAGCGGACGGCGACAATAACCCTGGAATTATGGGAAGAAAAGCTGGATTGATAAAACACATGGCAGTCAGTGTCCAAAATTGAACATTTGTAAAATGGCCCCTCCCGTATATAAAACTTATACTGGGCTTCAGCAAAAAGAGAGGGTTCTGCTGCCATATCAGACATCCAGTGAGAGTGTTGGAGTGGGGTAACAATGGCCTAATATGAAGTCTTTGACCACTATTTTTCCATTTCATTAACTCACATTCTTTATTTAAATTGCATGCAATCGTATTTCCTTCACATGATATCATATCTTATATACTAATGGGGGGATGATCATGGTATAGGCCACGTGGTTGGGTGAGCAGGAGAACCCACTAATTCCTAGATTTTCCCGGCACCCTTGTGGGCTAATCTGAGACAGCCCAGTGAACTCAAGATGATATTAGAGCCCTGCTTGACACTTTTAATGTTGTATGAAGCATTTGGATGCTGAGAGATCACACAGATTACCATTAATGACTCTGTGAGGCTCTGAGTGCCATCAGCTGGCTTATCTAAGATAGTTAGTTTAGCGCTAAAGGAACAATCATGAGTTGGCATCAAGCGATTATTTCAGAGGCATTATCAGATTTTCTTGGATGAAGGCCCGCTTCCTTCTGAGCTCTTATATATATTATATTCAGATCTATATCTCCAAAAGTGGTTCATGTCTAAACGATACCACAGGTTTCTGGCAGCCTAAATTCCCATTCATAACAATGTGCGGCTCTGCTTCAGAACATTTCAGAACATCTCTATGGGGCATGTTTACTAACATTGGAGAAAAATATCTCTAGAGATTTCTGGAGATATCGCCTATCCTCGGAACGATCGTCGGACAGCACATGATATCTATGCGTCTATGGCCACATTGACTTATATGTAGCTATTTAAACCTAATTGCTGATTGGTTGCCATGGGCAACAACTCCAAAAATCTCTCCAGATATTTATCTCCATTTTTAGTAAACATGCCCTTATATATTGGATGCTGGAGATGGATTAGCCTTCCTATTCAGAAGTAGAAGGAAGTTGTTATGAACTACGGGTTTCCTGGGGGGACCACCTTCTGATTTGCCATAGTGGATCTGAAAAGCATTTGCCCATGAATATAGCACACTATTTTAGCCTTCTGAATGTAAATTCTCCATTTTGTGCTCACATCAGAACTGGAATGAATGTGAGATATAACAGGCAATGTTGGAATACCATGACTGGGTAGAAGGTTAGAGAGGCCAAACGCAAACTTACCCTTACCTTATACCATCTTATAACCATGACAATGAGACCCCTCTCCCATAATGTATGAGAATGGGCTCCTAAATAAATTCCCTTTCCCCTACCTCATGTTAAACACCCTGTTCCACCCTGTACTCCAACGTGACCCCTTTTTTCCAGATGTTGTCTCCCCTGGCCTCATATTCATGCACCCTTTCACCCACACAGGCTCAAGTTGAAGTTGCGTTATCATTAAAGTAGTTTGGGATTTACCTGTACAAACATGCAGTGTGGACATCTATGGATACTGTAAACTGTACAAGGACCAGAACACCAATAGTTGGTCCTTGTGTCGCCGCAATGCAGTCCAAAAAAAAATAAAAGCCTGAACGATCCTCAAATCCATATTTCAGATACTTTCTCTCTGCAAAGAATGAACCTTTATAGAAATTATTCTGTACGTTACTAGTGACTAATTTACATAAAGTAGCTTTTTATTCCGAGTACAGAGTTTCATTAAGTGAAGTCATAGAACCCATTAAAGCTTGCGGACAAATGAAGGTCTGTTTTCTAAGGAGCTACAATCATTTTCCTACTTGTTGAATGTTTTGGAGGCATGGAATCATGGAGCGTATGATGTAGGCCAATTCATGAGACTTCAGGTTAGCAGAAAGGGTATTTTGATGGAACATGTTTTACGTATGTCACGCAGACAGAAATAGTCGGTTTTGCTCTTCTGTTTTCAAGAGTGCCAGAAACATGTTCCACGGAACACACCCAGGTTTTAAAAGAAATCACCTTTTACTTCCTCTTTCTGTAGATAGAGGTGAGATGCTGCTTGAAATCTCAGAGTATCCGCTTTGTAGCAGATGTTTTCACCTTTGAGGGCTAGCATCCTCTACTAGTGTCCTCAGTTGTGTGTTATAAGTGCTCATGCCAAATAGTATATGGTGACGTGTTAACATATGGGTATGACTGATTTGTAAGTAGTGAGTGCATGGGTGCCTGCTGCCCTAGGGCAACTCATGGTATTCAGTAAAATTTCCCTCACCCTTTCTAAATCCAGAGCTATCTTCCATTCTAGCTCTATGCTGAATCATTAAAAACATTTCCAAGATCTCCTACTGCCCTCCACAAGGCTCTTGCTTCTAGACATGTATAAATGCAGCCAGATGTAAGTGTCCTATTGCAATGGACCTTCTAGGCTTAGTGGTGACATGACATCCCTGGGGTTATCTTCAGCCTGTCCCAAACCCAAGGAATAATTTTAAGTCACCCATTAACTTGTTATAAGTCCCTGCAATCAAATGGTTGTGTTGACCCAATCACCAAAAGCCTTCATAAAATGTAAGCATCTCGTGGGCTTGCCTTACCTGTCTACAGTCAGCAGTTGATCTACACTCTTGATTAGCAGGGTGTAACCACCTATACACTATAGGTGACCTGATCATAGAATATGCTTGCTTTAAACAAGTGATCCTGAACCAGTGGCTTGTGAGTAACATTTTGCTCACAAACCCCTTGGATGTTGCTTCCAGTGGCCTCAAAACAGGTGCTTATTTTTTAGTTTTTGCCTTGGAGGCAAGTTTTAGTTGCGCAAAAAGCAGTGAACTGCCAAACAGAACCTCCTGTAGGCTGCCAGTCCAATAGCCAATTGCAGCCACCCTGGAACATTTTTCATGCTTTTGTTGCTCCCCAACTATCTGAATGGTGCTCATATAAAAGGTTGGGGACCACATTTAGGCCAACAGAATTACATAGAGCGCCTATACAGACCCACCAGGAAAGGACTCGTCCCTAACTAGATGTTTACCCTCACCCAAAATAATTTTACAGCCTTCTTGATCAATATCTTGCTGAGTCCCAGTGTGATATTGATTATGGAATCCATCCTCTTGGCTTCATATTCTTGCCAATGATCTTCTGACTAAAAATGGTGGAGTTTGCAGCCAATATCAGCCTTTGTATGAACAGCTTTAGTTGCCCTTGTAAAGGGCATTTCTGTTGGGTTCAGTCAGTAAACTGACTTTATGATGCAGAAATAAAAAGATTAATACTGCTTTTGCCTATTTTATTCGAGTCAGGACTGGTGCTGGTGAGTGTTGAAGGTGCAAAAGCATTGACATTGCAGTCTATCTGCTCAGAGAAAAATGCTTACCAATACATTGGAAAGACAACTGCATGCTCTTTACATGGGTTAGATACAGACTAAGATAAGATCGCTTCATTTTCATCATGTGCTGTAGGCAGATAGGGATCTTTATCAGACTAAAGCATGTGGCTGACCACAAGAAACCAAAAACCAAAGCCCGGTAGAGTGAGACCCTCTCAAAGTGTGTCTGGGTGATAAGGTCCTTTGTCTATTGATGAAAGAGAGTGTTGCAACATGCCCGGTTATGTGCAAATCTTCATGCATCTACATTTCATCTTATACATTCCAGTGTTTTGACCAGAATTAAAGACTGCAAGCTCTTTTGGCCAGAGGCCTTGTTTTAACTGTGTCGGAAGTTTTTCTGCAGGGATATATTTCATTCTGTCAATTTAACTAAAGATCAATGTATATTTTTATTGTTAGTAAAGTTCTAAGTGCCCCTTCAGTGCTATAAAATAGATAAATACAATATAAGCAGCAAAATTCACCGTATTCAAACTATTACTTGCCAGGAAAACATTGATAAACATTACTTTATAGTTGATGCAGACAACTTTTCTTGCAGTACATTAAAGTGAGAATTATATGCATGAATACCTAGCTTGGTTTTATTCTATCCCCAATATCTGTGTTCTTAAGTGGTGGACATTAAAAAAAATCTATATCATGGAGGTATTTTCAGACTGCAACCTTTTTTGAGCTTTTATAGTAGGGAGTCTGTGGTTTTGGGGAACCAGTACAAATGCCATCTGTGCTCTAGGCCTGATTTATTTGAAACCATTATTAATTTCAGAAGTTGGACATACATGGACTGATATTGGCTACTAAACTGACTACTCTTGACCAAGCTGTAAAGTTATTTATCCATGTTTGGGTCCAAAATGATGGCCTCTATAATCAAACTCTTATCTGGTCTTGGTGCAGATTTTGGACAATTCAGCCAGATAAGAATCCCAGGCCTTTCGCAATCAACTTGCAAAGTAACACCATTTGATCAAATTGTTGGCCAAACCATGATCTACTTGGCTGCCAAACTCATTAAATACAGTATGTCTCCATGTTGGCCGAGCTATTTGATAGACTATGTTGTAAAATGAGGGGTCATTTACGATGACCCTGAACAAAATTGAGTACAAAGGGGCACAAGAGTAATCCCAATGTTTCCTCCATATACTTATATACTCTTTAATTTTTGTACCTACTTTCATTTGGTTTACTGCCTCTGTACCCTAATGTGATTGTCTTATATAAAGTTGGGAAGTATTGCAACAATCTCAAACTGCCAGCCATTTCCTACTCATGAAAATTCTTGCCTCCCAAGGAATGTGTAATCTCCCAGCATCTTGGCTTTCTTTTTAACATGCAGGATAGAAAATGCTCCCAACAAGGGTTACATTTGGATATCAGAGATGGAGATTTCAGATCAATCAGTGATTGAACGGAGATAGATTGCAATTACAGTCTCTTCCCAATTGATCTGCTTCAAGGGACTGTTGGCCAGTTCAGTTGCTGATCGTCTACTGAACTGCCTAAAATATCTCTGTGTGTATAGTGCACCAGGGCACGTGATTACATAGGGAATAGCTGGTAAACTGTATGAATAATACAAGGGCTAATTACTTCACCATTGACATAGGTTTCAAATGTCATTCATGGATTTCCAGAGAACTATAGAATGGAAGCCTTTCTTCAGGACATTTGTACAGCAATAGATTACTTTTAAAAGCTGATTGAACAGATCCAAACCTTAAATGCAACCCCTTCATTGTGCTACTGGTCCTTTAAACCCATATGGAAGACTAAGTTAATAGTACTCAGTTTGTACAGACCTCAGACAATGGGACAGTCCCTTTGACTGAACTGACAGTTAGTAATATTGAGCCTGAGCCCTGGTGACAGAAATACCTCTCTATTCTCAGCCAAGGTCTGTACTGGCTATTATTACAGGTATCACTATAGTTATGATTCTTAATATGGGTTTTAGTTTCTAATGTGCTACCTTATATTTAAGAAATTACTATTATGATAGCATTGCAGTGCATATAAAAAATGTGTAGTGTAATAGATGATGAGAAATGGAAACCTAAAGCATTTTAATACACAGTATATTAAATACAGTATATATAAACTCCCCTCTGTGGCATGTGATGGAAACCACCATTGGCAAAATATAACACTGAATGTGGCCCAGGAACCCAGTGAATATATTCTCATACGTGAGTCTCTTCACTCAACAGCAGTATAATGGTGTTTCAAGCCTGACGTCTGATTTGGTCAAGTTTCGAGATGAATACTTTTTGGGTTTGTAGATATGGGAGTGGAAGAACTTGACTGGTCTGAACAGTACCCCTATGGAATATATTATGATTGTGAACCAAGCCTGATACCAACATTGGCGTTAAAGGTAGAAAATGCCATGAACATTGTCCAGCCATCTTGGAAAGCCTTCCCAGAAGAGTAAAGGCTGTTAAAGCAGCAAAGGTAGGCAAAACTTAAATTGGTTCAGCAATGAGATGTTGGATTTTCAGGTGTCCACCTACTTTTGGTCGTATAATATATCTCAGGATTCTGACAATTCTCTATCTGCTTTATGTCAGTATACTTTAGCCACAGTTATAATCCTGATCTACTGAAGGGACTTGCAATACCTCCCTATTACCCCTGCTCAAAATGGGGAAGGAGTCTTCTGGTGGTGGGTATCTTAAGTGGACTGAAGTCTAAACTTATCTAAACACTGTAAGTTATTTGTCCAGGCAAATCACTCAAACAGAACATACTGCCATCCCAACGGAACACAAAAAAAAAACAAGGGAACACTAACCTCAGGCTGATCATTTGCATGTGGCAAAATGCAAATCTGTCTCCCCCACCCGACACTCCAAGAAAATAAATGAGGAACACAGCTTGGGTTAGACAGAAGGATAGTAATCTAGGAAGATTGTTCATTTTATATTAAACTATATGGCTTCTATTTATTCTGTATTGTTACTGAAAAATATCCTTGCTCTAATGAACTACCATAAAAAAATAATCAAAATAAAATATCGACATAAAATGGACTGTGTGGGGTTTCTATAAACTTTTTATCAGCTCTTCTTTCAGGTTCTGCCTTATGCCGAAATGCTATTGTTGCTGTCTTTCCTCCCAGAGCTCTCTTGTGAACATGACCATCTCTTTATACAAGGTGGAACATGGTCTGATATCACATGACCAGTCAAGTTGGCTTGGTCATGGCAAAGGCCAGTCCACCTTGCAGTGTAAACTTGCTCATTGCTTTGAGCCAGCCAGAAGTCATCTTCTACTTTATGACCCACACCCAATTCCTTTCTCACAACTACAATGGTGGTGGCATCAGCCACCATAGGGGAAGGATCATCATTATTGCATCAGCAAAGGGGTGATTTGGAAATACCCCACTGGTTTTATTCCCAAGACATCAAACCATAATGGGCAGAAATGGAGATTGGCAGTATGTTAGTCATGTCTTGCATAGTGTAGGAGGCGATTAACTTATTAGTGATTTGAAGTCTTCCTCAAAGACCATCTCCCTGTGGTTTTGAATGATAGAGTAAATATGTGTTATTGAAAATATGTTTTTTTGAAAGGTTGTTATTGTGGAACTGTGATACTGCTTTCATTCTTTCTGACTGTGAAAATAATTCTGAGGTCCAAATATTTGTATGATTTTAGTGTAAGGACTTGGGGTGAGGGCTCTGTGGTGAGAATAAGCTACCAAAACATGTAAACACTTTATGAAAGATACAGCATTTAGATAAATAGTTCCTTTGTTGGTGGTGGGGTGTTTATGCTGTATGATAGTTTGTGTTGGATGGCTTATTTCTCTGTTGCCCCTCCTACTTTATATTGTACAGCAAACTCAACTTTTATCTTCATTACATTTTAAGCTGTTATGGGGGAAACATCTGAAAACCAAAAAGAAGGACATTTCAGGTGACATCTTTGAGCCTCATCAAGTGATACCCAAAAATGTTTTCTAGTAGTCCGCAATCTTTTGTGGTCCAAAAAAACAATGTTTTAGGTTTCATTAAGCAATGAGCAAATGTTTTCGCCAGGCATGTTTTGGATCAAACTGATCCTTCCTCAGGTGACAGTGTTCACATTGTGTGTAACCAGACTGGCCACACTTTGGAACTGACATGCTTGTTGGTTGTGGTTTGTGTTTAAATTTGAGTATTGGGTTTGATCCGAAACATGTAGCGCAATGCAATAAACGAACACTTGTTTGATGACCTTGGTTCTTCAGAGTAATTTATCCTGATTTATGAAGACAAGGAATTGTTGGCGGCTCCTAACTCTGTCTGATGAACCTGACACAGTGAGAACAAAAAAGAAACTTTTACCAACACTTCCCTGTTAGCATAGTCCCAAAGGATCCACAATGCTCTTGCCCACACATCAATGCTACCACCTATCATGTCAATCAGTTTATATATATCATTGGCACAGTTTTTATGGGCATTGAGCTCATATCTCTAGAGACAATCCATTCAGAGTATGGAATAATATTGCAGTCTGCTGGGGATACTTACATGTAAATTCTACTGTACTGCTTTATGACAACTGATGTACTTATGTTCAGATATCAGAGAATAGATATTAACATAAAGTGGTAGATTCATCAAAGAGTGAAGTTCCGCCACTAGAGGGAAATTCCGCAGCTCTCAATTAATTTCTATGGGATTTTTAAAGGCTTATTTATCAAAGGGTGAAGTGAAAGTTCACCCTTTGATAAATACGCCTTTAAAAATCCCATAGAAATGAATGGAGAGTGGCCGAATTTCACTCTAGTGGCGGAACTTCACTCTTAACTTTACTCTTTGATGAATCTACCCCGAAGTGTCTGCAAGGTCTACCTGGCTCTACAGAAAGAACATTATCAACAGTGGTGTTGCGAGAGAATGAAAAGACACACCTTGATAAATACACACAACCCACAGAGGTGCAGACAAAAGAGCTGTAGAACTAGAAATAGGGACACAGGCAATGGCTAGGGATATTTCTGAACCCCAGTGAGGCTTACAAAAGGCCTGCCGGTCACTTGGGGCCACAGTTTTGCTCCATTTTTGGTTCAGGTTTACAACAAAGAAAGGGAAAAAATTATTTTCTATTTTTGTGTATTTGCTTAAGTGCTTGAGATTGTGTAACACATTTCTCAGCAAGACGTTGCTGCACTCCACCGAAACCCCATGATTCGACAGGGAGGGTACACTTACTGCAATCATTGAGGCTCTTCCTCACATTAAAAGTGCTAAAAATAAAGATAAAAATATCGATGGCCTGGAATATATTCACATCACAACCTGCCAGTCATGTTGGCTCCAATGGGTCTTCAGAATATGGCCATGCTGAGTGTGACCCTCAAGACCCACAAAGAGGCACATATTTGGCTTAGTAATTGAGTTTTTATTTAAACTTACAAGATATGTGGGTAGAGTTTCTTCATAGAACCACTTTCCCTGGCTTCACCTTTGCTGATTAGAAAACACAGTGTCACACTGAAGAGCTCCAATAACAGCGAAACCAGATGGGGTTTACTCTGCAGTTACCTTGGCTGTGCCTTCAATCCTGCCGGCTAGAGGGTATTCACAGGGTTTATGCTGTATTGAATACAGTTGAGGAGAGGTTCTCTTTTATCCCAATGTGCTGCTTCCGGAAATACAGTAACTAACAAGAGAAAGCTGTCAGGTCATACGTTTCTATAATCAGCAGTTACTGATGGAGCCCAGAGTTGCTGAATGAACACAACATCTTTCTCAATAAATTTTCGGTCAAGACCTAGAATTGCCATTGACAAGAAATTTGTCTCTATTCTTCCTTCCTCTTTTTTTGCCCGCTTCTCCTAATCTTCATTTAAAAAAGCTAACCATGCTTAAGGCATCACAAAACAATACAAGGAGCCTCAACATTGTTTGTTTTCAGCTAAGGGGAACTATATCTTCTGACTATATAATCTTTTGATCACATGACCATGATGCATTCCTGGAGGCTGAGACACGCACAATTTAAACTTGTTGGCAAACAAAGGCCACTTTTTAACTTCATTCCTACCAAAGACTAAGAAAATCCAGAGTTCTTGGTCATTGGTCATGCGCCAACAGTGCCAGGGCATTACTGCAAATGGGGGATTCAGTTCTACCTACCTAACAAGAAGCAGTTACGTATTCCTCCCTTCCTCACCCACCCTCCATTACAACATTTCTAGTCAGCCTGTCCAACCCTATCAGCATCCCTATCCACCTTTTTTATCCACTCCTACCAGGTAGGATTAACTTGGCCGACCAGACTTTACTAGAATCTCTTCACCAAAACCCAATATTTTTATGGTGATGCTTATGTTCAACAGAAGAACAATCAAAGAAAATTGGAACTGAATTTCCTAGCTACTACTTTATTTCCAATTTACATTCTAGGAGTAGGAAAGGAGGTCATCTCCAAACCACTTAACCATTATAGCATTTTAGGCTGTTTTTGGAGATTGTCTTTCAACCAGTATCTAGTAGAGTTCTAGTAGAGTTAACGCCAAAGCAACTAGACTTTCAGAGTTTTCTTGAAAATGATTCACCACTCATCCGAACGGCTTCTTCAGAAGAAGGTTTAGGAAAGGAGGTCACCCCAAACCACTTTACAATTATAGTGTGTTAGGTTATTTATGTGGGTATCTGGCTCATGATATACAGTATCTAGTAGAGTCCAAAGCAACTGGACTTAGGACAGTTTTCAAGTGTTTATTTCATTAAATTAATCCTTATTTCTCTAATATTCTACCCCAGACCCCATTAAGTCTCCATTCATGCAACACATCTCCTTGACCTTTTCAAAAACGACTTCAAAGCTTCCTCGTTGGAAAAAGAACCGATCACATGACAATATTTCGGTACACTGTGTTTCTAAAGATTTTGTGACAATTATCTGTTCAGATGAGTGTTTTGCAAAAAAATTATGATTGCACTAGAATAATTTCTAGAAGGTGCTTCCTCAGCATTAGTCATGTTCAGAAGCAGGAAGGCGGATGTCCTCTTTGTAGTTGGAGAACTGGACAAGAGTGATGAATAATAACGGGCACTTGTTATTAAAAACCAAAGATGAGAAAATAAGAGAAATATGAATAAAAAAGCGCAGAGAGTAATGGAAGAACCTTCTGCACTCAGTATTTTATTAAATGAATATTAAAAGTCACTGAGGGGTGTGACCATATAAAGGCACAAGGCTGCAGGCTGAGTTATACAGGGAACTCTGAGTATCACTCATGTATTATAAGGGATAATGTACCCCCTACTGTAAATGATAAGGATATTAGAAGTCACTGAGGGGTGTGACCATATAAAGGCACAAGGCTGCAGGCTGAGTTATACAGGGAACTCTGAGTATCACTCATGTATTATAAGGGATAATGTACCCCCTACTGTAAATGATAAGGATGTTAGAAGTCACTGAGGGGTGTGACCATATAAAGGCACAAGGCTGCAGGCTGAGTTATACAGGGAACTCTGAGTATCACTCATGTATTATAAGGGATAAAGCTGCTTGAAATGCATAATCTAAAGATCTGGTATTTTGTTTATAGGGGCATCAGGATGATTAAACTAAATGATTAATTTGAATTGACCCATAAATCAGTGATAACCTGTGCTCACATTCTTCTTTCTTTCTTTGAGCAAATTCCACTGAGGCTGGGTTTCAGCAGAGACCAGTGCTAATCATGCATCAAAACCCTTCAACACTGGCCACCCACCCGGTGGGGACATACGAGGACAGGGAAAGTATTCAATGTGAACTTCACTCCAGGCCAGAAGTGCTGAAATTAGGACTAATTGATACCAAAATACATGCAAATATGTCTTTGTAGTAAGGGGACACAGAACAGAACACACTTTGCAAGGCCTTATTATTGATCATAGTACTGATCAAGTGATGTCCTTCAGTTGTTGTTGGTCTTCAACCACAAGAACCACAATAATTTATGGATGTCTGTGGGTGTTCGAAACTACTGGCTAGGCAACAATCATATGAAGTGTTTCACTAGCCTTATCTCCCTACTATACCTGCTATCCCACAGTCACACTCCCTTCCCAGAGACTATTAT